>CAJHNH020002247.1:222500-340000 GCA_905116865.2 Candidula unifasciata | reverse complement strand
GTGAAGACAGGGATGCTTCGAGCAAACTTCACTAGGATTGATTTGATTTGATTTGATTTGATTTGATTCAAGAACCGACATCACAGCACTCGGGGCATTCCCATAAGCGCCCCGTTTCCAACTTCAGCAGCCAGCGACGAGTTCCGATAATAATGGTGTCAGTAGCATTCTGATTAAACATCTGTCTTGCCTTTCCTTTGAGCCTCGAGCATCTGCCAGAACCTCTCGTCCCTTCCCCCTGCATCAATCTTACCAGACTGTGGTGATCCACCTGCTCCTCCGAACTGTACACGCTCTCCCACTCTGCACGAAGCATGCCTGTCCTGATCTTCCTTAGCATGCTTTCTGAGTCCGTTACAATCATGATGTGTGTGTGTGTGTCGTGTTCTCTAGCCAGCGGAAAGCTGAAGTGACCGCCTCCACCTCCATTCTTAAACTGGATGTTGTGGTATCATATGCTAGGCTCTCCTGCACCAAATGTCGACCATTAACTTTTGCTAAAATACCCCGAGCACTTCTTTTGCCTCTTGACAATGAAATGTTTGTGTAAATGATCAAATCTTCTGAGCGAGTATTATCTTGAATTAACTGCTGAATTTCCATCTCCGTGGCACCTGCTGGTTAGTTTCTGCATTCCCGGCTCAGTCTGATTATGACCCTACACAAGTTTGACTGTTCAGGTGACACTTTGACCCACTCCTCTCCTCGCCTGTTCTCAAGGATGCAAACCTGTCTGATTGTGTCTTCTGCCTGAGCAGTCCATGACTTCCCTCTTATCAGCCGCTGACCCTTAACTGCACCCAGAGCTTCATGCAGAGGGCGGTCTGTGTCTGCAGTGACCATAAGATATGACTTCTCCTGCAGCATCGTGTGCCTACATGCAACAGTCGGCAAACCAAGGATGTATCTCATACTCAGAACTGGGGTGTCTCTGGTGCAACCCAGAATGACCTGCATAGCTGCGTTCTGTATGCGCTCTAGTTTGTCCATCTGACTTTTTTTGAGACGGTAAGCAGTCCCAGGCCATAATCAACTACTGACAGGATCAGGTGCTGATATAGCATTCTCTGCTCTATGTCAGTTGCAGCCATAGTCTTAAGTGCACTAAGTCCTTTTTGTCATCTTGTCACAACACTCTCCACATGGTCCTTAAAGGACAGGCTCCAGTCAAATGTAATTTCTAGATACTTCAGTTTGCTCTCTCTGTTGACGTTTCTATCAACTATCGTGAGACTTGGGACATTAGCTTTAACGATTCTGTTGTCTAGAGAACACCACAAAACAGACGCCTTTTCCGGGTGGACGACAGTCCTCATTTCTGTACACCACTCAGTCACTTAGTCTACTGTCGCTTGTAGCTCCCAGTCTGTTTGTTCCATCTCTTCCCCCTGCCTATATGCAAGTATATCATCCGCAAAAGTCAGTATCCTTCCTTCCAACTCCTGGTGCTTCTAGGCTTGCAATCTTGCACGTATACACGTTAAAGAGCACAGGCGAGATGGCGGATCTCTGTGGCAGTCCTGGGGCCAAACTGCATGGTTCTGAAGTCCATGAGCGCAGTCGGAGAGCAACCCGACGTGAATACATGACAGCTGCAACCCAATTTACCAGCCATGGAATGACCTCCTTCTCCTTCAGTGCAGTCATTAAGATGTCGTATCTCACTCTGTTATAAGCAGCCTCAAGATCCAGTTCTACCGCCATAGTTTCCTGTCTGTTCTGGAAACCTTCATAGACGTCAAAAGCAAAAGTGGCCGCATTTGCCTATATGTCCTCTCCTGGACTGTAGCTTCCCAGACCTCTTGGGAAAGGCTTACCCTTTTCCAAAAATTTTTTCAGCTTTACAGCAACTATCTTCTCCAAGACCTTCCCAAATGTGTTTTGTGTGGTGATGATTCTAACGCCCCTGAGCTTTGAAGGATCATTAAAAGGTTTTAGTAGTGGGATTAGACAACTGTGCCTGCGGTACTGTTGCTGTATTAATGCTCTGGTTAAAACAGTCGGCCATCTTTGCCAGGTCTACATCGCTCAAAGCCTTCATGTGGCCATACCTGACACCATCAGGCCCTTGTGCTTTATTCAAAATTTCTTAAATATCTTCTACGTGTATCATTTTTCATAATGCATATTCTTTAAGGTGGCAGCTAACTCCTTTCTAACTGCATCCCTGATGTCTACATCATTATGATCTGTCTGATCTATAAACCTCTGGAGAAAAGCCTCCCCTTTCTCCTTGTCTGTTGTCATACGCACACCATCGTCTCTACAAATTGTTCCGACTGCCATAGGCCGATCTTTTCTTTGCATCTGCCTTTGCAGTTTCCAGAATTTCCCCAATGTTCTATCACCTACCATATTATTCACAAAAGTTTCCCACTTTGCTCTTTTGGCCTCTGCATCGCAGCGATTGAAAGCCTCCGCCTTATCTTTTTTACATTATCTGCCATCTCCACTGCCTCTCGTGAGCTTGAGGGTGTCTGTCGTACTTTGTTTAGCTGCTTCACTGCGGCTCTCTTTGCCTTCATCGCCTGTTCTACTTCTGGAGTCCACCATGGGGGCTGTAGAAAATTAGTTCTGACAGTTATGTTGCATGCTTCCTGTCTGAGGCGTCCAAGTATGTTGTTGGTCCACCTATACTGGAAGGTCTTGCGTGCTCTCCCAGCCTTAACCTTACTGAGTTTAGAAATCAAGACTGAACATGGTAGGTGATCACTCCCATGGTCATTCAGGACAGTCCATTTAACATCTAAAACCGACAACTGAGAGATAAATGTCAAGTCAATGGCTGTCTGCATCGTCAGACCTCATTGCCATTCTAGTCGGCCTCCCATCATTGATGCAGACCATATCGGAGTCAACCTTGGCCTCTGCAAGAGCTGTTCCCTGTAGGTTTTCTCCTCTGCTGTCCCATTCTCTGTTCCTCGCGTTGAAATCCTTCCAAAACTTTCCCAATGTCTTAGCGCCCGAAGTCTCGTCAATAAAATGCTCACATTTTTTTCTTCTTGCGCACAGCGCTTGAAAAACTTTATCCTATCTTTATTGTCTCTTTCAGCGCACTCCAGTTCCTCTTGTGAGTTTAGTGCTGTCTGTTGCAATTTCATTAAATACTTTACTGCAGCTCTCTTTACCCTGCATGCCTGTTCTACCTCTGATGTCCATCACGGCGATTGCAAGTAGATCTGCCGGTCCTTTCACATGCCCTCTGTCGGAGGCGTCCAAGAAGGGTGTTTGTCCGCACTTGAAAGACTTATGAGCTCTTGAAGCCTGGACTTTTTTGGATTTTGAAATCAATACCGAACATGACAGATGGTCACTTCCACGATTGCCCAGGACCGTCCATTTGGTGTCCAGTACTGCTGACTGGGTAACCAAAGCCAGGTCAATAGCCGTGACTGCATCACTGGGCCTTTTGCCATTCTAGCTGGCCTCCCATTATTTAGTCAGACAAAGTCTGAATCAACCACGGCAGCAGCAAGGGCAAATCCCTGTCGGTTTTCCCCAAAACGGTCCCATTAATTGAAATCCCCACGAATAAGGATCCTGTTGCCAGGAAACCCCCCCCCCCCAAGTCTCCTTTTCCCCAGGCCTTTTAGCCAGTCCCACAGATTGCGACAGATTATGTGTAATAAGTACCTAGATAATCTTATAACGCTGTGCTATTTCAAAAGTAGCTTATTATGTCCTTGTTATAACCGTTGATCATCTTCATTTATGACAGCTCTTGAAGTAGGCCTAATTATTTTCAAAGATTACATGGCCATTTCCCTGCACCTCGATTTTCGTTCGAATAATAAATTGCCTGATCATGCCACGCAAATTTCAGAAGCTGTCCACGTGTAAAAGTTTTTTTTTCCAAAAGGCATATGTAAGAGACTGATTAATATATTCAGTTTTCTTTGAAGTTATATACATTAAACAGCAGGTAGTGCGCTATTATTGTAGGTCTGCCATGATTCACGGGTTTCTTCCTGTAAGTTGATGATGACGATGTGTGCTGTTAGCAGAAAATATTTTTCGATCAATTTCTTTTTTATTTACTTCATATGTGTGGAAGTGTTTGCTGATTAAAAGCATTCATGCTCCTACATGCAGACATTCCTTCTGGTAATTAATTATTTACATAATGAATGTCAACATTCCTTTGGCAATATTGCATTTGCCAGCTTGGCTTTTGGGAGAGGAGAGTAAACATTTTCATATTTGAGTAAAAATATTCAATAGTTCTAGGGAAAATATTTTAATTAAACTTTATAATTTTTAATGGTTTTATCAAAAACATTGTTTTATCTTCAGTGAAAAAAAAAATACTAAAAATATATAATACTTTTATGAATGCTCATTTGGCAGTTTCGTATCTGGTACAAGTAACGGTTTTGGCCGGTAAGTTGTAGATGGAAGGTTTGGGTTTTAAATGATATAATTTAGTTCATTCAAACATTTTGGTTGTGTAGTTGCTATTAAAATGAGCATGTTTTAAAATGAGATAAAAAAAATAGTGGTATAAATGGGTTTAGGAGGGAATATTTCTTATAAATTTAATAAACGCCCCGTGTTATAGCATTGTCACTCGACTTCCGGTGCGGAGCGAGAGTGACAAGAATTGTCGTGACATTCACACACGGTAACCGATTGTTGTATTTAATCATTTCACGAGGTGAGGGGAGCTCAGGTAAAATGTTATTATATTATATTTAAACCGAAGATTTACTTTATACGTAATCCTTATTTAAGTTGAATAAATTTTTCTTAGTTTGCTAGCATCGAAAGGAAAGGGGGCGTGACGAAGTGGATGATCACGTAATGTTACTACTAAACTAACCACTAACAACTACAACACTCCTGAATCTTATTTTTTTTAAATCTATTTTGTTTTGCACACACACACACACGCACATATTTATATGCAATTTCATTTTCTCGGGCTCTTTTTCTTCTTCGCCTTAACTGGCTGCAAACTCTGGCGGAAAGTTCTGCCTACCTCTGAACTGCAGTCCTTTCCCAGAACCTGAGTGGTGGGTGCGCATCTGTTTTAGTCAAACTTTTTAAATTCTATGCAGACAGTTGGCTTCTTGTCTCTCAGGCAGATTCACTCTGACTTAGACAAAAGCTCCTAATTAGTCAACTCTTACAGCATGGCTTTGGGTAGGCAGTGGGTCTGTTTTTCTTTTCCTCACCATGGGGCAACGCAGCTCACAGGGGGAACATTTTCTTGGGCACATATGTCAGTATTCCAGAAATCCCTAGCTTTTTACTGAGTCTTCAGAGAAAGAAATGAGGAGGTCTAAAAATTCTGGGCTATCCTCCGAATAACGGTCCCAAATTATCGAGGCCGAAAATATACCTTAACAGGGCCTCAGTCACGGTTCAATTGCGCACTTCCGGGGACTATAACGCCACCGCCGAATTGGGAACTTCTGGGGACTATACCACCACCGCTGAGAGTGTTCCCCACGCCGCATGAGCGGCGTGGATTGGGGCTAAACTAGATGGCTAGGACTCACAAGCAAAAAAATTGAAGGAAGCTGCAGGAGATGCTGCTCGTGAGTCCCAGCCATCTAGTTAAGCCCCAATCCACGCGGCGTTAGCGGTGTGGGGGATACTCTCGGCGGTGTCGGAAGTTGCCGGAAGTGCGTATTTAAGATGACGGAAGTGCGCAATTGACACGTGACTGAGGCCCTGTAAGGGTATATTTTTGACCTCGATAATTTGGGACCGTTATTCTTAGGATAGCCAAATTCCGATTTCCTGCGACACATCCCACTCTCACTTTTTCTTAGCTTGAATTTACCGAGTTAAGAATCAACATCATGGCATACCCATATGTGCTCCGTCTACCGTAGCAAATGTCTGAAAGTGTAGATGCTAAATGTTCCTGTAGCACACTGATTATACACACCTTGTTTTCTTCCTCTCATTTGCTGGTTCTTGCAGGATCCACTCCTAATTCTTTGTTTTGCACATTCTTTACAAATGTTATTTGATGTAACCAATGTCTTCTATCAACATTCGTTCATATATGGTTTTTATAATGTCTCCCTTGTCCAGTACGAGTGTTCCCACAGCTATTGCTTTTGTTGCCAGAAAATCCGCTTTTTCATTCCCTTGTACTCCTGCATGTCCTGGCCGGTATATCCACGTGATTTCCTGCAGTGTTGACGTAATCAAGCTTGGTTTCCACTCATGCCACGTTTGTCTATTTTGAACTTTTTGCAGTATCGACTGTGAATCAGACACAATAATTCATAGAATCGACACACAAATTTCTCTGCTAACTTTGTTTTATGCTATCCACCTCAGTACTGCGTGGCGCCCCCCCCCCCCCTCCCGTTTTGAGTGAGTACACTACACTTTGAGGTAGTGTTGGGTAGTGGCTAGATGCCCACTTGTCAGCCCTAAGATGATGAGTTTGAATACACTTTATAGTCAGAATTGTTTTTGTTTTCAATGACCTTGACTTTCAGATCAACCTGGCCTAAAATGGGTACCAGGTGAAGTCCCGGAAGTAATGATGGCATGTGTAAAGTAGACCATATTTCCTATGGAGTGCCAGTTGGCCAACCAAAATATGTGTCTAGCCTCAAGTGCCCGATATGCCACTGGCATGACAAATGTCCTTTACTTACTTTTATTTACACTACATGTTAAGCAGCATTTGGTTGGGGAACTGGTAAAGGATAAGACACTTTTTGCTGCTGTTTTAAAAGCGGTGTGAGCATGTTAGCCAAGTAGTGAGTCCAGAATTATGAGTATATGTACACAGTTACTTTAGACAGCTATAAATCAGTTGAGTATCATCTAAAATATAACACATTTTCATTTAGTCCAATGGAGGTTACTGGTCACTGTACCAAGCTGTCTGTCCGTTCGACCGATGTAAGTCAACTGGCACCTACATGTAAATATCGGAAATAGAGTGGCAGAGCACATACCCAGATAGTTACATATACAGTTCAGTGATTTTTCTAGGGTGTCAAGACCAGTCAAGAGGAAAGAACCCGCTTCTTCAATAGGACGTCATCTTCTTAATTCCGGACACCTAATTGACACAGACAGTGCTTTCCGTGTGGTTTACCACACTCTGAACAGGAGACTGTTGAGAATCACCGTAGCTTTAACAATTAAAAACAACCCCCCCCTCCTTTGTAAGCAGATGGATTTTATTGTAAATTGGAAGTTACCCTGGTAAGTCACATGACTCTCGTGAACTTCCGGCGGCCAAATAACACACACGATGTGTCAGAAGAAATTGTTCGCATTTCAGTTGGATTTATTCAGTTTTGTGCTTCGTTTTATGTTGATGTAACTCTGTAGTAACGCACCTGATGAGATACAGCGAAATATGCCTGGCAATAAATTGTGCAATGTATTGCTTGTGTTCACATTATTCAAATTCATTATGGGAAAACATTGTTTTGAATTTAGTCCAATGTTAAATGATATTTTTAAAAGATTTTTGTTGAACTTTTTACATTGTGACAGGTTTTTTGCAGTTTGATTTAAAGAGTGAAATAAGAAGACAGCTGCCATGACAGACTCCAAGTATTTCACAACCACCAAGAAAGGTAAGGCAATATTGATTCTGTTAGACATTCTGTTTGTACAGGTGTACCTTTTTTTGTTTGATACTTATTAATTTAAAAAAAAACCTGTGTTGGCCCTGGGGACCCATTATGGAGAAAACAAGAATAGACCCACTGCCTTCCCAGCAAGCATGTCGTAGGAGTCGACTAACTGGGGACTTCCTTTGAAGTCGGAGTGCATCTGCCCGAGAGGCAGAACAACCAACTGCCTACAAATAAGTCAATAAAACGAATGTACACACAAAACTGAGGTCCTGGTTCAAAGCCAAAGTCAAAATGGACGAACAACCAGGATATTTTACTGGAGCTTACAGCCGGTGAACAAAGAAGAAGAATTTAAAAAAAAATGAAGTCTATTATGGCATTGGATAGGTCACACGTTGAGAAAACCTGAGAACAGTATAACTAGAATGTCTTTACACTGGAACCCACAGGGATATAGAAATAAAGGAGGACCGAAAAGCACACAGAGAAGGGAGCTAGAGAGTGAAGTTAAAAAAATGGGAAGGACATGGGGAAAGCTGCATGCGACAGCGAAGGATAGAGCAACTTGGCGTGAGTTGGTTGAAGACCTATGCTCCATTTGGTGCTAGAGAGAGAGAAGAAGAAGAATTATAATGGGAGAGAGTGCAAACATTTTTTTTATATAAAAAAAAAAGTGGCAATGGCCTAGAGGCATTGGAGGTGTGGTTTCTGAGATGAAGGCTGTAAACGCCTTGGACAGCTAGAGTGACTTAATTATGACCTCGAAAAATGCTGAAACAAGATAACAAGAAATTGCAGTAAAACCTCAGTTTTTGGTACTTGATTCATTCTTAAAAGTTGAGATACTGAGTTGTTTAAAAACTGAAACTTATTCCTACGTAAAAATTAATATAAAATGGATTGTTTCAACTCTTACTCTAAATGATTGTTTATATGTTTTAACATTTACAGCAATATGGCATACATACTATTGTAAAGAATAGGCTTAATTAGAGTTTTGTGGGGAGGGGGATTTCACTGTGATAAAATCCAATTCCTCCGTTAGCTCGCCTACAAGGCTTGGCAGCGAGCAGGACCATTGTGAAGGAACTTGAGGATAGTTGCTCTTTCATCCCATTAAGTATGTGGTTTCAGGATTAGCTTTTTGGTAACCAAGGTTCTGTTTGGAACCTGAGTCGTTTTGTCTTCTAAATTTGTTACCAATACCGCCTCTTTAAGAGCAACCCCTGAATAAGAAGATGCAGATTTCTTCAGTTTAGCAATAATAATAATGTTTTTTTTTGTAGGAATAATGTTTTAATTTAAGCAATAATTGTAGTTTTTTTAATGTTAAAATCATATATGCTTAAAAAGTAAAGGTCCCTTTTTAACACCTGCAGGCATATTGGGCATAAAGGTACTCGGCACTCGGGGATGTAGTCAGCATCACGCTGGACACCTTTACTTCCCAGAACTATCTGATACCCATTTTAAGGCTGGGTCAACCTGGGAACCAGAATCATCTTTGTAAAAAATTCCAGCTCCATCAGGATATATATATATATATATATATATATATATATACACTAATACTTTATGAAGAACATTTTTTTTCAATCTTTGTTTCTCAATTGAGACGAGAAAGAGAATTCTTAAAAGTTTTATAAATCCTATCTTGAAATACGGAAGTGAATCATTGACAGCTGGTAGATTAGTGAAAAAGTATTTGGAGGCTGCGAAGATGTGGTTTTAAAGATGGATGCTGAGAATATCCTGGACAGATAAAAAGAGTAATGAGGATGTCTTGAAAGAGACTAACTCACAAAAAGAACTCATTGCCCACACCAGAAAAAGATAATCTACACGTTTTGATTGTGTGATGAGAAGGAGAAAACTGGAGTACATCGTGACGGTGGGAAAACTGGAGGGGAGGAGAGGCAGAGTCAGACCGAGAGAGGGAAGATGCTGGATGGTTTGACATCATGACATGGAAGATGGTCTGTGTCAGAGTTGACTGAATGTACAGGAGAAAGTTGTGGATATATATGACTAGCAATGCCACACGGCAGGGACTTTAAGCAGAAGACACTAATACTTTACAGAACGACAATTGTCTGACATTTATTTCAGGTGAAATATTTGAGCTCAAGGCTGAGCCCAGCAGTGATAAAAAAGAGAAGAAAGTTGTAGATAGATATGACTTTGGAGTCGCGTTAGCGCATTCAATAGGCAGCTCGCTTTCAAATCCAGCTGCGACTTGCTGCAGTCACGGTCAGTGTTCGAAACTGGGCTGTTCCCGGGGTTTACCCAGCCTCTAGGAAATGGGTACCAGGGTTGACACACTGGGATAAATTGAGGAACGTCACTGTAGCTACGGAGTTACGCGCGGACGGCGACACAGGCGGACAGTTTCTTGTCAGCTGTCCGTACTAGTGGCAGAGCACTTATGGTTTATAACCGTGTGCAATGACGCTGGTTCACATCTCCCGACTTTACTTTAGAAATGACTACCAATGCCACACTGCAAGGACTTTTAAACTAATACTTTACAGAAAGACAATTGATGGTCTGACATTGATTTCAGGTGAAATATTTGAGCTCAAGGCTGAGCTAAACAGTGATAAAAAAGAGAAGAAAAAGGAAGCTGTAAAAAAAGTCATCGCAAGTATGACTGTTGGCAAAGATGTTAGGTAAGTATATAATTACCAGCTGTAGTGTCGGGGTTCATCACTGGAGACGCGGGGTTTTTTGCTTTGTGGGAGGTGCTGGGCAGACTACCAGCCCTTAAGTGAGGCAAGAAATAAGTTCTGTAATGTTTTGCTAGTTCATATGTAAGTTGCTGTTGTTTTTTTTTTTTAATTTTTTTTGGTGTGGCCTCAGTAACCCCTTGTAGAAAAACCCAAGGACCTGGGAATTCCCATAATTAACCCTTTAATAAATACAGGTCACTAATATATGTTATAAAAATTTATTAACATATTAAAAATTTTTTTTCCGATATGTGTGATGGGGGAGTACTCTCCATAGTGGAGAATTAAATGACTTCTTTACCCCAGGGCAAAAAAAAAAAAAAAATTGATATGACAACTCTTACTGAGACCTTTGACCCCACATTTGCCAAAGACTAAAGGGGAATTATGCATCATCATGGCATTTAAAAAAAAAGATCTAAACACTCTGTTGTTATGAGTGGGGGGGGGGGGGGGTATATAGGGCAGACATGAAAAAAAAACATGGTAATATATCATAACTAAAGTATTCTTGCACATGACCTCACTGAGCCAAAGCAGTAAAAGTTGACCTTAAAACACACAAGGAGGATACCCCCCCCCCCCCCCCCCCCCCCCCCCCCCCCCCCCCCCCCCCCCCCCCCCCCCCCCCCCCCCCCCCCCCCCCAAAAAAAAAAAAAAAACTGATGTAAATTTATAGAGATGACGTGGGGTAAACTTTACACAATGACAAAGGACAGGATGACTTGGTGATAGTTGGTTGAAGGCCTATACTCCATTGAGTCGCTGTGGTCGATCGGCTAGACGCTCACCGCGGATCAAAAGGTCGTGGGTTGGCTCCCAGCCTTGAGTGGGTACTGGGTGCAGTCCGGGTAGTAAAGGTGGCCTGCGTGATGCTGACCACATCACCCATCTTGTGCCGATTGGTCTTTAAAAATATAGGTCTAACCCTGTATGCCCATATACGCTTTAAGGTGGGGAAAAGGGTCCTTTTACTATACTCCATTGATCACCTGTCAGGATCCAGCCACATAAAATGTTCTGAAATGTCAGACAATGCTAGTTCATTATAAGTCTGAATTTGTGACTGCCCTTGTACAGTGTCTCCTTGAAAAAAAGACCTAACCTGAAAATACATCCTAGCTTGATTTTTCAGGATGCTCATAAAATCAGCTCTACCGTAAATAAAAGCACTAGTTAATTTCATCAGCCAGACAGACGAAATTTGTTTGTCCATTGAAACACAGTGGATGTTTTGAATTATAAAGAAATGATGAATGTGTAAATAAAATTAATAAACTGAATCGTATTGACATTAATGCTGTAAATAAATGATAACATAAATGGGGATTTTTTTTTTAACATGTAAAAATATGACATGACCTTGGCTCCCAGGTCGACCCAGCCTTGAGTGGGTACCGGGTGCAATCCCGGGAAGTAGAGGCGGCCGGTGTGATGCTGACCACATCACCCATCTTGTGGTCTATAAAAATATAGGTCTAGCCCTATATGCCCTATACGCCTAAAGGCGTGGAAAGGGTCCTTTACTTTACTTTTTAAAATATGACGTCCCCGGAACATAAACCAAAGGCTGGAGCAGAAATTAATTAAATTGTGGCGCAGAAGTAACAAATGGGTTTGAAATAATAACTTTTTAGATTTTGCAGTTAGATTTAGGTCTCCAGAAATCAGTAGCATGCAGTGTATGGAGAATTGTATATAACAATATGTAGAACACAGTGTCGTATATGTGATGGCCATTATCTGGGAATTTCCTCCACTTGTTTCAGAGTGTCTGGGTTACCAACCATACTTCAGCTTGAATATTTATTATTCTCTTTGAGCTGTTCAGTGCATCCTGGTGTATTTGCATGAAATTAGTCTTTAAGATATCCATAGAGGAAATAAGAAGGAGCTGTCGAATCCAGTGAACGAGGGGAGGCCTGTTGAATGCATAATTTCTTCAGATTAGACGTTCACTAAAAGCAACTTTAACATAGTCCTGCCTGAGTTCTGTTGTTTTTGTTCTTTGATCTAGTAGTCTAACATTCCGTATTTAATTGCCCAAGCGTGCTCTACAATATCTGGAAAGGAAAATAAAAATCGTTGAATTCCCAGAAGTTGTTGTTATTTCAAACCACCTTGCTAGTTTTGCACCACTCTATATCAGGCTCAGTCTCATTTTCAGGGAAACACAACCACCATTGTTTCCTTAGACGGTCCCCAGTACGCCTTGTTAATGACATTAGTTCTGTTTGTGCCAGCCCAGTGTTTAGAGCTTTTTTTTTTTCGAAAACCATGAGGATGTCATAAGTCGTCCCCTTTTGTCTTAAGTAATTGGGCGTCAAAAGGTCACAGTATGAGTCACCATTTGAATAATTATTTTGTTTAGGTCACTTGAAAAATTAACGTTCTGGTTTTCCTTCGTCTTCCATACATCAGATGAGGAGTTTAACATTCTGTGCTATCTTTCAGTGCTCTCTTTGCTGATGTTGTCAACTGTATGCAGACGGACAATCTGGAGCTGAAGAAGCTGGTCTACCTGTACTTGATGAATTACGCAAAGACACAGCCTGATGTTGCCATCATCTCTGTCAACACGTTTGTTAGGGTAAAGTTTCCTGCACACACTACTGTTTCTTCCTTCTTCTTCTACTCTGTTTTGTTTTTAACCTCTGCCTTCCTTTGCTTCTATTTCTCTTGTTTTCTGCACTTTGACCTGCTTTTCATCCTCTCTTTATTCTCTTTCTGCATCTTTTCCCTCTTCTGCTTCTCTTTCTTCTTTATTCTACACCTCTTCTTTTTCCTTCTCCCTCTCTTTCTCTTCTTCATTTGCTTTTTTAATTACTACTTTTAACTCTTCATTTAGTGTCAAAAGGCACAAATGTCACAGCTCTGCTGCAGAGCGACAATATAAATAATGCTCTGTATTCATCATCATCATATACCTTGTCGACTGAATTTGACGTGGCATTCATGCCTCTCCACAACCTGCAATTTTCAACAGCATGTATCACTTTGTTTTTTGACTCCTCTCGATGCCATGTTAAAAGCTTTCGCCTTCACATCTTTCAAAATATCTGGGTTGCTGTTTTTACCTAAGAAATTCGAAGAATTTTTATGTAAAACCACATTTTGGAGACCTAAGAAATTTGTTGGCTTGTCCAGGATTCACAACCATAAGATAAAACTGGCTTTATATAGCGTACAGGAATTTGTTTTCTAACCTCTAGTGATATGAATTTATTGCATAAATAAAGTGTTTTTCATTTGGTAAAATGCAGTTTTAATCTGTACTGTTCACTTCTTTATCTCTGTGATACATCTTTTGTCTGATGTTATCCATGTTCTTGAATACTTCAATTTCTATACTTGTCCTAAAATAGTGCCTTTAACTTTTATTAAACATTTAGGCCCTATTCTTTGATATTGCCCTGTAATAATTTAAAAAAAAAATTACAGGACCATGATAGAAGGTGCAGCTTACATGACCAGATCAGGCACTTCATTTTTTGTTTGTATAGTTTTGTGTAAAAAAGATTAGTGCCAATTTATTTCTCCAATCCTGTCCTCATCATTGTTAAACATTTCAACCCTTGGCCCTTGAGTTTTCTGCAGGTCAATAAGAGAAACAACAAATAAAACGGTGTAACGAATAGTGCATCTGCATTCTTTGGTCATGTCATGAGAATGAGAAAACTGGAGTACATAATGACGGTGGTAAAGTTGGAGGGGAAAAAAGGCAGAGGGAGACAAAGAGAGAAGATGCTTGACAGTTTGATATTATGGCATCGAAGATCATCTGTGTTAGAACTGAATGAAAGTACATGAGACAGAAGGTTGTGGATGGACATGACTACCAACACCATACAGCATGGACTAGAAAAAGAAGAAGCTACGATGCATGTTTCAAGATGTGACCTAATGAAGACCACTGTGAGACTGACTACTTCATCTTGTAGAAAACTTCAGCTGCATGATCTGACCAATCATTAGCAAGTTTGCACAAGGTCTTTGCTCCATGCTGAGATTGAAAGGCAGAAAAAGAATATTTCATAAAATTAGTTCATAGTTAGTGTCCTTTAAATCTTTTCTTCAGGGTGTGGGGGTGTGTTGGGAAATGAATAAACAGATAGACTGGTTGATGCTGCACCACAGGGTGGTGAAATTATGCTTGACATTCTACATATGGTTTAGGCCCTTCGAGAGCAAGTGAACAATACAGATGCGTGATTAAATAACTGTGGGAAGAGACAGATGATGCAGAGAGTCACCTGGGGATCTGGCCAACACTCTTGATTCAAAGGAAAGGCAAGATGGACATATAATCAGACTACTTCTGGTACCATCAGCATTGGAACTCTTTGCTGGCTGCTGAAAATGAAGACAGAGCACTTATGGGATTGACCCAAGTGCTATGATGCCAGTTCTTAGCTTAGTAACCCAACTCAGAAGAATATTTCAGCCCTTGAACTGATCATGAAGCTTCCTGATCATTCATTTTCCTTAATCTAAAAAGTGTCACTTTCTTTAGTTACATGTATATTTCTCTCTGTTGAAACACAAATATTTATGTTTACACAGGACTGTGAAGATCCGAACCCCCTCATTCGAGCATTGGCAGTGAGAACCATGGGTTGCATTCGTGTGGATAAAATCACGGAGTACCTGTGTGAACCACTGCGCAAGTGTTTGAAAGATGAAGATCCTTATGTCCGCAAGACTGCTGCTGTGTGTGTGGCCAAGCTGCACGACATCAATGCCCAGCTGGTGGAGGATCAAGGCTTCCTGGATGCACTGAAGGATTTACTTTCTGATTCCAACCCCATGGTATGTTTATCCAGTAGCTTATCCTTACACAGTTTCACCCCATGAACTCTTTGAGTCCTAGAAGGTTGGTTAGGAGATCCTAAGGGGAGAGAAGGAGAGGATTGCTAGGAAAAGTCAGGTGTGATATGCTTTTGAAGAGGCCAATTAGACGGAGAAGTGACCTTTGGAGTAGTTAGATTTTCAGAATACGTTAGGACTAAATATAAGAAGTAAAAGAATGATGCTTCCTCTTCTTCTGCCTTTTTAACCCCAAATAGAGCATAGACCCTCAACCAACTCACGCCAGGTTGTTCTATCCTTTGCTATCGCATGCAGCTCTCCCTATGTCCTCTCCATCTTTTCAACTTCACTCTTTAGCTCCCTTCTTCATGTGTATTTTGTTCTTCCTTTATTAATATGTTCCTGTGGGTTCCAGTGCAAAGACATTCTAGTTATATTGCTCTTAGGTTTTCTCAGCATGTGTCCTATCCAATGCCAGCATCTTTTCTTCACTTTTTGGTCCACTGGAACCTATTTAGTACTCTCCCAAAGCTCTACACTAGTGATTTTATCATACCATTTAATTCTCTTTATTCTGCGCAGACACTAGTTAATAAATGTTTATAGTTTATAAGTAATTGTCTTAGTTGTTCTCCAAGTTTCCGCTCCAGACAGCAGTACTTATTTGACATTAGAATTAAAAATTTTAAGTTAAGTATTAGTTTTAATTTCTTTTGACCTCCACAAATTCCCTAGTGCTGTGAAAGCTCCTCTTGCCTTTTGTATTCATATTTTAATATCTCCCCGTCAGTTCCCCCATCTTTATCTACATTACTGCCTAAATAGGTGTATAACTCCACGCCAAAAGAGTGATGCAATGATTGGAATTTTAGGAGAAAGCAGATGACACCTCATGCGTCTCTTGGGACTTGAGTTTTCTTTTCATTTCCTCTGTCATAAACCAGATGTCCTGCCCCAGTTGCTATGTTGAATCCAGCACCATTGTAGTTTTCTTATCCTTTTCTTCCCCGTAATGCTTTCCATTGAGATTTTTTTCCTCAGACCTTTTTGTCTTTTCACATTTTCAGAATACTTTATATTCTTCAAGTTTATTTATACAAATCTTCTTCAATATTGAGTTCCTGTTGGTTAAATCTGTTTTCTTTTAAATCCGAGAGTATTTAGGACTTTTCTTTAAATCTGTATTGAAAGTGTCATATGTACCTTTCATCTGATTTGTTAAATTCTGAAGTCACTGTCATGCTAGGTGTCCCGATGAAACAATGTTAAGAGTGACTAACGTGCTGAAGGAGATTGTGTCTATTTATGTGTGGACCTGCGGGCTGCTCCTTATTGATCTCCAAAGGGCACAGACATGATAAGTGAGGAGCTCAGTACACAGAAGTGAAGTTGAGCAGTCATGTGCAGGACATGACAGTTCCTTTGTTGAGCCCAAGACCAGAGCGTGATGTATCGGCTCTGCATTCATTGAAGCCTCCTTGGATGGCAGGGAATGCACGTGAGCTGCTCCGGCCTTCCATTGAGGGCCAACCAGTCTACACGAGGTTGCCCTGGGAGATTTCTTTGTTTTTAGCTGTTATATTTTTATGATTCTGTGGATTTTGCTTGTGTCTGAGTGCAGCGTTTGATGTCGCTCTATTTCATATAATAGAAACAATATAGCAGACATAGAGACCATTTAATTGTGGGCATGTGCGTGCATGCAGAATACATTAACACCGTTGTTTGTGCAGTGTCTTTATAAAAGTGTCTTCCTTCACTGGAATAGGCTTTATAATTATTATTATTGTTGGATGTAAAAAAACAAAATTTAAATTGCAGAAACAGCTCTCTGGTTTATAAAGTGAGACTCCTTTTTGTGCTAAATGTTGACTGTCATTCTTTGTCCGTTTCCAGGTTGTAGCAAATGCTGTTGCAGCCATTTCAGAGATTTTGGAAACCTCCACCACAGCTCAGCCCAGCCTGGAGATGAACTCTGGAACTATTAACAAGCTGCTGACAGCTCTCAATGAATGTACCGAGTAAGTGTTGTCATACTTTGTCATCATCATCATCTTCTTATTATGATCCTCTTGTAACTCATACAGCGTCAGGGGAAGTATAAAAAAGGTAAAGTTGGGAGATGTGAACCAGCATCATTGCACAGGGTTATAAACCATAAGTGCTCTGCCACCAGTACAGACAGCTGATAAGAAACTGTCTGCCTGTTTCGCTTTTTGCACGCAGCTCCGTAGCTACAGCGGCGTTCCTCCATTTATGCCAGTGTTAACTCTGGTACCCATTACCTAGAGGCTGGGTGAACCCTGGGGAACCGCCGGTTTCGAACACCGGCACTGGGCTGCAGCGAGTCGCAGCTGGATTTGAAAGCGAGCTTCCTATTGACTGCACTAACCCTGCCAGGGGAAGTATAAATTGATACCTGTGTATGTGACTGGTATAGGATCCACAGGGACTTTCTTATTCATCTGTGTCCATTGTTTTCACCTGAAATATAAATCATTGCTTGTTATAGTATTCTGTCAGTTAGCAGATGAGTTAAATGACCAAACTTCACTTGTTGTTTTCTAAGACATTTAGCGCTTTTACTACCCCTGCATTGTTTCAAACTTCATCTTTTCTGATCTTGATATGTTGAGTGCTCTTCTTGGTAATCCTGTTTCATTGGTAATCATTTTACTTTTCTCTTTTTCTGGCTTTTTTAACATAAAATTAGTAACACTGTTGTGTACTTTCTTGGTGTCTGATGATACAGGTTTGTTTCTTATTATTGGTGCCATATGTGAAAAAAATGGTTCCTTTGTATTATTAACTGCTTTTTCTATCATTTAGTTAAGTCTTCTGCTTTTTTTTTCCATTCACTGGCTGTAAACTCCAGCAGAAAGTTCTGGTTGTTCGTTCACGTCTGGATTTTAGTCTTGTTCCAGCTGTTGAGTTTTGCGTTCACATACGTTTTACAGATCTGTTGTATTTTTAATCATACTATAATTCCTGGCCTATCAGGCAGATGCACTCCGACTTCGAAGGGACCACTCACAGTTAGTAAAATTTTACAACATGCATGTTAGAGGGGCAGTGGAACTATTTTTTCCCCACCAAAATGGACCCTCGGAAGATATACAGAGATTAATTATAGTAAAACCTTGTTAACACACATTCCAAGGGACCGAACAGTCAGGATTTTCTGTTGACAAATGTGTGCTAGCTGGGGATTAGTAGATGTATTATAATTAATACATTCCTGTTGGGGCTAAAATTGTGTTCATGTTAACCGCATTCATATTAATGAGGTTTTACTATATATGTAACCAACATTGTTTGTTTCGTATTGTGATAATTTTATCATTATCCTTCTGTTCTGCCATTTATACGTCACATACGACTCCTAGTTAGTTGCTCTATTCCTTACTATTCTATGCAGTCCTTTTGGTATCAAGTTCAGAATCCAGTCCATGTCCTCTCATTCCCTAGTCTTTTACCTAATCTTCAATTTGTTTATTTTATACATTGTTGATTTTATTATTTGAGTTCTTAATATCGTCCCAAGTTTGGCTTGGTATGAAATAACTGCTCATGAAGTAGGTTTCACCTTTTTTACACTGATCAGTATTTCCTAATTATAATTACAGATGGGGACAGGTGTTCATTTTGGATTCAATCTCAAACTATGCACCAAAGGATGAAAAAGAAGCACAAAGGTGAGCATTATGTAGATATCATTACCCAGACTATTGCCAGGTTGTTTTATTAATTCAAGCACCTATATACTGTTTTCATATGGCTGTGAATCCTAAACAGTTGAGAATTCAAGGCTTTACTATCACCATGTGAGGTTAGGTAAAACTAACGTTAGCCTTCCCACAGACTGCCCATATACACATTAGCCCACTTCTGATTGATAGACCTTGAGCCACGTGACCTTGGCACAAAGTTACTGGGGTTTTCATCAATGCCGTTGATATCATGTGTTGTATATTTCAGCACGCCAGTGCTTTTAACACTCCAAAAACATGGACAAACTGGGTCTAACACAACCCCCCTAGAGAGTGTGGTAACCTATGTCACGGGCATTCTCTTTCTCGGAATAAAAACGTAACTACAAGACAACCCAGAAAGCAAACAACAGAGCGGCACACTCGAAACCTGCAGGAAAATAGACCAGCCCAACAAACTTGTGAATGAAATGTGACCTACTTTGTTTGGGGAGACTAATTTAAACCTAACCTGAGGTTACACGTACCATGTTTTGGCATTCTCAAGAGGTGCTGTGGGCATATCTCCCCAAAAAATTTTTTGATGTGTCTTCAGCTTGATCCACTTTGGGTCATAAACTGGGATGTCAGCTTTTCTCTTAAATTCCCAAAAGCGCTGTTTTCAGGTCTGCTGGGTGCGACCCTATGTCGCTTTGCAACCACTCCAGGAGAGGACAGTCTTTGAGAAGCAGTGGCCTGGCGGACAGATGTCCAGACATTTTAGTGTGTTAGCTAGACTTGTGTCACATTTTTCATGGCAGTGTAAACAGGGGGTCATGAGCCTGAGGATTTAGGGTCGCAGAATAGTGTTGTCGCCACTGACTGCGCAGGTTAGGATGTTTAATTTTGCTCCCCGACAGAATTACCCCATCACCTTTCTGGGAGGTGAACCCGGCTCTACCGCATGAGAACCTGAGGTTGTAGCCACTCGGCCAGTTGCTTTTAAAATGATGAACAATTATAATTCCATACGTGAAGAACAGTTATTTTGTATCTGTTTGTATCATCATCCTCTTTTTGTTTGAATCGTGTAAATAATTCTGTCTTTTCAGCATATGTGAGAGAGTAACTCCACGTCTGGCTCATGCTAATGCAGCAGTGGTTCTTTCAGCTGTCAAAGTAAGTTTTCTTGTCAGTCTGTATGCCTTGACTTTGGAAATACTTCCTTTTTCACCCCTCCTGCAAATATTATGTTTAGGCAGTAGCATTTTATTAAGAAAATAAAACATAATCTGTAAATTTTGTATCATCATTTCAAATTCCCTGTCTTAATTTTCACCTTAAATTATATAACAAATTGCATTCTAATATAGAATGAATGGGGCATATTGAAAGAATGTCAGATGACAGAGAAGTAAAAACTATACACAAGGGAGATGAATGGTAGTAGACCGCTAGGCAGACCAAGAAGACGAGGTATAGATAATGTCCAGACAGACCTGCAAACACTTGGTGTCACCAACTGGAAAGAAAAGGCCGACCAGAGAGATGAATGGAGGCGGGTGATGTTTGCAACAATGAACCTCAAGGACTCAAAACGCTAAGAAAAAGAAGAAGAAGATTCCCATACAGCCTGCACGTCGTAAGTCTGCGTGCATCATAGCTGGCATTTGGCAGTATCCTTTGCCCCAATTAGGAGCCTAGTAACCTAAATGGGTAGCAAAGGTAGTCACCCATTGCAGCTTCATGTCATTCTTTTTTCTTCCGTTTCTCTTTTCCTGTATCCCTCATTGTTGTCTCCTGTGGCTTCCTTCATATCCTTCTCATATTCATCTGTCTGTAAAAAGCTTTTTCCCCATATGGGTTCCAGGGCCCCATTTAAGGGTGGCAGGGGGAGAATAGACCCACTGACCCCCCCCTTTCCTTCCCCCGACAAGCACGTCGTAAAAGTCAGCTAATTAGGGGTGTTTCCTTTGGAGTGCATCTGCCTGAGTGGAGAGCAACCAACAATTTGCTTACAAATAAGCTAAATCTGAAAAACGTGTGCATGAAAAACTTAGGTTCTGGAACAAGACTAAAGAGTAGAAGTATCTGAACAGCCACTTTCCACCGGAGTTTACAGTCAGCGAATGTAATAAAGAAGAGGTAGTAAACCATGTCTTCTCTTATTTTAAGATCCAACGCAAATATTGATGATTTCTTCTTTAGCTTTTTTTTCCTTAGTGAACCATAAGCCCTCAACCAGCTCTCAGCAGGTCATTGTGTCTTTTTCTGTCTTGTGCAGCAACTTACTTCATGTCACACTCGTGCTTCCCCCCCCCACACACACACACACACACATACCATGCCACCCTCCTCCACCATCTTTTTCACTCAAGTTTTTAGTTCCCATATCTCTGTATTTTTAGGGCTGCCTTTATTCTTTTTACCATGTGGTTTCGAGTGCAAGGACATTCTAGTTGTATTGTTATCTCGTTTTCCTAATGTGTGTCCTACCCGATTTTTATCTATATTATTGCCAAAATAAATTCATGACGCCACATCTTAGACTGGGGTTTTCCCAAGGTTCTTGTATTTAAAATTTTTTTACCTGCTCAATTTCATTTTGTTTGACAGTCCTAAAATGCAAATCCTGTGGTTTTTATTTTATTTACCGTCACTTCTGCCCTTCACGCTTGATACATAGATCTAATATTCTATGTGCCAGTTTTGGAGATTTTCCAAGGTGAAAGGGGGTGTGTCTGCAATCCAGTCATATGATTGGCCTTGGCCATTATCAGCAGATATGATTTTGTCCAGCAAACAGTATTAAAAGATAGTCATGTGTTTGGTGAAATGTTGTTGGCAGGTCATCATGAAGTACATGGAGATTCTAGACATCCATGGAGACTATGTGACCATGCTGGTCAAGAAGTTGTCCCCTCCGTTGGTGACCCTGCTCTCTGCTGAACCTGAGATACAGTATGTGGCGCTTAGGAATATCAATCTGATTGTCCAGAAAAGGTTTGTGTACTTGTGTTGTCTTGTACTGTCCAGGAAAGGCTTGTGTACTTGTGTTGTCTTGTACTGTCCAGGAAAGGCTTGTGTACTTGTGTTGTCTTGTACTGTCCAGAAAAGGTTTGTGTACTTGTCTTGTACTGTCCAGAAAAGGTTTGTGTACTTGTCTTGTCTTGTACTGTCCAGAAATGGTTTGTGTACTTATGTTGTCTTGTACTGTCCAGAAAAGGTTTGTGTACTTGTCTTGTCTTGTACTGTCCAGAAATGGTTTGTGTACTTATGTTGTCTTGTACTGTCCAGAAACGGTTTGTGTACTTGTCTTGTCTTGTACTGTCCAGAAATAGTTTGTGGCTTTGCACTGATTATCTCAGACATTTTTTTGTTTATTTCCTTGCATGACTGCATTTACTGTTCATAATCATCATCAACTTCCATTTTTGTTATTAAGCATCATGGGGAGGAACAATTTCCGGTCCGGCACATGATGGCCATTTGTCAATGTCTTTTTGTGTTGACTGTTTATTTGAGATAGTTTAAACAGTGATGTCTCATTGGTCATTGTCTTTTCATGCTGATTGTTCATGTATTGGGATGGTTTAAATAGTGATGTCTCATTGGTCATTATCTTTTCATGCTGATTGTTCATGTATTGGGATGGTTTAAACAGTGATGTCTCATTGGTAATTATCTGTTCATGTTGATTGTTCATGTATTGAGATGGTATAAACAGTGATGTCTCATTGGTCATTGTCTGTTCATGCTGATTGTTCATGTATTGGGATGGTTTAAACAGTGATGTCTCATTGGTCATTGTCTGTTCATGCTGATTGTTCATGTATTGGGATGGTTTAAACAGTGATGTCTCATTGGTCATTGTCTGTTCATGTTGATTGTTCGTGTATTGGGATGGTTTATACAGTGATGTCTCATTGGTCATTGTCTGTTCATGTTGATTGTTCATGTATTGAGATGGTTTAAACAGTGATGTCTCATTGGTCATTGTCTGTTCATGCTGATTGTTCATGTAGTGAGATAGTTAAATAGTGATGTCTCATTGGTTATTGTCTGTTCATGCTGATTGTTCATGTAGTGAGATAGTTAAACACTGATGTCTCATTGGTCATTGTCTGTTCATGCTGATTGTTAATGTAGTGGGATAGTTTAAATAGTGATGTCTCATTGGTCATTGTTTGTTCATGTATTGAGATAGTTTAATCAATAATGCTAAACGAAATGCTATGTAAATATTTCAAACAACTTCCACCATGTGGTTTCTGGCTCCTCATCCCTGAGTGGAATAAGCCCACAGCTCTTTAACGAGCATGTCACAAAAGATGACTAATTAAAGATTTGCTTCAATCAGATGTTTTGGGCTCAAAGGCGCAGATATCACAGCCTATCTTTAAACCACAAAATAGCTTGCCAATTGTCCTTTTAAGGGTGAATACAAGAAGAAAACCAACAGAAGCCAGTTTTAAAGAAGGTCAACCCAGAAAATGAGGAACTTTACTTTCCAGAGGAAGAATTTGATCCACACACAATAAATGAGCTACTATTTGCAGACGATCAGTGCCTGTTATACAGTGAGGAAAGTAGACTGCAAGAACATTTGAGCAGGCTAAGTTCAACATACAGAAGAATTACCATGAAAACAAAAACTACTAAAACTGAAATAACGCAGGTCAGTAGAATTCCTAGTCCGCTACATATTGGGTTGAATGGTTATTGTCTCAAGCAAGTTGAAGAATTCAGATATCTTGGAAGTGTTTTCTTGGAGGATGGGAGAATAAATCATGAAATAGAAACAAGATGCCAACAAGCCAGTGCTCTTCTATACCAACTGACTCCGTTATTAAGACATCCAAACATAAGTATGAGCGCCAAGACACAGATTATAAACAGCATGTTCATACGAACACTGTGCTACCAGTGCCAGACTTGGATATTATTAAAGACTAACCTACGTAAAATTAACATCTGCGAAATGAGATGCCTGAGAAAAGCCGCTGACTTAACCATCCAAGACAAAGTGAGAAATGTTATTAGGAACAACACCATGCAGAAAATTTATTGAGAAACAGAAGATCAAATAGTTTGATTTTTTTAGTAAGAATGCAGCCATAACAACTACCAACACAGGTGCTGCACATGAAAAGATCTGAAGGTGAAAGCAAGAGGTCGACCTAGGAGAAGATGGATTGATGAATTTAAAGAGCTTCTACATCAATATGGAATGACAATAGCCATTGTGCACATCAAACATTGGATCCTCCCCACCATGCTTAACAGCAGAAGTAGAAATTGATGATGATAATGATGACAAGAAGAAACTCTAGTGAATGTAACTAATGGTAAAGTACTGGGCCACAGGTTTGTTGAAACATCACAGCGTAGCTCACTTCATAATGACCTCAAGAAGTTTATGACAAACGCTTATAGAGTCTGTAGGATTGGATAAAATGTGTTGGATAGAACATACTTTGAGAAAACCTGATAAAAATAAAACTAGAACCCACATGGAAAAAAAAAGTATAGGTGGACCAAAAAACATTTGGATAAAAGAATCAAATGAAAAAGATGTAGAAGATTAAGATGACTTGGGACAAGTTGGTTGAAGGCATGTATAAATCTAATTTTGTTATTGTAAAATGTGTATATTTTTTGTATATTATGAGAAGAATAAGAAACAAAATTAAACCAGAAATCAGCGATGAACAATGTGGATTTGTGGAAGGAAAAGGTACAAACAATGCCATTTATATCCTAAGGACATTGTCAGAAATAGCTATAGAAGTAAAGACTGATTTGTACTTATGCTTCATAGACTATACAAAAGCATTTGACTGTGTGAAGCATGAAGAAGTAATCAAACTGTTAGAAAAATTAAACATTGATGGGAAAGATCTACGAATAATAAAGAATATGTATTGGCAGCAAACAGCAGCTATAAGAATTAACAACTGTTTAGGTACATTTCAAAGCTTAAAGAGGGGTGTACGACAAGGATGTGTACTTTCACCTGATTTGTTTTCAATATACAATGAATATATAATGAGATCTTTAATTGATATGCCCGGAATTGTGGTTGGTGGGCACAATATAAACAATTTACGTTGTGCTGATGACACAGTCTTGATAGCAACAAGTCAGAAAGAATTACAGGAAATGATAGACATTGTGGTGTTAGAAAGTGGAAGAATGGGCCTCAGTTTGAATAATGGGAAGACAGAAGTAATGGTGGTATCAAAGAAACAAATTATTCCTAAATGTGTAATAAAAGTCAATGGTGTTATTTTAGGACAAGTAAAGAAATTTAAGTATCTGGGCACATGGATAACTTCAGATGGAAGATGCATAACTGAGATAAGAAACAGAATAGGACAGGCAAAAACTGCATTTTATAAAATGAAAAACATCTTGTGCAATATATCTTTGTCATTGAGAGTTAGAAAAAGAATTCTTGCTTGCTACATACATCCAGTTTTAACATATGGATGTAAATCCTGGACAATCGGTAGGCGGGCCAAACAATTTTTAGAGGCCTCAGAGATGTGGTTTTACAGAAGAATGCTTAGAATACCTTGGACAGCCAAAAAGAGCAACCAAGAGGTTTTGAAAGAGGCGGGAGCCCAAAGACAACTTATCACAGACATCAGAAGGAGACAGTCATCATTTTTCGGCCATGTTATGAGAAAGGGAAAATAGAATATGTTGTGACCACTGGAAAGTTCTATGGAAGGAGGGATAGAGGAAGACAATGAGAGAAGATGCTTGACAGTCTTGTTGCATGGCATGGAGGTGTGTCGGCACACGAACTGATACATGCTGCAGGAGATCGCAGATTATGGAGAGGCATGATCGCCCACGCCAGTCAGCAAGGCACCTAATGATGATGATGAAAATTTGTATAGAATAGTAATGTAAAAATATAATGTTTTTATTGTATAATTTGTATATAATAATAACGTAAAAATAAAATTTTATTGTATAATTTGTACATACTAGGTTAGGTTAATTGCGTTATCCTTTACAGGATGTTGCAGAACAAACCCCAGCAGCCCCTGGCTGTTGTGTGGTTTCTCTAGGCAAATTTATGTCCAGTAGTTTGTTGTATATAATAGCGACATAAAAATATAATGTTGTTATTGTGAACACATTTATTCACATCTAGACCTGACATTCTGAAGAACGAGATGAAGGTGTTCTTTGTGAAGTACAACGACCCCATTTATGTGAAGCTGGAAAAATTGGACATCATGATCAGGTTGACCAACCAGGGCAACATTGCTCAAGTTCTAGCTGAACTCAAAGAGTGAGTACATCACTACCGGTATCTCGGGAAAGCAGTTTTGATCCTGTTTTTAACCAGAAATTGTTTTTTTTTTTTTGGTTTGTTAATGTGTGACATTACAAAATTATAAACACATCATCATCAAACTATCACAGTATTAGTGATTAGAAGGGATTATCATCACCGCCCTCTGGGCTGATCCATAGGTGCTCTGATCTCCTCCTTAAAAGCTCCACAAGTGTAAAACGGCTGTTGAAACCTGTTCTGTGTTGGTTATAGACAGAAACGGAGTCATGTACTTAAGCATGCTTCTCTGTACGGTAAGTGCAATGCACGGCATTGATAACATCACTTCTGTCCAGTACTAGACAGCCATAGCAACCACAGCAAGATAGTCTACACGCTCCTTTCCTTGAACACCCGCATGACCTGGCACAAAAATGAAGGTTAGGGCAGCTATCACAGTATGACTAGATGAATGAATGAACGGATAATGAATTAACTTCACTGCATTCTGGATATTCCTACACATGTTCCCTCTCCTTCTTCAGTAGCTAATGAAGAGTTACCATGCCAGTAGTACCGTTTGTAACCGGATTAAAAATTGATTTGATTTGATTCAAGAACCGACATCACAGCACTCGGGGCATTCCCATAAGCGCTCCGTCCCCATCTTCAGCAGCCAGCAAAGAGTTCCGAAACTAATGGTGCCAGTAGCTTTCTGATTAAACGTCCGTCTTGCC
This sequence comes from Candidula unifasciata, assembly GCA_905116865.2. NCBI lineage: Eukaryota > Metazoa > Mollusca > Gastropoda > Stylommatophora > Geomitridae > Candidula > Candidula unifasciata. Next base: position 313,177 of record CAJHNH020002247.1, on the reverse strand, counting down.
TTTCCTCTGAGCCTTGAGCTTCTGCCAGAACCTCTCGTCACCCCCAACTGCATCAATCTCACCAGACTGTGGTGATCCATCTGCTCCTCCGCATTGTACACGCTCTCGCACAAGGCACTAACCATGTCTGCCCTATCATGTATCAGTATTCCACCAAGTTGTGCAGAGCCAGCCAGTCTGTCCGGCTGTTCATTTCCCAACACACTGGCGTAACCAGGTGAAAAAATCCAGACAATACTCCTCACTCGTGTCCTCCGCAGTGAAGCATGCCACTCTGCACAAAGCATACCTGTTCTGATCTTCCTCAGCATGCTTTCTAAGTCAGTTACAATCACGGTGTGTGTGTGTGCCTTGTTCTCTAGCCAGCGGAAAGCTGCAGTGACCGCCTCCACCTTCATTCTTAAGCTGGATGTTGTGGTATCATATGCTAGGCTCTCCTGCACCAAACGTCGACCATTAACTTTTGCGTGCAATAACCGGATTAAAAGTCCTGTCTTTCCCCCTCAGTGTGGAATACTGTCTATTAGACATCATCCAGTATGAATTATGTTATACTTTTTGATACATAGTTGTCCCTGGCACTCTGAACAATTTTCATAGCGGCCTGCCTTCCTAAACATACGACTGACCCTGGTGTATGTTGAGGGTAGTATGTTGCCTCTTGGTCTGGTCCTTGTTCTTCCATCTGTACATCAATGCTTGGGTGACTGCCCATATCTGTGCATTTGTTAATTTACTAATTTCAGTTATGAGTAGTGAGTGCACAGACACCCATCCTTAGCCTGATGGCCAAAGAGCACAGTATCTTTCTCTCTGTGGATGCATATTATACATGTATGAAATAATTGTTTTCTAAAGAAACATATAAAATAATAAAGCAATAAAAGGTTTAAAAAAATAGATATAAATAATCATTCAGAAAATATAAATTCAAAAACGAATTTTACAAATATTATGTTTTGGCAGTAGCATTTAATTAAGAAAGTAAAAAAAAAAAATTTGTAATCTGTCAAATTTACCTGTATTTCAAATTCACTGTTTTCATTTTCACTTTAAATTATTTAACAAATTGCATTCTCATATATCATGTACACCTTATGTCTGTGTACATCGTAGCTGACATTTTGCAGCACCCCATGTAGCGGTATAGTAACACATTGGGGTAGCAAAGGTGTCACCAACAGTAATGTCAGACTTGTCACTGAAGTTCTTAGTCGAAAAATCACACACTTTTTTATGATTCTGTCATTTATTATTATTGTTTTTCATTTCTTTGACCACATCACCTATCTTGTGCCGTTGGTCTATAAACATATAGGTCTAGCCCTATATGCCCAATACGCCTAAAGGCGTGGAAAAGGGACCTTTACTTTACTTTTACTTTTCATTTCTATAAATAATATTTCAATATCATAATGTAGTCATTTCAGAGTAGTTGATGTTTTTGTATTTTGTTTCTTGTCTTTCTGCTGATAAAGGCTATCCACAAAAACGTCCTTTTGTGTTTTTCTAATCCTTTTCACTTGTTGGTGAATTTTACTTGAGGTGTACAGATTCTTTCATGTTTGCTATAATCTCTATTCTCTTGCTGCCAGATACGCCACTGAAGTTGATGTGGACTTTGTGCGCAAGTCGGTGCGCGCCATTGGCCGCTGTGCCATCAAAGTAGAGCAGGCAGCAGAGCGCTGCGTGAGCACCTTGCTTGATCTCATTCAGACCAAGGTCAACTACGTGGTTCAGGAGGCTATCGTAGTAATAAAGGTAAGGCATTCCTGGATATTTTTACTGTGGACAACAACACATAGGGTTATTGTTTGTCTGGTGGGCTGCCTACACATGGAACCATGATGCAGTATTTATCATTCTGTGGGCCGTCAACACATTGAACCATTTGACAGTTATCATTCTCAGGGCTGCCAAAATATTGAGCCATGGTGCAGGTATTGTTCTGTTGGCTTTGAACGTATATAGTCATGGTGCTGTTATTGTTTTGTTGGCTGTGAACAATGGCTAAATGGTGCAGTTATTGTTCTGCTGGCTGTGATCATGCAGAGTTATGGTGCAGTTATTGTTCTGCTGGCTGTGATCATGCAGAGTTATGGTGCAGTTATTGTTCTGCTGGCTGTGATCATGCAGAGTTATGGTGCAGGTATTGTTCTGTTGGCTGTGATCATGCAGAGTTATGGTGCAGTTATTGTTCTGCTGGCTGTGATCATGCAGAGTTATGGTGCAGGTATTGTTCTGCGGGCTGTGATCATGCAGAGTTATGGTGCAGTTATTGTTCTGTTGGCTTTGAACGTATATAGTCATGGTGCTGTTATTGTTTTGTTGGCTGTGAACAATGGCTTAATGGTGCAGTTATTGTTCTGTTGGCTGTGATCATGCAGAGTTATGGTGCAGGTATAGTTCTGTTGGCTGTGATCATGCAGAGTTATGGTGCAGTTATTGTTCTGCTGGCTGTGATCATGCAGAGTTATGGTGCAGTTATTGTTCTGTTGGCTGTGATCATGCAGAGTTATGGTGCAGTTATTGTTCTGCGGGCTGTTTAACATGCAGAGTTATGGTGCAGTTATTGTTCTGCGGGCTGTGATCATGCAGAGTTATGGTGCAGTTATTGTTCTGTGTTTAACTGCAGAGTTATGGCTGTTCTGATCAACATGCAGAGTTATGGTGCAGTTATTGTTCTGTTGGCTGTGATCATGCTTATGTGCAGTTATTGTTCATGCAGAGTTATGGTGCAGTTATTGTTCTGCTGGGTGATCTGTGATCATGCAGAGTTATGGTGCAGTTATTGTTATTGTTCTGTTGGCTGTGATCATGCAGAGTTATGGTGCAGTTATTGTTCTGCGGCTGTGATCATGCAGAGTTATGGTGCAGTTATTGTTCTGCGGGCTGTGATCATGCAGAGTTATGGTGCAGTTATTGTTCTGTTGGCTGTGATCATGCAGAGTTATGGTGCAGTTATGTTCTGTGCTGTGATCATGCAGAGTTATGGTGCAGTTATTGTTCTGTTGGCTGTGATCATGCAGAGTTATGGTGCAGTTATTGTTCTGTTGGCTGTGATCATGCAGAGTTATGGTGCAGTTATTGTTCTGCAGGGCTGTGGCTGTGATCATGCAGAGTTATGGTGCAGTTATTGTTCTGTGATCATGCAGAGCTGGTGCATATTGTTCTGCATGTGATCATGCAGAGTTATGGTGCAGTTATTGTTCTGCGGGCTGTGATCATGCAGAGTTATGGTGCAGGTATTGTTCTGTTGGCTGTGATCATGCAGAGTTATGGTGCAGGTATTGTTCTGCTGGCTGTGATCATGCAGAGTTATGGTGCAGTTATTGTTCTGCTGGCTGTGATCATGCAGAGTTATGGTGCAGTTATTGTTCTGCTGGCTGTGATCATGCAGAGTTATGGTGCAGTTATTGTTCTGTGATCATGGCTGTGATCATGCAGAGTTATGGTGCAGGTTATTTGGTTCTGCGGCTGTTCTGATCATGCAGAGTTATGGTGCAGGTATTGTTCTGCTGGCTGTGATCATGCAGAGTTATGGTGCAGTTATTGTTCTGTGGCTGTGATGCAGAGTTATTGCAGTTATTGTTCTGTTGGCTGTGATCATGCAGAGTTATGGTGCAGATTGTTCTGGGCTGTGATCATGCAGAGTTATGGTGTTATGTTCTGCGGGCTGTGATCATGCAGAGTTATGGTGCAGGTATTGTTCTGTTGGCTGTGATCATGCAGAGTGCAGGTATGTTCTGTTGGCTGTGATCATGCAGAGTTATGGTGCAGGTATTGTTCTGCTGTGATCATGCAGAGTTATGGTGCATCTGCGGGCTGTTTATGCAGAGTTATGGTGCAGTTATTGTTCTGCTGGCTGTGATCATGCAGAGTTATGGTGCAGATTGTTATGGGCTGTGATCATGCAGAGTTATGGTGCAGTTATTGTTCTGCGGCTGTTTAACATGCAGAGTTATGGTGCAGTGTTCAGGCTGTGAACATGCAGTTATGGTGCAGGTATTGTTCTGCGGGCTGTGATCATGCAGAGTTATGGTGCAGGTATTGTTCTGCGGGCTGTGAACATGCAGAGTTATGGTATTGTTCAGTGTATTGTTCTGCTGGTTCTGCTGTGTGAACATGCAGAGTTATGGTGCAGTTATTGTTCTGCGGGCTGTGATCATGCAGAGTTATGGTGCAGGTATTGTTCTGCTGGCTGTGATCATGCTATTGTGATGGCTGTGAACATGCAGAGTTATGGTGCAGTTATTGTTCTGTTGGCTGTGATCATGCAGAGTTATGGTGCAGTTATTGTTCTGCTGGCTGTGATCATGCAGAGTTATGGTGCAGGTATTGTTCTGCGGGCTGTTTAACATGCAGAGTTATGGTGCAGGTATTGTTCTGCGGGCTGTGATCATGCAGAGTTATGGTGCAGTTATTGTTCTGTTGGCTGTGATCATGCAGAGTTATGGTGCAGTTATTGTTCTGCAGGCTGTGATCATGCAGAGTTATGGTGCAGTTATTGTTCTGCGGGCTGTGAACATGCAGAGTTATGGTGCAGTTATTGTTCTGTTGGCTGTGATCATGCAGAGTTGCATGTTCTGTGCAGTTATTGTTCTGTTGTGATCATGCTGTTGTTCTGCAACATGCAGAGTTATGGTGCAGTTATTGTTCTGTTGGCTGTGATCATGCAGAGTTATGGTGCAGTTATTGTTCTGCAGGCTGTGAACATGCAGAGTTATGGTGCAGTTATTGTTCTGCGGGCTGTGAACATGCAGAGTTATGGTGCAGTTATTGTTCTGTTGGCTGTGATCATGCAGAGTTATGGTGCAGTTATTGTTCTGTTGGCTGTTTAACATGCAGAGTTATGGTGCAGTTATTGTTCTGCAGGCTGTGAACATGCAGAGTTATGGTGCAGTTATTGTTCTGTTGGCTGTGATCATGCAGAGTTATGGTGCAGGTATTGTTCTGTTGGCTGTGATCATGCAGAGTTATGGTGCAGTTATTGTTCTGCTGGCTGTGATCATGCAGAGTTATGGTGCAGTTATTGTTCTGCTGGCTGTGATCATGCAGAGTTATGGTGCAGTTATTGTTCTGCGGGCTGCTTAACATGCAGAGTTATGGTGCAGTTATTGTTCTGCGAGCTGCCAACATATTGAGCCATGGTGAAGATACTTTTCTGAAGGGTGCTAACACGTAAAACCAAGTTGCAATTATCGTTCTGTGGGCTGCCAAAAAATGGAACCATGGGGCTACCAATACATGAAACCATGGGACATCATTATGTGGGCTGCCACTACATTCAGCAGTGGTGGATTTTCGGCTAGAAATGAGGGCTTCCAACATATGGAGCCATGTGCATTTATTCCAATTTAGGATTGAGGTTGCTTATCTTTACAGCAGACACTAGAATTTTGAATGACACAGTGGGTTGCCAACATTGTAGTCCACTATTGACTCCTCTGTTGGCCTTTTTATTTAAAAAAAAAATTTTTAACCTTTAAAAAAACTTCTATAAATAATCAAATTGATAGAGTGGATGTTACTTCATATTACTTTAAAATAAAAATTATTGTGATCAACAGGATATATTCCGCAAGTACCCAAACAAATACGAGAGCATCATTGCCACTCTTTGCGAAAACTTGGACACTCTGGATGAGCCTGAAGCCAGGTGAATGTTCTTGTTTTACATATTGTAAAATTGTGTATTTATCTGGTCCTGTGCCACATAATTCTGTCATATTCTGAACATGTGACAGTCTGCCAATGGTACCACTGGTCACCGGTGTATGATTGATTATAAATAAGCTAGGCTGCAAACTAGCAGTTTTTGTTGTTTGTGTTCTATATGTATAAATATTTCAGAATCCGGTATACCCCTTAGCTGTTGCTTCTTTTCATTTTCCCTGGAGGAGGCAGGAGGAGCATGGTCCCATTGTTTTCAGGTTCGGCTGTGACACCTTTTTTCCCCACCCAGGCACCTCTGACCTCCATGTGCTTTTCTGTAAGGATGAGCTTCTTAAATCTGTGGTCAGCTAAGACTTATCCATTGTACAGTGGAGTTCCTTCTCCTAGATGGATTGCTGTAGCCCAGCTGTGGAGCTCCATCTGCTCAGTGAACATCTGTTTCATGACAGAAGAAGGTTTTACAAAGGTGGGCACCGTCTACCCCATGCTTCAACACCCAACCTGGAGGATCAGATAGTCTTTGTTCGTTCGTTTTCTACGCTTCGACCTGTGCTGCTTGGGAGGCCCTGCTTATATCTACACTATCCCTTACAAAAGCTGTCAGGGTTGTTATTTTAAGCTCCACCCACCCACCCCCGGGGCATAGTGGAGAAACTTTCAGGGTAGAACCCCTAAGCTAAAAAATATGTAGTCTCTTATGTAATTTTATCAGTCTTTTGTTTTTTCTGAAGGCAGTAATTTTTTTTCAAATGTTGATGAAGGCTCTGGCCAAACGGTTAGAGCGCTGGACTCTCAAACGGGAGTCCCGGGTTCGAATCCTTGGTAAGGCTGGGGATTTTTTTCTGTTTGAGCCAAAATAAAATCCTCACCTGCACAGTCGTGGTGACAGCACTAGCCATGCGGCCGTAAATCCTCAGGCTCAAAGACCCACCTGCCTACACCAAAAAAGTGGTATCACAAAGGCAGTTTTGGCAGATGAAGATTTTCTAGCTGCACAGTTCATGTTTTTCTTTCAGATTTGTGTTTTATTGGGAAGCTGACTAGTTCTGCTTTTTGTTAAGGTGGAATTTTGTTCATGATTTGTGTGTGCTGTGTCATTGAAAAGCTAAAAGCTCACAAAAGCATGTGAATTATTTCCAGGGCCTCCATGATCTGGATCATTGGGGAATATGCTGAGAGGATTGACAATGCTGATGAGCTGTTGGAGAGTTTCCTCGAGGGCTTCCAGGATGAAAACACTCAGGTATGTTGTGTACTTCTTCTTCTTCTTTCGTTCGCCTGAAATAAGTTGTCTATATCAGCAGTTTTGTCTCTTGTATAAATTTCACTGTCGTTGTTGGTTCATTCAGTGGTTCATAGAGTTTACGTTCCACTGTTGTTCTTTCTGGCCAAAAGGTTTGCCTTAATGAGTCAAAATCGGTGCAGTTCTAGAGTACATGCTCTGCTGTCTGGGGCACATTTCCACAGGTGCACATGGCTGATACACCTACCTATCTTGAATTTTGTGTATTGTGGTTACGTAATCGGTTGTGCCCTGTTCTGACGCGGAGGATAATGACTTGTTCTGGTCTGTCCATAATAAAATAGTCGTCTTGTGCTGGGGCTGGTGGTTTCCTGATCGATTTAATGATTTTTTTCTTTTGGTGGTATGTGACTGGTACATCCTGCTGCTCTTTTGTCACACCTTCCCCTGCCAGTTGATCAGCTTTCTCATTTCCAGGCACTCCACAATGAGACGGTATCCACTGCATTACGACTCTTCGCTGAAGGCTGAGTTGTGTACTGTTCCACTATCCTTGGTCTATGATGTTGTAAAAAAAAACAAATTGTGTAATATTTCAGGCGAGTCGCTGTAGTGTCTAGACGATCGCCTGCGGATCGAAAGGTCATGTGTTTGGGTCCTGACGGAGCCTATCTTTATTTTTTAAATGACTTTGGTTTTCAGTTCGACCTAGCCTTAAGTGGGTACCATGTGCAATTCTGGAAAATATTGGCGGCCAGCAGAGTGTTGACCACATTATCCACCAAGTGCCGATAGGTCTATAAAATATAGGTCTAGTCCTATATGCCCAATATGCCTCAGTCGTTGAAAAGAGTACTTATAATATTTCAGTTCAAAAGCTCACATTTTTCTTCACTGATTCAGTAAGAGTTCATGATTCATAGCGGTAAATTGCCACAGGAAGGATGCATGATCTCAGAGTTGTTACTTTAACTTGTTTGCAGAGGCAGTAGGAAACCAACAGGAGCAAATCCCAGAAACCCTGTTCAACCGTTAATTAATTTAAAAAACATAAAAACTGCTATTACTACCGATATTTACCGCTTCTGTGGGGAGGGGGTCTTTGAACCTGAAGATTTTAGTGCTTTTGCCACGGACTGTGCGGGATATGATTTTATTTTAGCCCCCAGCCGGAATAATTCCCCAACCTTACATAGGATTCCAACCCAGGTCTACCTCATAAGAACTCTGCATTCTTAACCGTTTGGCCAGCCGCTTCTTAACCGAGCTGTATAACACAGTTCAAATGGGTCACCCTGCTCACTCTCCCTCTCGTTGTACCCCACAAGGACATCACACAAGCAATAACACCCGGTGACACAAAGTGCCACCATGCGGATGAGGTTCACCCGGGGAGAGGTCCCAGATACCCCTTGCAGCCGTTGTGGCCATATTTATGGCCCGGCTATCTTCAGGGCCCCCAGCAAAAGCCAGGGTGGAGCTTCAAATAATGAAACATTGCATCCCACAGGAATAACCCTGCTGTGACCTACTGTCTTATATAGGTGACTCGATAAAGTTTCTGCCATATAGAGAGTTCAAAGACAATGTGAGACACAGATAAATTTCATGTTAACATGTCAAATTCAAATCACTTTCAGGTTCAGCTGCAGCTCCTGACAGCTATTGTGAAGTTGTTCTTGAAAAGACCTACAGACACCCAGGAGTTGGTCCAGCAGGTTCTGTCTCTGGCCACTCAGGTAATCTGCAGCTAAATGTTAGAGATTATTTGATGTAGTCAGCAGTAATCATATAGTGCAAAAGTGCTTTAGGGAAGTAACATGTGGTATATTCATATAGATTAGGACACAGTATCCCGTGAGATGGGGTGACCTACATCCTTAATCATTTCCATGTTGTTGTTGTTGTTTTTTTTTTTGGTTCTAAAATGAAATACCTTTGTTCTGATGTGCCAGAGGTGTGAAAAGGGTCCTCTACTTTACTTTTTAATTAAGCCAGCACATTATTTGACAAATTTTTTACTGCTTCTTTGGTGAGCAGATCATTGTCATGCTATATCTGCAACCTTTTTGCCTGGAAGTCTGTCCTAATTTTCAGGTCAGTATGGGAGCCCTAGGGAGTCACCGTGGCAGAGCTGCTAGGCGCTCGCCGCGGATCGGAAGGTCGTGGATTAGCTCCCTGTCAGAGCCGGACTTTTTTTTAAAACTGACCTTGGCTCCCAGGTCGACCCAGCCTTGAGTGGGTACCGGGTGCAGTCCCGGGAAGTAAAGGAGGCCATCGTGATGCTGACCACATCACCCATCTTGTGCCGATTGGTCTGCAAAATATTTCCCTATATGCCCTATTACCTAGAAGCGTGGGAAAGGGTCCTTTACTTTTTTATTTTTTTATTATTAACTTATGGGAGGCCCCTGTCTGCATAACTCAGTACCACCAGGTCACATTATAACCCTTTTTGGGACTTGAAATTTCGCATAGCATTATCATTGTCTGTATCATGTGTCTTTCCACAAACATCTTTTGTCTGTATCCGAAGATTGACCACTGATCATCTTCTTTTGCTCTACTCTGTCTATCCTCTTCTTCACCGACTGTCAACTCTGTCGCAAAGTTCTGAGTGTTCGTCCACGTCTTGACTTTCTTTTCCGGAACCTGAGTTTAGCGTGCACATCATTTTCACAGCTCTGGCTGATTTTCATGCAGACTCTTGGTTCCTTGCCACTCAAGCAGATGTACGGCTTCAAGTATGCCCCAGTTAGTCAACTCCTACAACAAGCTTGTTGAGGAAGCACTGGAGCTGTTCTTGTTTACCCCACAATAGGCCCCCTAAAACCCACACAAGGTCCATGCACAAACAATTATTTACATTCATATTCAGTTCACAAGGAATTTTTTTTTAAACTGATATGTGTGAATGTTTCTATCCTATACCAGGACAGTGATAATCCAGATCTGCGTGACCGTGGCTACATCTACTGGCGTCTGCTGTCTACTGATCCAGCGGCAGCCAAAGAAGTGGTTCTGGCTGAGAAGCCACTCATCTCTGAAGAAACTGACCTGATTGAGCCCACCCTGCTGGATGAGCTGATCTGTCACATTGCCAGTTTGGCATCTGTATACCATAAACCACCCAATGCATTTGTGGAAGGACGAGGGGTTATGAGGCGATCATTGCCACGCAACCAGTCGTAAGTGGGAATGTTTAGATTGCTTTATTCTCTTTTTATTTAACCATAATTTTGACAGTTGTTGTCTATGTTGGGTTTTTCTATCGGGAGCACAAATAAATATCCTAACCAGCACAGATCGTGGTGACTGCACTAGCCAGGAACCTTAAACTCTCCTCCTTAAAAGGTGGCCCTGTTGGCTGTAAAGACAGACGTTCAAAAATTTGTACACAGTATGTATAGGTGGTTAAAGTTAAGCAAGTTAAAGTGGAAGTTGTGAGATCATCTCGTGGCAGCTTATGGATGTGAGTGGTGGACTGTCACTCAGTCTGTGAAGAAACCAATCAGAGCCAGAGTTTTTGGTGAACTGAAATGCTACAGAAAGTTTCTTAGAATACCCTGGACCAAGAAAAAGGAAAAAATGTCGAGATCCTGCATGACCTGAACATCAAGGAGAACTGGGTCATAAACAGCATCCTTTTCCCAAACTGAGGTAATTTGGACGCTATGGTGGTCTGACGAGAACGGTGATGGAGGGTAAAGTTTCTGGAAAATGAGACAGAGGCCACGCTCTGCGTGATTGGATACATGGCATTAAAGAGAGCTGGAGAGTTGTCTAGACACAGACAGACTTTCAGAGAGATATCATTCTGTAAAGGACATGCTGATTGATGATAAACAATGAAAGGTGGTTCTAAACATCAGAAGCAGGCAGTTGTCATAATTTAGTCATGTTATGAGAAAAAGAAAACTGGAACCTGTTGTGACCACTGGAATGATCTGTGGGAAAAAGAGACAGAGGAAGACAACACAAGACAATTCTTGACAGCCTTCTGTCATGGCATGGAGGGGTGTCAGCACACAGACTGATACTTCCCATTGAAGATTGCAGATTGTTGAGAGACATGATCACCAGTGCCAGTCAGCACAGCACTTGATGATGATAGCTCATTCTATTTATCAAGTGTTTTCTGAAAGGTTAAGTATAATATTGATGCATTACTCATTTAGTGCCAACCGGTCTTCAGAAAAAGACTTGCTTTAGCAATGCATAAACCAAACTGCATGAAGAACCTATGGTGCAGCACCTGCAAGAGGTATCAGTAAAAACTGGTGAGATCGTGGATCATTTCCCTGGCAACTTTATGGATGTGTCATGGACTCATACTCAATCATTGAAGAAACAAATTTAAGCTTTTGACTTGAAATGCTACAGAAAAATTTCATGGACCTAGAAGAAGAAAAACATTGACATCTTGCATGATCTAAGCATCAAGGAGAACTGGCATATAAACAGCATTCTATTCCGGAAGCTGAGGTATTTTACCATTTTAAATGTCATTTTGGCCTGGAAAGAACATTGGCGGAGGGTACAGTTTCCGGAAGATGAGGTGGACCTCTGCGAACAAGGATGAAAGACATTTAAGACGCATTGGCTATGAAATCACATAGACATCCTGTTCGGAGAATGGTAGAGTCCCTAAGGGCATCCTCTGTGGGGGAATTAAGATGGAGGGAAGATGTCAAGGTCTGTTTGCACTCCAACTTCAAGATTTGTAAATGAGATTTGAGATTCTGAACAACGGATCAACATCATGGCACACGAGTGTAACCCATAAGTGCTCCGTTCTTCTTCTAACTCAAGTCTGAGTCCAAAGCAGCTTAGCACAGTGCACAGGCTCTGTAGCACCGGCGAGGATCCTGAAATACTTTGGGTCGATTTTTAACACCAAATTTTGCCCAGGCAGTGCAGTTAGGCTACTCTTTTCGATTTCCAACTGCCAATGATTTTTTTTTACATGAGCAACAATGCATATGGGCGTCCGATCTCACTACCCAGAGACCGGGGGAATTACTAGAAGTCCAAGTTAACGTGAACAAATCACAGCCCTTACAGCACTCGAGGCAGACACCATGCCTCGAAACCATGCAGCCCCCTATTTGTAAATGAATGACAGGTATTGTGTGGATTCGTATGGATTCACAGGATGAGATGGATCAGACTGCGTGGAGGGGGGATATTGTGAAGGGAATGGGGACAAAGGAAGAAAGGATTGCAGACAGGTTAAGAATTGAGTGTCTGAGAAGAAACATGTCAGATACATGTGATAGCAACAGTGATCTCCTGAAAGCTCATGAACTTGTTGTGGGAGCTTCTTCTCAACACAAGCAGCTGGTCTTGCTAGTCAGGCTCACCGTTGCCGCGGGCTGTGGTTCCCTCACTTTCCTGTGGCACCCTGGAATAAATAAATAGGTGGGGGACCCTTGAGGCTGTAGAAATATTATATATATAATAAACAAACAGATGATGTATTGATCAGCACTCAACAACAAAAGTTGACAGAAAGAAACATTAGACAACATCAAAATCAAAAGCTGTAATTACCTTTGAAGGAAATCTAACCTGTCACCTCTAAACAGTGTGTGCTCCTCCCTATGGAAACAAGTGTACAAGTGATGGAACACTGCTAGCTAGAAAGATTAACCCAGCATGCCTCATGGTGTGTAGAGTCCTTTGCCTGGGCTTAGTTACCTAATTGTGATCGATCCATCGGTTTGTCCCCTCCAGGCTGCTATCTAAAGGTTTCCCATACTGTCCTAAGATTTAAAAACCTCAGTCTGGCAGGCAGACCAGCAAAGCAGATCCCAGATACCCTGTTCAACCTTAAATGATTAGGGCACCCATAACGACTCCACAAACCAGGTGTGACCTGCAGTCTTGTTAGGGTAAGTAAGTAAAAGTAAAGGACCCTTTTCCACGCCTTTATAGGCATATTGGGTATATAGACCTATATTTTATAGACCTATCGGCACTTGGTGGTTGATGTGATCAACACCTTTACTTCCCAGGACTACACCTGGTACCCACTCAAGGCTGGGTCGACCTGGGAGCCAAGGTCATTTTTGAAAAAAAGTCCCGCTCCATCAACACCTGAACCCATGACCTTGTGATGCGCAGGCGAGCGTCTAGCCGCTACAACACGGCGACCCCCTGTGGTAAGGACCTGACATAATTGTGCTAACTGTCAACTTGATATTTCAGTGGTGAGGCCGGAGTTAGTGACCTTACTGCCGATGTCAGCCCACCCCCTGCTCAGCAGTCAACAGTGATTCCTGGTGTGGACTCCCTCATCGGGGACCTGCTGGACATGGACATCGGAGGCCCCACTCCCTACCAGCAGCAGCAGATGATGGGCCAGATTCCTCCCTCTGTGCCAGCTTCCACCGGGGCTGTGGACCTGTTGGGTGAAGGCCTGGACAATTTAGTACGTAACTCTTTAGTTGTCTTACTCGTATTGGTCCTGGGGGGCAACAAAATTTATAGAACCGTTGCCCCGCATTAACACAATTTTGTAAACTCATCTGTGTGGTTTTGAAATAATAGTATGAGAGTCACACCATGGAAGAGATTAGAGCCTCACCTCCTGATACTGCCAAAGACAGAGGGCACACTGTAGCCAAGATTCATAACTTTTTTGGTTTCCTTAACTGTACAGTGCATTTGTTTCTATTTTCCTGGACACAAATGTACTGATATTTGACTGCAGTAAGAAAAGAAGAGCTGCCCGCCCAGTGGTTGAGAGTGCTGGGCTGTCATTCATCAGACCTAGGTCAGATTCGCTGTATGACAGTGGACCAAAAAAAACCCTAACCTGCAAAGTCCAAGGTGGCTGCGCTAAGCACAAGCAGGGGAAAAACCTACATCCTCAGACTATATCCCTCTCCCCCCCCCCCCCCCTTTTTTTTTTGTTTCTCTTTCCCCATAGTCATGCATTAAAAACCTGTACCAACAGGGTGTCGTGGGTTCACTCCCTGGCGGAGCCGGACTTTTTTTTAAAATGACCTTGACTCCAAAGTCGACCCGGCCTTGGGTGAGTTTTGGCTGTAGTCCCGGGAAGTAGGGGCGGCTGGCGTGATGCTGACCACATCACCCATCTTGTGCCGATTGGTCTAAAAAAATATAGGTGTAGCCCTATATGCCCTATACGCTTAAAGGCGTGGAAAAGGGATCTTTACTTTGCTTACCAACAGGCGGTGAAGAATGTAATGAATGAAAGGTTAGTTAGTTAGTTGGGTTATCCTCATTGCACTCCGGACATGTCCATAGGTGCTCAGATCCTCCCCTCAGTATGAACCCCAACGTCCGATGGCTAATAGTACCAGTTCTATGTTGATTAACAAGTCTTCTGGCGTAACTGGTGTGCGTCTCGTTTTTTGCTGTGCCGATCTTAATTCCCAAGTCTGCCATTCTGGCGAGTGATGTGGATTCACTGCCACCAAAGTCGTCTATCCTTCCCATTTCTCTGAGGGCATTGATAATATCAGCATGATCCATAGGCTGACCGTCGGTAGTGATAGCGGATCCAGCCAACCTGTCAGCTCTTTCATTTCCATCGACGCCTGCGTGTCCCGGAACAAAAATAAAGGTGACTCCACGGACAGTGGACTTCTGTAATGATTCAAGCCATTGTCTTCGCACTGAACCTGCCTGAACCCTCCGGATCATACTCATTGAATCACTGAGTATACACACGCGGGTGTATTTTTGTGTTTCAAGCCAGGCAAGTGCTTGTGTCACTGCCATCACCTCCATCGTCATGCTGCTGGTTGTCATGGAGAAGGCGCCGTTGGCTTCTTTGACTGTTCTGCCCGCTGAGCGTGTTGTAAATGCCCATGCGCTTCTTCTTTGGCGTATAACGGATCCGTCTGTATAGATTATTGCATCTGCTTCCTCTGAATTTTCACGGATGAGAGCGTTGACCTCTGCATTAACAGCAACAGGATTCTCTTCTCTACATCGCCTGTTGAGTGTGACAATACAGGAAAATGTACAAATAAACGCCTGAGGCACAGGTGTCCATTCTGCACCAGGTATGATGTCGGTTAGGCTGCATATTTGCCTAATAACATCTTCTGCCCGACCTAGCCACGATTTCCCCCTCTTCAGTCTGTCGCCCTTTTCACTAAAAAGCGCTTGATGCAGTGGGTGTTTCTGATCAGCACATATTTTGAGATATGCCCGAGCCCTCCACATCCTGATCCTTTGGTTCATTGTTGGAAAGTCAAGTAGATACCTCATTGCTCCACAGGATGTGTCTCTAGTACATCCCAAAATAATGCGCATGGCTTCATTTTGCACCTTTTCGAGTCGTTCAATTTGGGTAGCACTGACAGTGAGGATGGCCAGAGCGTATTCAATGGGGGAAAGGACCAGACCGTAGAATAGAAGTATTAGTAGTCTTTGCTCAATGTTGGAAGCAGCCATAATCCTCATTGCAGATAGACCTTTGTGTGCTTTTGTTATCACATGGTCAACGTGTTCCCTGAATGACAAGCTGCGATCGAACCTCACCCCGAGAAACGTCATAACGTTGGTTCTGATCAATACATTATCACGCATTTTCACTTCTGGTAAGTCCGACTTGACAATGTGATTGTTCAAAGAGAACCATGACACTGATGCCTTCGAAGGATTGACATAGGCATTGGAACCATCACACCAGGCGGCAATTCGATCGAGTTCTTTGTGCATAGTGCTGGCGATCTCCTGTCTATCACGCCCTCGTCGATAAATCAAAATGTCATCAGCAAATGACAAAGTCCTCCCCTTTCCTTCAACTGCTGCTCAGTGATCATCACCGTATAAACGTTGAATAAGACTGGTGATAGCGGTGATCCCTGTGGCAAGCCTGGACATATCGTTTGCGGTTCTGAGGACCAGCTACCACATCTTAGTACAATCTTTCTCTGGAACAGGACCGCAGCAATCCAGCGGATCAGAATAGGATTAACTTCTAGTCTAAGCAGTAATTGCATTAAATAATCGTATGGTACTTTATTGTAGGCATCTTCTAAGTCCAACACTGCCGCACATGTCTCTTCTTTAATCTGAAATCCCTCGTACACATCGTAGGCGAAAACTGCAGCATTGAACCATGTCTCTTTATTTAACCTGTACCCTCCAAGTGTTGGTGGGAACTTATCATGTAGTTCCAAGTAGGTGGTCAATCTTTGTGCGACAATTTTTTCCAAAAGTTTGCCAACAGTATTCTGCATCGAGATGATTCTGTAGCCGCAGATCTTCGAGTGGTCTTTATTAGGCTTTGGTAGTGGGAACAAATAACTATGGAGCCATTCCTCTTGTATCTGGCCACTCTGGATGCTGATATTGAATTCCTTTGCCACGCTTTTCAAATCAGCATTCGACATCATCAGCATGTCGTTGTATCGGATGCCGTCAGGGCCTGGAGCAGTGCTGCGCGATTTCTTGAGGCAAGTTCTTAAGGTATCTGCAGTGATTGTGAGATCAGTGCCTAGCACAGTGTTCTCGCACAGCATCGACAGTTTCATCTTAACCCCTATTCTTGTAGCTTCGTCTTTTTGGTCAGTTTGCTCCAAGTAGCGCCCCAGAAGGGTTTTTCCTTTATCAGCATCAGTTCTCTGCCATATCAGGTCTGTACCCTGAAAATCAGGGATACCCCTTGGTCGTGTGGCGCCGTGCATGCTCCGTTGAAGGCGCCAGAATGTCACAAGAGATCCCTCGGAGCAAACGCTCTTGCAGAATTCGTTCCATTTCGCTGTCTTAGCTTCCTTCGCAATTAATTTGAAAGCCACTGTCTGCTTGTTGACCTCATCTTTCAGACTGATCAGGCGTTCAGAAAGTGACGGATCAATTTTCCTTGCCTTTTGCCATGCCTTGACAGCTTTCCTTTTTTCTAGCCACGCCATGTTGACTACTTCATTCCACCATGGTGGCTGCGCCCATCTCTCCCGCCGTCTGCGATCTGCTCTTGTTTTACGTCGTCGGATTTTGCTAATGGCATCTTGCCCTGTACGGTCATATATAAAAGCAGGCACATTGATTACATGACCTTTGTTGTTGCTCTTCTCTACCAGGACGACGCAAGGAAAGTGATCACTGTCGTGGTATCCCAGTGTGCTCCACCTGCATCCTGGTGCAATGGAGGGAGACACTAGGGCCAGGTCAATTACGCTGTCAGAATCCCCTTGTCGTGTTGCCGTTCGGGTAACCTTTCCGTCGTTCAAGCATACTAGATTGGCAGACACTAGGGCATCCTCCAGGTCTTCTCCCTGTTTATTAGTGATTACATTGCCCCACTGGTGTCCTCTGGCGTTGAAATCTCCGCAGTAAAGGACTTTCTTTTCCTCCGTCTGGAGCAAACTCTGCCATTTCGCTGTATCCACCTTTCCATTGCAGGCGTACACATTGACAATCACAAACTGGGCCGGGCCCATCACTCTGACTGCGTGTACTTGTAGGTCGTCATTATTCCACTTAGACATGTCCACCTCAGACACCGGTATGTGGTCACGAACAAGAATGAGCTGTCCGAGGTGCCGTCTATTGTAGAAGGATTGGAAGCCCGCAATTTTAATGATCTCGTCACCGAGGTGTGTTTCCTGTAGGACAACAATGTCGTTGCTGTAGAGGAGCTTCTCAAAAATGGGTCGGCGTTGACTAAACGAAGCGCAGTTCCAGTAGAGAACATGAACATACTTTAAACTGAGTCTTTCACATTTCAGCCGCTTCCTGCAGGCGCCACCGTGCTTGCCTGTTCGCGTTCTCCTTGTCCGTCTACGGGTTGTTTTAAATTGGTAAATAGTCGCCATCGGACGTCGAATACATCCTGAGGGAAGTCTAAACTCACGTGCATGTACTCCATTGCACGGTTCAGACCCCATTCCGATGAAACTTTCACATTATACGTGAGCGAAAATAGCTAATTTGCGCCATTCGCCTCAACGGACGAAAAAGCGTACCGCCATTGTGGCTGTTTACACCGGAAGTCCCTGAATGAAAGGAAATATAGTGAAGGTCAGCTTGACAAGACAGTGATCTCAGGTAACAGAGGATAGTGTGGGGAAGGAAGAGGAACCAGAGATACGCCAACCTAAAAGCCCGGTTGGTGCTTGTTTATTTCTTTTTCAGGGCGGTATCCTTCGAAGTTAGTGCTTCTGCCTAAGAGGCAAGGAATCAACAGTTTGCCTACAAAAAAGCCAGATTTGGATGAACAACCAGAGCTTGTTGCCAGAGTTTTTCTGGTGAATGTGAAAAAGAAGTATATATTATTTATGTTAGTTAGTTAGTTGCGTATCCTTTACAGAACATTTCAGAACCAACCCCAGCATTTTTTGGCTGTTGTGGGTTTTTCTAGACAAATTTTACATTCAGTAGTTTGATATTATTTATGAAGAGAGGATAATCAGTTTGTGAGAATAAATGTGGTTGCTTTCTACAGCTTGGTGGAGGTGGTGGCGGCATGGATACTCTGGGAGGTCTAAGTGACATATTTGGTAGCTCTGCTCAGACATCATCGTACACTCCACCACAAGAGGTGAGATATGGCTCTTCTTCCTTGTCATACACAAATGTATATTTAGCATTTTTTTTATTACAGCTATGTCCGAGAGGTAGAGTGCTGGAATAAACTGACCACATTGCCTGTTGGCTGATTTTTAAACTTGTTTCACGGCTTGTTTGATTCATGAGTGCAATTTTTATGGAGGTCCCTGGGAATGGAGTTCAGTCTTTGTATGACGCTCTTTGTGAATGGAAAGTGGCTGAACTAAAAGGGATATAACCTGCTGCTGTCCCCCTTTAACCTTTTTATCAAGAACATAAAATCGTTGGTATATGCTAAAGTCATTTAAGTGCAGTTTTGATGATTTTCAACCAAGTGTATTTCCTGGACCGTTATTTGTCACTTTACAATATGTGAAATGCCATGTAAGACTAAAATGAAGTATTTTTGTTCGCACGGCTACACAATTTTTTAACGCGATTTTCTCAGAAGAAGGATTTACGGCATAGGTGAGTTTGATTAGAAGGGAAGAATTACATTGGGCTTGCATACCCATCTTAGCCGTTTAAAAATAAAGTTTGTTTCTTCTTGTTCTACTTCTTCTTCTTCTTCTTCTTCTTCTTCTTCTTCTCCTTCTCCTCCTCCTTTTTCTTCTTCTTCTCGTCCTCCTTCTCCTTCTTCTTTTTTCTTCTTCTCTCTTTGATCACCAGTCACCTCCTGTATAACAGGCCCTTTATCTGCAGACACTGTTCCCTGTCCTCATTGCCCTGGATCCTCCCGGGCCTATGTTGAGCTTATGAGCCACCTCCAAACTCACAGTCACCTATAGTTTTGTGACGAATCAAAGAAAGAGTTGTCCTCATCACTTATGATGGACTAACAGCAACATGATTAGTTGGATTTTGGTGTTAGTTTTTTTTTTTTTGCAGGTTGAGATGGTCAGTTCCTAAATCAAATCTAATGACATGCATATGTTTTTCATTCTTTCATTGTTCTGTTGTACAAGGGGAAGTCAATAAGTAAGTACCATATGGTTATGGGAGGGCAGGAAAATGTAGTTTGTGGTTTCTGAAGGAGTCATTAATTTACAGCAACATCAAACTTCATGTCTCAGTTGGTTAGGTGGAGCTAGGTGTTGCATGCACATTCTCAGCATAAACAAAATGGTGACTGTACTTACCAAGTGTACCCTCAAAGAATAAGTGCTGTTGTGCATTTGTTGGGGGAGGGGGGGAGGGGCTGCATGTAAAGAACATTCATAAGGAAATGATTGCTGTTTATGCTGACAAATGTTTATTCCGTAAAGCGATGCATAGCTGGCCTAAACAAAAATTTTCTCAAGGATACTCTAAAATTGTGGATGAAATCCGATCTTGTTGTCCTGTTGAGATTGCAACAAGCGCATCCTTCATGGCAATGCCAGACCACATACGGTTCGGTTTATTACTCAGGAGATAATTAACCATCTAGAGTGGAAACTTCTGAAACATCGACCTTACAGCCCCGACTTAGCCTCTAGCGATTTCCACTTTTTTGGACCACTGAACACCCAATTTGGCGTGAATGGAGCAGAAGTTGAATGTGAAGTGAAAATGTGGTTGAGCAAACAGAGCATGCAGTTCTATGCAGCAGGTTTGGGAGGACTGATAAAACAATGGGACAAATGCATCAGTGTAGGTGAGAATTATGTTGAAAAATAAAGGGACAGTGTATGTGTAAAAATAAACAGTTTTCAAGTTGTTATCATCTTTAGTGTTTTTTTTTTTTTTTTTTTGAACAACCATTTGTGTCTTACTTATTGACTTCCCCCTATATGTCACACACACAGCTCCTAGTCTATTCCTCCATCCTTCAACCCATTCTGTCCCATGCAATCACTTCGATATCTTGACTCGAATCCAGTTCAGCACCTTTGACCTCTCAGTTTTGTTTTCGGGTTTATTTTGGCCTTTTATTTTCTATTTCAGTGCCTGTTTGGTGATTCTCTTCTCATTTCTTCTCAAGTTGTATCCAATATATCGCCATCTTTCTTGTCTTATATCTGTTGTTACCAGTGGTTGCCCAGACATGTCTTTATTTCTTGACCACTCTTGGACACACCCCATTTTATGTTCAGCATTTCCTCACGCATTTAACTTTCATGATAGGTTACAGCAGTGTTTCCAAAACTTGTCTTAGTCGTGGTGCCCTTTTTTGAATTAAAATTTTTTCACGGCGCCCTAACCTAAGTAAAAGTATGACTATTCATATGGAAGAAATAAAAAAAACTTGTGTATCTTCTGATATTTTGCGGCGCCCCTGTGAAGAAGTCGTGGCTCCGCGGGGCACTGCGGCGCACAGTTTGGGAATCACTGGGTTACAGATTTTCTCTGTTTTCCTTAAGTATGCAAATCTCATTAACTTGTTCTTTACAGATTTTATTGTATTTATTTTCTATCTAGGTATGGTTACCTGCTGCCAAAGGAAAAGGCATGGAGGTGACCGGAACCTTTGCAAGACGGAATAAAAAGATATATATGGAACTTACATTCACAAACAAAGCAATGCAGCCGATGATGAACTTTGCTATCCAATTCAATAAAAACAGGTAGTCTATTGGATTAGTTTATGCAACAGTTACTAAGCTTACTGTAAACAGATAAGACACAACGCAACCAAGGCAATACATCTGGCTCAGGAATGCAAACTTAGCATCCCCACTTCCATATACTTAACGCTTTCACCCAGAGAATGCTAAAAATATTGGTCAGGAACATATGGGAATTCCTGGAAAAACATTCTTTAAAAAACATATTTCACAGATCACGAATAAATGTGTTTTATTTTTATACAGTAGCCATGTGCAGGTGTGGACTGGCACATGAGACAACAGATCACATCCTGCAAGACTGTCCCATATACAACATTTCCAGGCAAAACTTCTGGCGAAGAGCGACACCGGTGGAAGCCTAACTTTATGGGCCGCTAAGTGAGACAGTGAAGTTCATACTAGAGACAGCATTGCAGATATAGATATTTTTTTATAGCGAAGGAAAGAAGAAGAAGAAGGAATTCCATACATTCGTAAAATAAAAATAATTTGGAAATTTATAAAGATATTTAAAGGGGTGATCACCAAACACGAGCAGAGTGAAGTAATAAATGGAATACATATCCCCTGGGCTTACAAAACAAAATGTATTGGAGGACTCATACCTTGACCTGTATCACTGAGGCATACAGGAACATTTTACATAAGATAAAATTAAATTAAATATTTGTAAAATGAAGCCCCCCCCCCCCCCCCCCCCCCCCCCCAAAAAAAATGTGCCATTCACTGAAAATTGACAGGATGAATCATTTTCATTACTGAAGATTAGGCCTATTTGGCATACAGAGCTAGACATATATTTTATAGACCAATCGCTATTATGGTGGGTGATGTGGTCAGCATCATGCAGGCTGCTTTTACTTCACAGAACTGCACCTGGTATCCACTCAAGGTGGGTTGACCTGGGAGCCAAGGCGTCATTTCTGGAAGAAAAAAAGTTTAGCTCCTTCAAGACCTGAACCACGCTCTTCACTATTCGCAGTCAAGAGTCTAGCCTAGCTGTTCTCAACCTATGTGTCAAATGACCCTCTCACAGGGGTCGCCAAAGACCATCGAAAAGTACAAATTCACTGAAGTTATAAAGTAGCAACGAAAATATTGGTATGGTTGGGGTCGCCACAACATGATGAACTGTATGAAAGGGTTGTTGCATTAGGAAGGTTGAGAACCACTAGTTTAGCCAATAATGGAAGTAGAGTAGGTTAAAAGAGCAGAAGATTTTGGGGGTAAATAAATGTGTACCTAGTAAAGAATAACCTGTGGATGTATTGAGCATTTGATGGAATAGAGTTCAAGGAGAGACACGGATTGCTTGATTATTTTAGAAGTTACAGGTTAATGTTAAAGGTTAAAGTTGAGAGGATCCACTTTATTGCACCAGGTTTTATCCAGTATGGCTCGGTCTCACTCTGCAGAGTGGTTAGCCGCCAACTGACAGCATCGCACAGAGCACAAACACCGTAGCTCCGGCAATGATCCCCAGGGATCTCAGTAAAAATTGGGCACGTGAACTAAGCGGCACTGCCGAGAAATAAACCCACAATTTGCCATGGAAACCCCTGTTGGATTGAAGAAGTGGATTGCAGAAAGAAAATAAATTTATGGAAACACTGCATATTTCATCAGTTTTGCTTACGATAACAGTTTACCTTTTTTTTTTTTTTTTTAAATAACCTTGTCATCTTTTCATAATTGCAACATGTGTAAAAACTATTAAAATATCTTTCTTTTTTAATTATTAAAATAGTTTATCATTCATTTAAATATCTTTACAGTGAGCAAAATTAAGCATGCATGATTTTTTTTTTTTTTTGGTAGATGGGAATATAAATTAATTTGCCACTGCATGTTTTTTTTTTATATCAGTTGTGTGTTAAAGGTGCTTATTACTTATCATGTATTATTTTTAAATTATTAAAATTGTTGTTGCAGCTTTGGGTTGCAACCTGCTAGCCCACTTCAGATACAGTCTCCACTTCCTCCAAACCAGAGTGCTAGCACTTCTCTTCATCTGAACACTCAAGGACAAATACAGAAAATGGAGCCACTCACCACTCTACAGGTAATTGCTGTCAGAAGCCCACTGTCATAGCTGACTTTTCTTAGCCTTATATGATTTGCATCAATAGAGGACGGAATTAAAAGGTGTGAATAGAATCATTAATGTGGAGCTTTAGTAAGAACTGAACAAATTCTGGTTAATTAAGGGTTGAAAAATACACACTAATGTGGAGCTCAAATATGTAGGTACTTCAGGGAAATAACTAGCTAAATGTGGAGCTATATAGTTAGATAGTCAAGGAAAATAGCCTAACGGTTAAATGAGGTTTCCGGGACCTTTCTACAGGTGATCCTCATCGGCATGGTGGCGCTTTATGTCACCAGGTGTTTATTGCTTGGTGGATGTCCTGGTGGGGTAAAATTTACTTACTTACATAGAGAAGGGAGCTAGAAAGTGAAGTTCATTAGTAAAGTAGGACATAGGGTGAACTGCCCGTGACAGCGAAGGATAAGACGACTTAACTTGAGTTGTTTGAGGGACACGTAAATGAATAAGTCATAATGTATTAATCTATCATTGAATAGGACACATTCAATGACAAGACAGGTAGGAAAATAATTTCATGTCTCTGAGCATTGTATTTTAATATCTAAAGCTAAGGTATGGTAGTTAGTAGTCTTCTTCTTCTTCTTCTTCTTCGCGTTCACCAGCTGTACACTCTGGCGGAAAGTTCTGGTTGATCGTCCACTACTGAACTGCAGTCCCGCTCCAGAACCTGAGTGTTGCGTGTGCATCAGTTTTACAGATCTCATTCTCTTGAATACAGACTGTTGGTTCCTTGCCTCTCCGGCAGATGCACTCCGACTTCAAAGGAAGCTCCCCAATTAGTCGACTCTTACGATATGCTTTTGGGGAGGCAGTGGGTCTATTCTTTTTTTCCCCACAATGGGGCCCCGGAACCCACACGGGGGGTAGTTAGTAGTAATAGTGGAACTTCTCACGTTTTTTGCCCCAAACAAATCGTGATTGGCCATTCATTCATGCTTCTTGACCTCTCACACGTGCTAGACTATGTTAAAGGGGTTTCACGTTGTGTTCAGTGTCTATATTGCACGTCATGTGAGCAATGAGGTACACATGTTTTGCTCGTTTTGTTTTGAGTGGCCCTCGACATTGCATAAATTATAGCCTGCTCGGTCTTCGTTTACGACATGAATTTACTGCATTTGTCAGCGTTGAGAAGGGTTGCTTTTTTACAGCAACACGGCAGCTTGCTGTCAGGCAGACAATGTTGAAGGCCCTTTTTAGGGCCCACCGCAAAATGTTAACAGTTATGAAACCACAGGAGTTGGGCTGCAGCCTCTCGTGGGACGTAGGCTGAGGTTGGTGGTTAGGGCCGGTTCTAGATCTCCTGGACTCATTACAATTGGTCACATCATGTAGTATAGAACAAGTGACATCGCCGGTGAGAGCAACAAATAGAACACAATCTGACACCCCTGTAACATTGAGTAGCGTGTGTGAAGGGTCACAAAGCATGAATGAAAGGCCAACCCTGGTTTGTTTGGGGCGAAAACGTGACAAGAACCATAATAGTAGCAGAAAAAGGAACAGACAGTAGTATTAGTAATTGTTGAAGCAGAATTAGTAGTAGAGACAGCAGCAGTAGTAATAGCTGTAGTAATAGTTTTAAAAAAGCTATAGTAGTAGAAATAGTGGCAGTAGCATTAGTAGATGTAGTAGTAGTATAATTAGTAACGGCAGTAGTAATAATAGTTGTACCAGCAGCAGTAATAGCAGCAGTCACAAAAGTAGCATTAGTAGTAGACTGCCAAACTGCCAATTACACCTTTACACTTGTGCTGTGTAGGCAGGGGGGTCTTTAAGCCTGAGGATTTACGGCTGCATATATATATATATATATAGAGAGAGAGAGAGAGAGACTGAATTTTGTGTTTTATGAAAATTTTATTTAGTGTAAATAATGTTGAGAAATAAAAATTATACTTATGACCAGTTTGACTTATGACCTGTATATATATGTATGTATATATATATATATTCAGCTTTTATGACCTGTATGTCGGCACAAAACTCGCTTGCAAGTCAACGAGGCCCTCTATATATAATTATCACCATTTTGTTTTTGCCCCAGGAAGTAAAGGCAGCCGGCGTGATGCTGACCCCATCACCCATCTTGTGCCGATTCCTCTATAAAAATATAGGTCTAGCCCTACAAGCATTATACGCTTAAAAGGGTGAAAAATGGATCTTTACTACTTTTTTTTTTATGTTGTGTTTGCCAGGTTGCCGTGAAGAACAATATCGGGGTCTTCTACTACAGCTGCCAGATCCCCATGCATGTGCTGTTTACGGAAGAAGGTGAAATGGACAAGAAAGATTTCCTGGCTTCCTGGAAGGAGATTCCAGCCCAGAATGAGGTCCAGTCAACAATCACCAATGTTCAGCACAATGCAGGTAAGACTCAGGTTTCTTTTGAATAAACATTGTTTAGATGTGTTCATTGCAGTCATTTGTTTAGCTGAGGCACCAAGAATACCTCAGTAGATCAATGGTCGGCAAATCGCGGCTTGCCAGCCGTATGCGGCTCTTTAGCGACCTGAGTGTGGGTCGGCCACAGATCAGTTTTGACTCCGAAAAACTTAGTTCTTGACTGGTTCTTGAAAAGAAATTTGGCTCTCAAAAAATTGTTCATCGTCCTGCTGCTGATTTTTGGCTCTTTTGACTAAAGAGTTTGCTGATCACTGCACTAGATAATCTTTTTTTGACTTTTGACTAAAGTTTGCTGATCACTGCACTAGATAATCTTTTTTGACTTTTGACTAAACAGTTTGCTGATCACTGCACTAGATAATCTTCTTTGACTTTTGACTAAAGAGTTTGCTGATCACTGCACTAGATAATCTTCTTTGACTTTTGACTAAAGAGTTTGCTGATCACTGCACTAGATAATCTTCTTTGACTTTTGACTAAAGAGTTTGCTGATCACTGCACTAGATAATCTTTTTTGACTTTTGACTAAAGAGTTTGCTGATCACTGCACTAGATAATCTTTTTTGACTTTTGACTAAAGAGTTTGCTGATCACTGCACTAGATAATCTTTTTTGACTTTTGACTAAAGAGTTTGCTGATCACTGCACTAGATAATCTTTTTTGACTTTTGACTAAAGAGTTTGCTGATCACTGCACTAGATAATCTTTTTTGACTTTTGACTAAAGAGTTTGCTGATCACTGCACTAGATAATCTTCTTTGACTTTTGACTAAAGAGTTTGCTGATCACTGCACTAGATAATCTTTTTTGACTTTTGACTAAAGAGTTTGCTGATCACTGCACTAGATAATCTTTTTTGACTTTTGACTAAAGAGTTTGCTGATCACTGCACTAGATAATCTTCTTTGACTTTTGACTAAAGAGTTTGCTGATCACTGCACTAGATAATCTTTTTTGACTTTTGACTAAAGAGTTTGCTGATCACTGCACTAGATAATCTTCTTTGACTTTTGACTTGCTTTGCTAAAAAAAAAAATTTTATGTTATCGTCATGTTTACCCAAGCTTTTGGTTATAATTGTGACTAGGTTTATATGTGCCATATAAAATGGCTTAGCATTGCTTGCCACCAAATAGCCCTGAAAGGGACTCATGCAGTGTTGATGCGATCAGAAGAGACAGACCCATATACTGTCCCGACCGACGGCGAAGCCATACAATGGCCAGCCAGTGATCTTCTTTGATCTTCTCTATTATTTTTATAGCAATGGTACAGTGCAGACATGATAAGGAGAACTCACCGGGGATCCCAGAAAGAGTTCTTTTTATCAGAAATTTATCTTATCCAGATAACAGTTCAAGCCAGAAAATTGCAGAGAATGAACAAATTATTCTCCACCAGAGAAATTCGTCACATCCGAGATTGTCTCAAGCAGTCGGCACTGCATTTAGCTAATCATTTTGAATATTCTTTTCATAGGGGAAGGGCTGAATGATAAGCACAAGGAGAATAAACATTACTGTAATTTTCAAGGGTCACAAAGTGTCCACGCAGTCCTGTCTTACATTGATATTTGTATCTGCAAAGCGTGTTATGTTCATGTAGCAAAATACACTTTATGAGTACAGGATACAAATACAATAGCAGGGATGACAAATATATAAAGGACCCTCTTCCATGCCTTTCAGGCGTATTGGGTATATAGGGCTAGACCTATATTTTATAGACCAAATGGTACTTGGTGGGCGATGTGGTCAGCATCACGCCGGCTGCCTGGACTTCCCAGGACTGCACCTGGTACCCACTCAAGGCTGGGTCGACCTAGGAGCCAAGGTCATTTTTGGAGAGAAAAATCCGGCCCTTGTCAGGAACCGAACCCATGATCTTCCAATCCTCAGCCAAGCATCTGTTGTGGCTAGCAGCTAGGCCGCTAGGCCACAGCAGCTCCCTGCGACAAATATATACATTCAGAAATACATACATGCATGCATACACACATGCTCATACATACACACATGCTCATACTTATACACACATGCTCATACATACACACATGCTCATACTTATACACACCTGTACATACACGTTCTTACATACACATACACTCACATGTACATACACTAATGTATACAAACACACTCGTACATACATAAACATGCATGATTATATACATACATGTCACTCTGAGACACACACATGCTCAAACATACACATTGACATAGAGACTCATAGTACACAAATGAATGCATGCACAGAGAGATAGATAGATACTTACACTTATGCATACATACACACTCACATTCATACAGACATACATATCCCATATCCTAAGATGCACACACACTCATAGACAGATACACACACACACACACACATATACTCAGACCTACACACACTGCTATGTCCACACAAACTACCTACAAATACACACTCATACTTCCATATGTGTTCTCACACAATTAAACAAAGAATGCAAATATGTAGTGATTTATCAATGTGTGTGTGTCTCTCTCACTCTTACTATCTCCCCTTCCCCCCCCCCCCCACCCCCATTCTCCTGAGCATTATGATTCTAGGATTACCTTACCCTCATAAAATAGGGAGCAGATAATTATCATAATTTTCTGAAAATTAACTTGGAAAGAATAAAGGTTTTGTTTCCAGAACTTGAATTTTGAGTGCACATCCGTTTTACTGATCTGACTTAATAGTATGCAGACTGCTGGCTCCTTGCCTGTCAGATTATTCTTTTTACAAAAAGTAAAATAACAGAACCTTTGTCATGCCAATGGTACATGGAGCTACCCCCCACATTTGTGTAGACCAGTCAACATTCATTAGTTGATATGGTCAACATTATGTCGGCCACTTTCACTTCCCAGAACTTTTCTGCTACTCATTTTAGGCTACTTTGACCTGGGAAACCTCTGTCCGCTGTAGAAGTCTTTGGTGTTGAACTCACGGCCTTCAGGTCGGCAGACCAGCATTTATTCATTGTTCTGTCACATATCCCCTAGAGCAGCGGTTCTCAACCTGTGGGTTGTGACCCTTTTGGGGATCAAACGACCCTTTCATGGATCTCACCTAAGACCATTAGAAAACACATATATACTGAAGTTACAAAGTATCAACGAAAATAATTTTATGTTTTGGGGTCACCACTACATGTATTAAAGGGTCGCGGCATAAGGAAGGTTGAAAACCACTCCACTCGAATGTGTTTTTATCATGTAGAAACTGAGTTGTATTCTGCTGCCGAATTTATCAGATACGGTCTCACAGAAGCTACGCAACAATAACATCTTCACTATTGCTAAACGTAATGTGGAGGGACAGGACATGCTCTACCAGTCTCTGTCGCTGACAAACGGCATCCGAATTTTGGCTGAACTCAAGATCCAACCAGGCATGACCAACTTCACTGTGAGTTTTCTTGTTGTTGTTAAGCTGATGCTTCCTCCTCCTCCTTCTGTTGCTTCTTCTTCTTCCTCCTCCTCCTCTTCATCATCATCATCTTCTTTTTTTTTCTTCTTCCTTTTTTTCTTCAGCATTCTGAACCCATGAGGTTTGTTTCTGCGTTTATTATGTGCCTCCATTCATCTCTCTGATTGGTCTTCTCCTTCTAATTAGTGACTCAAAGTGTTTATACGACTAAATATATATTATCTCTCTACCATCTTCCTTGTCTGCTCCCATTTAGCTCTTTTATAAATGCATAGAAGGTAAATAAATTCCACGTCCCAAATCTCTTGTGTTCCAGGGTGGATATCCGCATAAATCCATCCAGATTACAGGCTTAGATATCAGCAGCCCAGAAAAGGAGAGGGGAGACAAATGACCTTACTTTGTGGTTTCCTATGTAGACATTGCTTTTGCCCGTGGGAAAAAACAACTGACCACCTTTGTGTTCATCTAATGTCTGCTTCTGTCAGATGCCGGGGAAAACCTGTGGTTGTCTCTGCCATTCAGCTCTGGATTCTGGATCCCTTTCAGTATTCAACACAGATGTATTTAATTTTTTAAAATTCTCTCTCTCTCTCTCTCTCTCTCTCTCTCTCTCTCTCTCTCTCTCTCTCTCTCTCTCTCTCTCTCTCTCTCTCTCTCTCTCTCTCTCTCTCTCTCTCTCTCTCTCTCTCTCTCTCTTTTTCTTCCTCCCCCCCCCCCTGACCCCCCCCCCCTTCCCCCCAATTATGTATTTTTTTGGGTTTCATGTGGTTGTCTCTGCCATTCAGCTCTGGATTCTGGATCCCTTTCAGTATTCAACACAGATGTATTTAATTTTTTAAAATTCTCTCTCTCTCTCTCTCTCTCTCTCTCTCTCTCTCTCTCTCTCTCTCTCTCTCTCTCTCTCTCTCTCTCTCTCTCTCTCTCTCTCTCTCTCTCTCTCTCTCTCTCTCTCTCTCTCTCTCTCTCTCGTCTCTCTCTCTCTCTCTCTCTCTCTCTCTCTCTCTCTCTCTCTCTCTCTCTCTCTCTCTCTCTCTTTCTTTCTTTCTTTCTTCCTCCCCCCCCCTGACCCCCCCCCCCTTCCCCCCAATTATGTATTTTTTGGGTTTCATGTTGACCTTGGTTTTTTAGAAGCTCTGTTGTCTCATCAATTGAGTTCTCCAGAAAGATTTTGTGTTGGTTTTTTTAGTACTCTGTTGATTAAAAAGTTTGTTCAGTTATATTGTGCACCTATTTTCTGTTCCCTTTGTTGAGCTTTCTAGTCACATTTTAGTTGGTAACTGGATCCCTAGATCAGCTACATCCAGCCAGCAACTTGATATTTTTGACATCAGACTGCTGTGAATAGATGGATACCCATCAATCTTTATTCTTCTGCATTCATCATCGTGTAGTAAGTCCTTTGCAGAAAGTTGCTTTCATCACGGTCTGCCTAAAAGAAACTTTGTCTCTCACCAGCTCTCCCACCTCTTGTACTTTCATACTCAAGGAGTCACCTATATCCTGTGCACATCTTCGTGTCGGTCGGCCCCTGCCCATCCTTCTGGTACCATGCCTTCTGCTGTTATTTTTCCCAATCCGCCATGGTGCTTGATATGACCAAACATTGTTCAGCTTCCGAGACAGGATGCTGTTTATTAGCCAATCTGATGTTCAGATCTTTTAAAATGTCAGTATTTCTTCTCTTCTTTGTCTATGGTATTCTGAGAATCTTTCTATAGCATTTCAGCTCAAAAGGATGGAAAGATAGTCCACGACTCACATCCATATGTTGATACAGGGAAGATACATGCTCTCAGAATTTTAATGTTGATTTTCTTGCTGGTGCTTAACCATAGACTTTTAATGCTGTTTAACTTAGAAGGGTAGTTGGCATATTGTGTTGTGGCTTATAGCTGGGCCGTGATGTCTGCACCTTTTGGCCCAATACATCCGATTTTAGCAACTCCTGAATTATTTGCCTTTTATAAGTTTGTTAAGGAGTTGCTCTCGCTGAGAGTGGGTTTTCAGGTGAGAAGGCCACAGGCCTGTGTGGAGGATGTGATACCAAGCATGTCCTCCACGTATCCACACAGCTAGGTTTCCGCTGGAATTCTGACCAGACCTGAGATCTCCCTGCTACAGCTAGAGAGCACACCCTACAACATGTGTTCAGGATTCTGTGCCACCGGTCCTGGGACCCCAGTCTTGAATTTTGTGTACATATGGCTACGGAGTCTGTTGTCTCCAGTTCACAATGTAAATAGAATTTATTAGTTTCTTTCATGTGAGGAGGTTGATTGGGTGGGTGTTCAGGTTTGTGTCGAGGGGAAGTGTTCCAGTGTGTTCTCTAGGCTGCCTTAGTTTGGGGTTAGTCTTCCTTAAAAGCGCATCCTGCATCTGCTGTTCTGTATTACTTCCAGTTTTTGCTGAGTAGTCTGCTCTTTCATTTCCCATAATCCCCCCTGTGGGTTCTAGGACCCCTATTGTGGGGAAAACAAGAATAGACCCACTATCTCCCCAACGAACGTATCGTAAGAGTAGACTAATTGGGGGCTTCCTTCAAAGTCGGAGTTTATATGCCTGAGAGGCAAGGAGTCAACAGTCTGCATACAGTTAAGTCAGATCTGTTAAACGGATGTGCACGCAACACTCCGGTTTTAGAACAAGACTAAAGTCCAGACCTAGACAAACAACCAGATCTTTCTGCCAGAGTTTACAGCCAGTGAACCCAAAGAAGAAGATTTCCCGTAATATTTCAGTGGTCAGGGATGCACTGGAGCACAGCCTGTTTGGTCATCTGACCTATTTGGTTCAGCAGTGATTTATGCTTGTTGAACAGATGTTGTCTTTGATAATTACTACCATTGTTTCATGAAAGATAAACTATTTATTCATTGTTTTTTTTTTTGTTGCCCCTCCAGTTGTCTCTGAAATGCAGAGTCCAGGATATTTACCCCTTTATTCAGCAAGCTTTTGACCAGATTCTGCACAATTAACAAGGCAGTTAAACTTGGATGTCTCCTTTCTTGGTTGGACTGGATTAGTTTTTTCACCATATGGCACTGTGTGTTGTAAACAAAGCTATTGTTTCTACATGTGTCGTTAGTTTAGTCATAAATAAATGTTGAGATAGACGTAACTTGACAGGTAGCTCATACAGGAACTGGTAGGACATACAGAATACTAAATAAATGTTATGTTATGTTATTGGATCTACTAGTATCTATTTTATTATGTGTTGGTACAACTTGTTTTACATGTTTTGAAATATTATAACATCAGATATACATATCCATGTATTTACTACACAACAGTTCATTTTGTGAGATCATCTTTATCGCACATCAGTCATGACCATAAGTACTCCCATCTCCTCATGAGAATGTCTCCAAGTGTTTTTAGGCTAACAACTCCCATTCCCTTCTGGTTGATATAATGACGGGTGACTTCCGAATGATTTTCCTGTCTCGCTGCTTCAATTGGTAAACTGGTATACAGTCTGTTCAGTGAAAAATCATATTACATATTACAGTTTATTTACACAACAAAACAGTTCATTTATACAACAAAACACCAGACTGATATTCAGTTTGCATGTGTCGACCTCAGAGTTCAAGGCCATTTTTAAACATTCCCCCTTATTTTGGGGTGGGGAGGGGGAGGGGTCTTAGACTGAAAAGCAAGATTGCTGTCCACAGTTTTGAAGTATCTTCTCCATCTCTGAGTAGACTGAATTGAAAAGTTTCTCTATCTGCCTCTTCCCTTAGCTTTCTCTCACTCTTTCACACGCAGATGTCTTCTCTATCCCTCCTTGTCCCAAGTTAAATAATGAATAATGTCAAAATGTATTTGAGTAAACTGGAATCATTCCTCTCTTTAAATTTTTGTTTTGTTTTTTTGCATGCTAAATTTCAGTGGGGTCAGTTTTTGTTTTCTATGGTTATGTTTGCTGTGTAATTATTCTTTTTCTTAGTACCCTGTCAAAACAGTATAGCTATTTTGTTTTTCATTTTCTTCTTTCACATGGTTTATGTTATAACAATAAAGCTCAGTTTCTGCTCTGTGTCTCAGTGTTAATGAGTAGTTAACTTTGTCATCAAATGCTATTGATGGGCCTGTAATTTGTGGGTGTTCTGACTTTGTATTGATGTATTCTAGACACCATTAAAATAAGTACAGTTTTGCATTTTTGAGTTTTTGTTGACTTGTCATTTTCATTACTTGCATGTTTTGTTTGGCTTTTTTTTAAAAACTATTGCAGCTAGGCTCTTGCCTGCGGATCGGAAGGACATGATTAAGTTCCTGACGAACTCAGACTTTTTTTTAAAATGACCTTGGCTCCCAGGTCGATGCAGCCTTAAATGGGTGCCAAGTAAAGTGCTCGGAAATAAAGGTGGCAAGCTTGATACTGACCACACCACCCACAGAGTGCCAGTTGGTCTATAAAATATAGGTCTAGCCTTGTATACCTAATACGCCTGAAGGTGCGGAAATGGGTTCTTTACTTATCTATTGAGTATCACTGTTAGCTGAGAATGTTTAATTTTCAATTAAGAATTGATATAACACTTGGAACTTTCCCATATGCACTCTGTCCCCATCTTCAGCAGCAAGATATATCTTGTTAAGAGAGAGACGTCTGTTTCAGCAGATACAAAAAAAAAAGCACTATATAACACAATCATCTTCTTACCAACTGTGTGCTACAATGCCATTTGTTGACAATGACAAAAAAGAGAAAAGAAACAATGGCAATAGCTGAAATGAGATTTTTAGAGGAGCACTTAACATGTCGGTGAGGTTAGAAATGACAAAATCCAAAAGTACGTATATGTAGTAACAGGGCTAGATTTTATGAGACAAGTGAAATGGTTTGGCCATTGAAGTCACCTGCCAACTGACAGTATACCCCTACAAGCATTGATATACAGACCTTCTCATGTGGTTTCTGGGAGCCCCATTGTAGGGGAAAACAAGAATAGACCCACTGCTTACCCAACAAGCATGTTGTAGGAGTTGACTAATTGCAGGCTTTCTTTGAAGTTGGGGTGCATTTCCCGGAGTATCAAGGAACAACTCAACTGCACACAAATAAACCAGTAAAACGGATGGGCACGCAAAATTCAGGTCCTGACACAAAGCCCAAATGGACGAATAACCAGAACTTTTTGCCAGAGCTTTCAGCCGGTGAACTAAGAAGAAGAAGATATATAGACCAAGTGAGGACGAGATAGAGATATTTGACCTGAGCCTTCCAAAATATTCACTGGGTGACACACTATCAGGCAAATGTAATTGTGTTGCAGTTTCTTCTTCCTAGAGGTCACCAGCTATAAACTCATAGCAGAAACTTCTGGTTGTTCATTTACTTCTGGACTTTGGTCTTGTTCCAGGACTTACGTTTTGCATGCACATCCAGTTTACAAATCTGGACAGATCTGGCTTATTGGTATGCAGACTGTTAGTTTTTCACTTCACATGTAGATGCACCCGGACTTTAAAGGTAACACCCCTAGTTAGTCACCTCCCATGACATACGGGATAGGAAGCAGTGGGCTTACCCACAGACAGGGCCTCTGAACACATACGGGGAAGATGAACAGAAATCTCAAAGAGGGTATTACTTAAAGATCCATTTCTTGCAACAATCTTTGTGGAGAGGACATTTTATTGAAACAATATTCAGTAAAAGAACAGTCATAATATCATCAGAGGAGAAGTTAGTGAAGGAAGGGATATTCCAAACAGTTGGATTTAAGATAATATAACATT
The DNA here is from genome assembly GCA_905116865.2 of Candidula unifasciata. Lineage (NCBI taxonomy): Eukaryota > Metazoa > Mollusca > Gastropoda > Stylommatophora > Geomitridae > Candidula > Candidula unifasciata. The sequence goes on along the minus strand of CAJHNH020002247.1, from coordinate 278,462 downwards.
GAATGACATAGAGGTAGACAATTAACAATATTTTGAAAAAGTTAACAAAATCTGGCACACTGGTTATTTTAAAATATGTTGGCTGCACTGTCTTATCAGTGCTTTTCACTCAGTGAAGACCAACGAAAGAAGAGCGCAATGACATTGTCAGTCCAGTATGTGTGAGGATTATGTCACAAGGTCACTAGATCTTAAATATTTTGGTATTTACTTTGACTTTTGTCTATGCTTCCAGTATCATGTCGATGGTGTCATTATAAAGGCCTGTTTGTAGGGTGCTGTCTGGGTCGGAATATAGTGCAGTTAAATGTTGAATTAGGAATCAGCATCATAGCACTCTGGACACTCCAATAAGCGCTCCGTCCCTGTCTTCAGCAGTAAGCGAATAGTTTCAGTTCTGATGGTACCAGTAACTGTCTGATTATACATCCCTCTCACATTTCCCTTGAGTGTTGAGCGTCGGCCAGATCCCATGGTAACTCCTTGCATGCAGTTATGTAGGAGGATAAAAGAAGGGCTAGGCATTCAGTTCAACTACTTCTAGTATGACAATGCAGATAAAGACCTTTATGGGCTCAATAGTTTGGCATACAGTGCGGATAATCTGTCGGTTAATCAACACCATGGCACAAGTTAAAGTGCTCTATTCTACTTCTGACACAACCCTGAGTCCGAAAAATCTCAGTGCACTGCATGAACTCCGTAGCACCGGCGAGGATCCCGAAATACTTTGGGTAGATTTTTAACTCCAAATTTTGCCCAGGCAGTGCTGTTAGGCTACTCTTTTTCGATTTCAAACTGCCAAGGGATTTTTTACGTAATCCACACAGGCATCCAATCTTACTACCCAGAGACCAGGGGAAATTACCAGAAGTCCAGGTGGAAAAATCCCAGCTTTCACTGGGGCCTGAACCCGGGACCCCCAGCACTCGAGACGGGTACCGTGAACAACAAACAGGTTTAATTCACCTTTATAAATAAATATTATAAACTTTAAAAATAAATATTTTAAATTAAGCTATTAATAAATACCAGGTGGGGCTCACAGTGACGTTAGCAGCTAAGATGGAACAAGGACTGCTGTTTTTGTTTTACTGGTGTTTGCAGTGATTGACACTGACTGACTGAATGACTTTCTACCCCACCAGGACATCACACAAGCGATAAACACCCGATGACACAATGTGCCACCATGTGGGTGAGGATCACCGTGGAGAGGTCCCAGAAACCACGTTGCGGCCCCTGGCAAAAGCCAGAGTAGGGCTTCAAACAACGAAAAATTTCATCCTGAAAAGGACGAGAAGTATGATTTACCCTATAGCTTGGCTTTTTGATAATCAGCAGACATCAACTAGAAAGAAAGGACAAAATGAAGCCATGACGATGCTCATTGGGTGCGCAGGAGGCACCTCGTGTCAAGTGATTCATCCTCAGCCTACCAGAGATGGTTACTAGACACAGGACGGCTCACAACTTTCACGACATGGCAAGCAATCATTTACAAAGTTTGAATACAGAGTGTCTAATAAAACATACTATGTTGGTTTTACATACCAGGACACGGCGTGGTGAAAGGAAATGAAAGAGCTGATAGACTGGTCGTGTTTGCAGTGGTTGTCGAAGGACAGAGCAGATATACTGAATGTGCTGCGTTCTAGAGACCTTGAGACAAAGGACTCAAGCGGGATATATGTTTCAGGCAAATGGGGATGATGACTCACGGGCTTAATCCTAGTTTAAGAGCATAACAATGCAAATGGTGTAACCACAGCACTACTGAAACAACACAATTACCTGAAGTAATTAATTACACTATATATTTATAGCTCTGCCAAAGAAACCAGGCACTTTAAAATGTGAAGACCATTGCACAATAAGTCTTATGAGTCACATGACTAAGATTTTACTGAGAATAATTTTGAGAAGAGTAAGAAACAAAATTAGACCAGAAATCAGCTATGTAAAAAAGTAAAGTAAAGGACCTTTTTCCATGCCTTTAGGCGTATAGGGCATATAGGGCTAGACCTATATTTTTATAGACCAATCGGCACAAGATGGGTGATGTGGTCAGCATCACGCAGGCCGCCTTTACTTTCCCGGGACTGCACCCGATACCCACTCAAGGCTGGGTCGACCTGGGAGCCAAGGTCATTTTTGAAATCAGCGATGAACAATGTGGATTTGTAGAAGGAAAAGGTACAAACAATGCCATTTACATCCTAAGGACATTGTCAGAAATAGCTATAGAAGTAAAGACTGATTTGTACATATTGTTCATAGACTATCCAAAAGCATTTGACTGTGTGAAGCATGAAGAAGTAATCAAACTGTTAGAAAAATTAAACATTGATGGGAAAGATCTACGAATAATAAAGAATATGTATTGGCAGCAAACAGCAGCTATAAGAATAAACAACTGTTTAGGTACATTTTAAAGCATAAAGAGGGGCGTACGACAAGGATGTGTACTTTGACCTGATTTGTTTTCAATATACAGTGAATATATAATGAGATCTTTAATTGATATGCCCGGAATTGTGGTTGGTGGGCACAATATAAACAATTTACGTTGTGCTGATGACACAGTCTTGATAGCAACAAGTCAGAAAGAATTACAGGAAATAATAGACATTGTGGTGTTAGAAAGTGGAAGAATGGGCCTCAGTTTGAATAATGGGAAGACAGAAGTAATGGTGGTATCAAAGAAACAAATTATTCCTAAATGTGTTATAAAAGTCAGTGGTGTTATTTTAGGACAAGTACAGAAATGTAAGTATCTGGGCACATGGATAACATCAGATGGAAGATGCGTAACTGAAATAAGAAACAGAATTGGGCAGGCAAAAACTGCATTTTATCAAATGAGAAACATCTTGTGCAATATATCCTTGTCATTGAGAGCTAGAAAAAGAATTCTTGCTTGCTACATACATCCAGTTTTAACATATGGGTGTGAATCCTGGACAATCGGTAGGTAGGCCAAACAATTTTTAGAGGCCTCAGAGATGTGGTTTTACAGAAGAATGCTTAGAATACCTTGGACAGCCAAAAAGAGCAACTAAGAGGTTTTGAAAGAGGCGGGAGCCCGAAGACAACTTGTCACAGACATCAGAAGGAGACAGTCATCATTTTTCGGCCATGTTATGAGAAGAGGGAAAATAGAACATGTGACCACTGGAAAGATCTGTGGAAGGAGGGATAGAGGAAGACAACGAGAGAAGATGCTTGATAGTCTTGTTGCACGGCATGGAGGTGTGTCGGCACACAGGAGATCGCAGATTATGGAGAGGCATGATCGCCCACGCCAGTCGGCAAGGCACCTGATGATGATGATATATTAACCAACAAATATGTGCTATGAAAACTCTATGAACACTGTTTATCCCAAATATAACCAAGAGACCACTATCGTCTGGAAAGACGGAAAGGTGCCAATCAATCAACCAGAAGGGCTGAGGGTGATATTTTTGCCAAAAATTACTACTACTAACAATGCAAATAATAATAACAAGATTGTGAAGGGCAAATAAATACAATACATTGGAAAGAATCTGAAATATGTAAACAAATACCTTTTAAAATCTTAAGATCATGTCTATTGTGGGTGGCGACTGGTTAACCTTCTTACATAATTATTGAGGGGTGTGGTCTGGGTCTCCTTCACATATTTTGGAAAGGGGGGGGGGCGGGGTTGAGCCCACAGGTTCCAGCTCCCCTGCTCTGATTTCGGGCGTGTTTAGTTTAGGGCCCCGTCTTCTGATTAGCGAGAGCAGGTGATACGGAGTTTCTCGAAAAACGTTGTTGGAGTTGTTTATGCGACCAGTCACTCTGATGAGGGAGACTGAGTCCTGGAATAAAACCCGATGCAGTCTTCTTCTTCGCGTTCACCGGTTGTGACTCAAGCGGAACGTTCTGGTTGTTCATCCCTTTGTGGACTTTAGTTTTAGATTCTAGTAATGAAGTCGTGCCCAGCCAGACGTGACTGGACGTTCATTCGTGCGTCTTAACATTTAAGACGTGTTATTTTAAGTGGTAGGGGTGTCGGGTTGTATTGTGTCGACGATCTTACCGGCGACCACACTTGCTCTATATTACTGGGTGTGAACAGCGTTAACGACCCTATATCTACAGCTAAAAAGCAAATTCTCGGAGTGTGAACAAGTAATTTCATCTCTACGACTTATATTAGGCAGTATAGATGTCCCTCGAAAGTATGTTAACTGTGCAGATAACTTTTGTTACATTTGTGGAGAAGTGACATTCGTAAGCCCGAAAAAGGTCATCACAGCAATATTGAAAGAAAGAAAAAGCGTATGGTTGTTATTTCGGATTCAACATCGAGGACCAGGGCAAGGCCTAGGCATCACACAAATGCTGCAGTACCTGTGCAAGAAAAATTATGAAGTTTATGATGGGAAAAATGTATCGATGCTAGCAAAATGTGATTCAGTCAGCGCTGAAAATACTAGAGCTTTACTGAAGAAAATGGAGTGAAAGCGAAAGAGCGCCCATAGAAAAGATGGATTTTTTCTTCTTTTGTCATTTCACTGACACCAGGGTACCAGGTTGTAGCCCAGTGCTTAGGTATTCTATATTTGTCTTGTACTTGTCGGGTGGTGAATTTGTTCATCTTTTTGCAGATTTCAGCCACATTGTTTATCATCTCTTTTTTGATCTTCCTCTTTAGTCTCGCTGCATTCTCACTAGATGGCCAAACCATTTCATTCTTTGTCAGTATAATCCAGACAGACATGGTCATTTTTTTTTAAACTTTCTCTCTAATGCTGGTTTTCGTAACCCTATCTCGTCTTGTGTTAGTGACCTTGCGGAGACAGAGCATTTCACATGTAGTTATTTTCTGTTCTAGTGCCCTATTCTTTGTCCATGTTTGGCACTGATAACATAAAGTAGGGATAAAGATTATATTAATAATTTGCTGTTTTTTTGGAAGAGAGACATTTGGGTGTCTAAGCTGTGGGACTAACTGGTAGGTGACAGTATATGCCTTCTGTACTCTGGCTTCTATTTCTCTGAATTCCAGAGAAATTTGACTTTTATTTCTCTATCGAGTCTGCCATCCTCCTTAAAAATGCTTCTAGATACCTGATTTCTCGTACTTGTTTGTCTGTAGTGCCGTTAACATCAACATTCATGATATTATAATTCCTGTCTATTTCGTTACCTCAGTTTTCGGGGGTTTTATTCTCATGTCATACTTTGTGCAGGCTTGATGTGAAGTGTTAGTGTGTTGTAATTTCTTTTCTTAGTGGTGTATAAGACACTGATCGTCTGTAAAACGAAGCTCATTGATTTCTGCAGTGTCTGCATTTGCCTCCTGTATAATTCTATGCATGTAAGAAATGAATAGCAATTGTGAGAGGACATGTCCCTGTCTGACACCTGATGAGATGGCAGACCAGTCTCTCATTCCTTATATTGTTTTTACTGTAAACTGACTATCTTTGTAAATAGCCATGGTGTTATCCAACAGTTAATCATGAATATCATAGTCTTCTAGAATTGTCCAGTTTGCACCTATTAACTCGATCGAATCAAAGATGGATTGATGACATTCTACATCGAAACGGATTGCTAACGAACAATGGGTCCCAAAGTATTCCATCACCATAAGGCAAAGTTGAATTTTTTAATATTGCTCTAATTCTTGAAACGTGTGATTCTGTCAGCCCTGAAAATACCAGAAATATACTCAACACAGTGGAGATTATAGAATGATGACATTAAAGACATTTTATATAAAAACGGAATGCAAATATCCCGTGCTACTCATCGACTAATAGCGTACAAAGTATTTCTCCATGACGGCAAAGGTGAAAATGAAAATAGGCTCAGGATGTAAGTGGCACCCTGGGCAGAAAACTGTACGAAGCGAGAATTCTGGTGAAAGACCGAACTTATTAAAGGTAGGCTGTGATAAGAGCAACGTTCTGCAAAGAATCTGGTACTTCTTCTTCTTCTTCTTCTTCTTCGCGTTCACCCTCTATAAACTCCGGTGGAAAGTTTTGACTGTTCGTCCACTTCTGGACTGCAGTCATGTTCCAGAACCTGTGTGTGCATCAGTTTGACAGATCTGACTAGTTTGTATGCAGACTGTTGGTCTCTTGCTTCTCAGGCAGATGCACTCCGACTTCAAATGAAGCTCCCAATTAATCGACTCTTACGACAGGCTTTTGGGTTGCCAGTGGGTCTATTCTTGTTTTCCCTCTAATAGAGCCCCGGAACCCACAGGGGTAAATCTGACACTACACGACATGACTCGGTGTTCAAACGCGATTTAAAAAAAAAAAAAAAACAAGAATTTGACACTAAGATTATTCCTGGAGCAACCGCTAGTGTTATGACCATCACTGGTAGAAGTGTTGGAGAAATAAGCATCGGTCAAGGCCACCCTTCAAGATTGCAATAGAACAAGAAAAAATATACAGATGATAATGATGATTAGTTTAGTACAGTATGCTAATCCTTAATTTCCAGTTTTGTCGTTCTGCGAGTTGTGGATAAATAGTTTGCGATCCAATACTTGATGGGTAGCAGAGTAGGCGGCCTTTAATATTCTCAGTGCCCGGCTCTCTAGCGTAGTTGGCTAAGTTGGACTGCGCGGTGACCGGGTGACGAACTCCTTGTGGTCCGGGTTCACCCCCGGGTGTAGGCAGAAAAGCCACATTTCTCCTACATTTGCGGTACATATCATGGAATCAAGTCCGAAGGGTTGCGATTTCCATAGTACCGAGCCAAAGCGTTAAGAACTCATGGTTTCTGGATACTTTAAAAAATATTCTCAGTCTACACAAAGTATATAAGTAAAGTGAAGATCCCTTTTCGCGCCAATAGGCACATCGGGCATATGGAAAGAGCACCCATTGTTTTACAGACCAAGCGGCATTAGGTGGGTAATGTGGTCAGGAATACGCCGGTTGTCTTTACTTCCCTGGTACCCATTTTAGGCTGCGACGCCTCATACCATGATAAATATCCACGCAGCCAGCAGTGGGTTTCGATCGCGGTACGTTGGAATTACGAGTCGGACTCGCAACGCCTAAGCCATGGACGCCGCACACACAGTTAATACCCACTGGTAAATGTTGTTCAGTGATTTAGCAGCCGGTCTGAGGAGAGACGAGGCGTACATAGTACGGGTCTTTGCCGTCGAAGTGGGAGCGAGAGGTCTCGTCTCCACTTTACTGTACAATGTGATTAAAGAACTAGGATTGCGCGGTTTCTAGTGGAAAAGGGTTTCTCCATCGTTTCCGAATTGTCTGCCAGTGTCTCTCTGCCACCTGCTAACAAAAGTCCAACATGTGTCCGGTAAACCAATCGTAAGCTTGTCGCTCGGTCGTCCAGGTATGCTGACTGTTCTAATTAGGCTACCTCGGCGGCTTCTTATCTCACAGTACCTTCTGCAAAACAACCAAGTCGTCTTGTCCCTATCCGAAAGAAAACACCATCCGGTAATTTCGTGCAGCAGGGTACCAGCCCTGAGCTTCATGAACTCAGGTGGGCCCACCTCTAGGAGATCGTGGGCAGAAACGTTTGTCGACGAGGATAACTTCTACTGATGACTGGTAGATCCCTGCTGTACTTGCTCCCTGTGAGTTTATTCCTATTGTTCTAAGTAGACAGCGAATATCCTAGTACTAGAACAGGCTTCCGAAGTGCTACGCAACACCAGTTCTGACTGCCACCACGTGGTTATCTTCACAGATGCAGTATCCAGCTGAAGCTGGAGAATGCCATGCCCTCTCGGTGTTCCAAGCCCTCAAGAGTGGCAAACTCCCTTACCTGAGATCTGAAATTAGCAAAGTGGCTGTCCAAAAGTATACTGTACACCAGTGAATGCCATCCAACTGTGATATACCAGGAAATGAAACCGACTGACTGACTTTCTACCCCACCAGAACATCACACAAGCGATAAAAACCCGATGACACAATGTGCCACCCTGTGGGTGAGGATCACCGTTGAGAGGTCCCAGAAACCGTGTTCAGCCTTTAGGCCATATTTATGGTCGGGCTATATTGCGGCCCATGGCAAGAGCCAGAGTAGGGCTTCAAATAACGAAAAATTCCACCCTAAAAAGGACGGGAAATATATAATACTACCAATGAAACCGCAGATAACCTTGCTAAGAATGGGGCAGAATGTGAACAGGAAAAAACTGCAGTAACATATTTTGAGAATAAAAGAGCAATCCAGTCTATCAGAAGTGAACAGAATCTGGCTAGCGATGACTAATACTTATTTAACCGGCATGGACAGGTCATTACTCTACGCCTAAGGAAGGACATCACAAACTGAAGCTTTTGCAGAGGTTTCGTCTAAGTAGTCCATCATTGTGTCCATATAGGCTGTGTGTGCAAACTACAGAACATGTCCTGCAAGAACATAGCCTGTACTGATACAGATAATAAAGACGCCCGGCTCTCTAGCGAAGTTGGTTAAATCTGACTTTCGCGGCGGCCGGGTGACGAACTCCTTGTGGTCCGGGTTCACTCCCGGGGGTAGGCAGAAAAGCCACATTTCTCCCAGATTTACGGTACCTATAATGGAATCAATGCCGAAGGGTTGCGATATCCATAGTACCGAGCCAAAGGGTTTACAACTCATGGTTTCTGGATACGTTAAAAAAAAAAAAAAAGATAATAAAGACAGGTACACTGGCCCACTGAGTCTACACTGTACTCAAAGTTGCATGGAGCTTAAATGGAACTCCTAAATCAGTCAAGTTTATCACAAGAACTTGTCTGTCGGTGTAAATCATAAAGCGAAACAAGAAGAAGCCCATTCTCTCCTACGGCAACTTCTTTGCTTTCACATCAGATGTTCCGATGTTAAGCGCCTGTGTTTGTAGTTGTTCTAGGTGAATTCTAGCTAGACAGCTTTGATCTGTTTCTCAATGGCGCATTGTGCTGTTCTCACAGTCTGACAGTATCATTTCTCACTTTGTCTTGGACTGTAAAGTTGGCGGATTTCCTCGGGCATTTTGAATCATCATCATTATCATGTATCAGGTCCTTTGCAGAACGTCGCTCTCATCACAGTCTGCCTGAAAGAAACTCGGTCTCTCGCCAGTTCTCCCACCTCATGCACTTTCACACTCAAGAAATCATTTATATTCTGTGCCCATCTTCGTGTCGGTCGGCCCCTGTCCCTCCTTCCTGGTACTTATTTTGAATCACAAGTGGTAATTTTACGAAGTTTAGCACTAATAATACAGTTTTGTTACGAATATGGCGTTTATAATGTTTCTTGGAGGTCATAATTATGTTTGCATGTCTTAATAACGGTGTTAGTTGGTATATAAATTCACTGTAGGTGCACCGTCACCATGAAAACATGGGGGTGGAAGGCTTAACCCTCCCCCTCCCCCATCCATTGCATATTTTCTAGTTAAAAATTGGAAGAGGGGTGTGACAGTCCCCCCCCCCCCCCCCCCGCAGAAAACCTTTGGACTGGGAGCCTTAGCCCCCTCCGCCCACACCCTAAAAAGTAAAAGGTAAAAGGGGAGGGGGAAGGGGTACTCAAGGGACCTCGTTCTGCCTGCGATGGTGCACTGACTCATTGGCAACTTGTTTCTGTTCTCCGAGATTAGTTTTGTTCTGTTAAAAATCCGCCGGCTACTTCTAGTTTTTCTACAAGCCGCGGAGGGGGAAGTTGTTATGGCAGTTTCCCAAGTCAAAAAATGTGTTTTGGTCTGGGCTTGGGTTGTTGTGTGGCGGTTATAGAATTCTTCTCTTACATCGGACTGGTCACTGTGCCTATCTTTGGATCTTTTTATGGGATAGAGACAGTCCTCCGTTTGTCTATTCTTTTGATTATACACAGTTTACTGGCAGAATGCTTTCCACAAATATTAGTGAGTACCAGAGTACAATTGTCTACATTAAAGAAAATAAAATAAAAATCTGTTTTCCTTTTTCATTTCTTCTTCTTCTCTTCCTCCTCCTCCTTCTTCTTCTTCTTCTTCTTCTTCTTCTTCTTCTCCTCCTCATCCTCCTCATCGTCTTCTCCTAGTTCTACTTCTACCCCTCCTCATTCTCATTATCACCCTCCTCTTTGAACAGTGTTGAACACTTATTTTAGGGATTTTAGTCAAAATGTAAAAATTAGGTTTTTTACTTTTAAACCAAGACAGCTGAATAGAGGTTGAAAACCCGAGTCCAACGGTACCCCAATTCTAAGCGGAGATATTCACATTTCAGTGACGGAAAGTTGTCCCAAAAATTTATAATGGAAAACACAGAAACAAGATGGCGGCGTGTTCCCAAGTGAAAACTGGACCTAAATTTATCATGTTTAATGTCAATAACTCTCAAGTTTTTTGCTGAACCCCTTAGCAACCATATGTCATTGCTTTCAGGACAGCAGGCTCTGACTAAAGTTGTTGCCTTTAAAAAAAAAATGATGTGATGCAAACCTAAATAACATAAAAATGAGTTTGTTTATCAGGATTGATAACCTTATTTATGAATTAAATTAATGATTATTATCCAGTGAGTCTTCCAAGACATATACTGTAATATGCATACTTTTGTAACTATTCTTCTTGTTATGATGCATCTCTTCCTATTTGTTTAAAAATGCTTTTTCTTTCACTCTCAATTGTGTGTGTGTGTGTAGTGTGTATACATCTGACCGAAATTTGCTCTACTCCACTGTTAAAAAATGTTCAATAGCGAGTGGATTGACTTCACTGCATCGTTACTGGTTTCATATGGCTTGGTCTTTCTCCACATAACCATGAATGACTAGCCGCATGCCGAGACCTTAGCAGTAAGCCTGAATACCGTAGCTCCAGCAACAGCCTCCAAAATGTATTTTTGAGACGAACAAAGCAGTTGTAAAATAAACTCACCGCAACCTTCCGAGCACGAGGTTAATGGCTTGACCACTTTTCTACAGAGACCCTTAATATTGTTTGATAACCAAGTGAAAATATGCACCCTTTTTACTGATTTAACATAATCCCTTCTTCAGTCTTTGCGAGTTATTCTTTAATTTTATTGATGATGAGCGCATTTTACCACAGTGTTTCCCTCTTCTTCTTAACTAACACTGCTGGATATTTTATTTACTAGTTCAAAATAATCTAAGGTAACTGCTCATACCTGATTTGTGATTCAGTGCTATGTTTTCATGGAGTACAATTATTTAATAAGCTCCTTTGTGATTCGCTTCGGATTTATGTTGTGTTTTCATGGAGCAGCATTTCATAAGGTAAGAGGAAAAAGAACATTATATATATTTTATTAACGTATCTATGTCCCATGTGATCTGTTTGCTAGCTAGTATATATTAGTATATTTAGAAAATAATTATTAAATATTAATAATCATAAGTTGTAACTAGCCTTGGCTGTAAGTAAGTAAACGTATGCACAGTTAAACAAATTATAATTTATTATTAATTTTATTAATCGTCAACTTTCTAAATAAGCATCTATAAGTCAATACTAATACTATAATTTTAAAACTAATAATATTCATGCCAAATGATAGATTATGGCTTAAAAAATGCTATAATGGCTAAAGATTCGAAAAATGATTAAATAACTACTTTATGTTCATTTAAAAGTATAATAAAAAATGTTTAAACCACTGTCTGCATCCACAATGTCAGTCTGGGTGCGGAGAGTGGGGGGTCAACAGGTAAAAAGGCTTTAAACAGGAACTATTATTCATGCCAAATGATAGGTTATGGCTTAAAAAATGCTATAATGGCTAAAGATTCCCAAAATGATTTAAAAACTACAATAATGTGATTTTAAAGTATATTTAAAAATGTTTAAACCACTGTCTGCATCCACAATGTCAGTCTGGGTGCGGAGAGTGGGGGGTCAACAGGTAAAAAGGCTTTAAACAGGTACTACTATTCATGCCAAATGATAGATTATGGCTTAAAAAATGCTATAATGGCTAAAGATTCCCAAAATGATTTAAAAACTACAATAATGTGATTTTAAAGTATATTTTAAAATGTTCAAACCAATGTCTGTGTCCATTTTCAACGCAAAATACCCTAGAAAATAGTCTATGTTAAAAACGTGCTAAAACATTATTTTCAAGTATTTAAAATTATTAAAACTCATGTGAAATTAAAGTTAAAGAAAGGTAAATTATAAATACGATAAAAATTGCCTTATTTTTGAACTGTTTTAATAAAAACCTAGATTAATTAATCTGAGATAAACAGTTCGTTTAGGCCACGAGGTAGCCATTTTGAGTAATCGCCGATTTAGCTGTCAAGAAGTGACCGGGAAGAAATTTAAATTTTATATTCTATGATGTACAGATTCCAGCAAAACTACCCATATTTATGTAAAAATGGACACAGAATCCAAAAATGTCAACTAAAAGTATATAAATTCACTTTAAAAAGGAGATATTAAAGAAATTTAATTCCCGCATAGCAAATAGTGAAATTTATTTGGCTGAACAAAGATCGCTATGTAAGTTAGGTGTCTTTTGGTTGAGCATCCTCTTCTGAATAACTTTGAGCCCACGTATTCGATTCTGAGCAGCCAGTATTGAGCGACAGGATTTCAAAGTAACTGATAGGCAAAGAAGCCATTTTTCGTGGACCACCGACGCCATCTTGTAACTAAGCGATCTCTACTTTCGTTTTTAAGTGGGTCACTGCAATGATCAAAATCGCTACTTATTTTTATCTTCTTCTTCAGCATTCCAAGCCATTGAGATAATTTATGTTATGCACATATCAGTATTAACATCACCCACCTCATTTATCACTATGATTGATTGATTGGCTTTTACTTTTAATTTAATTAATAGGGATTACAATTAAAATCAAGTGTCAAAAGTGACCCTTTTAAGTTTTAGGCTATCCTCCAAATATCAAAGATGGCGGCCGTAAAATATCCTGACGAGCCTCAGTCACGTGTCAGTTGCGCACTAGCGGTCACAAGCACATCGCGCTTGGATGGGGCTAAACTAGATGGCTGGGACCCATGAGCAGCAGCTTCCGCATCTCCTGCAGCCTCAATCCACACCGCGTGAGCGGCATGGGGGCTACTTTCGCTGGTGGCGGTAGTCCAGGAAAACCGCAAATTAAGTCGCCGGAAGTGCGCAGTTGACACGTGACTGAGGCCCTGTTTTTGGCCGCCATCTTTTGTGCCCGTTATTCGGAGAATAGCCAGTTTGTGGATGCTACTAAAAAGAAAGCTGCGTTACCAATCCGGTACGAGCCGTGCCTTGTTCCGATTGTACTTAGCCAAGTTTCACTGGCGTAACAGCCACAAACAGCAGATTTACGGGCACTATTTACAACTTCTGTGCCATAATTTCCAGATATAAAGGCATACAATTATCGGTAAATATTTGATTTGATATAACATTTTTTTCATTCCTTATTAGTTTTGACTTCAATTTTTTAATGTTTACAACACATGACACGTGACTGAGGCTCTTCAGGATATTTTGCTGCCGCCATCTTTGGTGCCCGTTATTCAGAGGATAGCCAAGTTTTATTTTGCCCTCTGGGGTATCTAGGACCCTATCTAGTCCTGTAGGCCTTATTTCAAGTATTTGTTATAGACCGCTTATCGCTTAGCGCTCCATATTAATGTCTTTAAGTATGTCGGCCACATTCATAACCCAGGATATTTCTTGGTACTGATTTTAGTCTGGGTCGACCCGAGAACCCAGGCCGGTGCTGTTTATAGTAACCGTGGCATTGACCTTTCATTCATGGCTTCTTGGACTCTTCTGGGTCACAGGGGTGTGAGTCTATTCCATCTCCTACAAGGATTGTGGATGTAGTACTCGTATACTTTTGTTTTTGGGATTTTCTGTGACTGAAAGAGTTAAAGACCTGCTTCCTGTTGATGATGATTTTTTAAATGTATTCTAAACCACCCAGCTACTACTGAAGAGTGATAATGAAAACAAGATTATCTCTATGTGGCTTGCCGGGCCCCATTCGGCGATTGGGGGGGGGGGGGGGGTGTGTATAGTTTCATTGTTTCCCTAACAAGAGAATTGTCAGAGGCTGCTACTACTTAGAGGTATTTCTTTTACAGTCTGAGTGCTTCTGCTAGAGAAGGGAGGAACCAACAGCCTGCATACAGATAAACCAGATCTGTAAAATGGATGTGCACACAAATCTTTGTACGTGGACAAAACAACTGGAACATTCTGCCAGAATTTACAGCTGGTGAATGCTAAGAAGAAGAAGTAAAATAAAACAATAGTGAACTTCCATTGAATCCACACCCAAAAAAAAATTGTAGCGTCCATTTTGTGCAAATGCCCCTCTCAGTGTATTTATTGTTGTATTTGATCTGTTGTGCCTAGTTCCGCATCGTGCCATTTTTGAACCTCATCATGTTTATTGGTCTCATGAACCTGCCGATTTCACTGATACCCTGGCCAATGATCTGGCTCTACGACAAAGTGATCTGGCTGGCAGAGCCAGTGCTAATGATAGCCGAGGTTTGTAGTTTGCGTTGTTTATTTTGACCAGTGATAGCATTATTTTGTAACACTAAAATCACAGTATTATAGAATATTCATGAGACTAATTGTCCTACAAGGCTCTGAAAAGTGGAGTATAGCTACGAGACAAAACCTTTTTACAAACTTTTGAGAACAGGATCTTACACTGAATCTGTGGACTCATCAAAGATGCAGACAGCAGCAGTTAGAGAATGAGAAGAACGGCAAAATTCATAGTCTGTTTAAATCACTACTAATTACTGGCATCATGAAGGCTAATAGACTACAATGTTGGGGCATATAGAATGAATTGTAGAAAACAGAGACAAATACTGAGTATCAAAAGAGTTGAACAGGAATAGACCAAAAGGGAGACCAAGAAGATGGTGGAGAAATAATATACAGGCAGACCTACAAAAATGTGGATTCTTCATTCTTCAGTTTCTGTTTTACAGCTTTTTATACATGCCTTGTATGGTATGATGTCATAAGGAGTTGTCTCTAAGTGGACACACCATTTGATTGGCTTCTTTGTAGGTAATTTGAAATTTGTTCTGTGTTGACTTTTTCTCTTATGAATTCATTCCTGAACTTATGTCTTCTGGTCACTCCTGCGGTCCTTCTCAGACATCTTGTTTCCATGGGTAATAATGTTCTTGTTGTGAATGACCATGTTCTGGCTCTTGTAGCGTAGAGTGGGAATGAATATGCTTTGTATGAGATGTTTCTTTTATGTTGTAAGAGGGGGACTGGCTGTCCCAATACTTGGTTTGCTCTACTGCATCAGATGTTAATTTAATTTTGAAATCACCAACTGGAAAGAGAATGAATGAAGGAAGGGGATATCTGCAGCAGTGAATCTCAAGAGCTCAGAATGATGAAGTAGAAGATAACAATATGCTTATTACTGTTGTTGAGTTTGTTTTCTTCTGAACATATTATCTATCCTTCAAGGTTGACCCTGGCTAAAATGTTATGGGAAGTAAAGATGGCCGGCAGGATGTTGACCACATTATCCATTAGTGTGTAGTTAACTCTTTCAATCCCATAATTTTCTATCTACCGGCAGGATGTTGACCACATTACCCATTAGTGTGTAGTTAACTCTTTCAATCCCATAATTTTCTATCTAATGTGGGAGGGAGTTATGGATCTCAGTACTAAATTCATGGGTATGCGACTTCCAGAGGGGCCAAATATACAACCCTGGCAGGAAACAAGTGTTTTGTCAAGAGTTCTTCTTAAGTCTCTCACTAAACATGTAAAAAGTAACACCCAGTCAAGGAAAGAGTTAAAAATAGATCCAGCAGGCTAGACAGTTACCTACTGGCTTGAAGTTCTTGTATTTAAATCTGCCTCCAGCATGATTTTAAATAATTGATCGTGTCACGCAGGTTGACCTTAAATGAGTACCAGGAAATGCCAGAAAAAGTAAAGGCAGCTGATATGACATTGATAGGATTACCCACTTAACTGATCTGTGACAATAAGGATCTAGCACAATATCCTCTTGTACCTGAGTGAGATTAAGCATAAAACTGATTTGTCAGTGCCCTACCCACCATTCTAATAGTTTCATCTGTGAACATGTTTCCACTCCACAGGTCGTTTTGCTTCAGAATTTTGTCATGAGGTGCAGTCAGTACGCTGCCGATGAGATTGAAAGAGAAGGAGATTCAATATATTTGTACAAGGTATATTCTGTTTTCTTTGCTGTTTCTGTCACTTGTACATCAGAGACTTATCATCCTCCACTGTTGATGTGTGATGTCTTCGGTGTTGAATGTTGAATTAAGAATCGACATAATAGCACTCGGAACACCCCAATAAGTGCTTCGCCCCCATCTTCAGCACCAGGCCAAGAGTTAAAATTCCGATGGCACCAGTAACTGTCTGATTGTATATTCGTCTCGCCTTTTCCCTGAGTGTTGAGCGCCGGGCAGACCTCCTTGTAACTCCTCACAGAGCTATTCTCCCCAGACCCTAGTGGTCTCCCTGTGACTCTGCCCTGTTAAATTGCTCCCAAAGAGCCCTCACAACATCCAGCTTGTCATACATTGGTTCACCACCAAGTGGTGCAGAACCAGCCAGTCTATCTGCCTGCCCATTTCCCAACACACTGGCATGACCTGGAGAGAATATCCAAAGGATGCTAACTACTCGGAACCTCTGAAGTGTTGCTTGCCACTATACATGGAGCATGCCTGTCTCCACCTTTCTCAACATGATGAGGTCAGTATCATGCCAGCTGATATTGTAACCAGCTTCACAGGGAGGCAATCAGTAGAGGTACCTTTGATGTGGCTGCTGCTTTAGAAGACTGAGCACACATGGGAATGCCCAATAAAAATTAATGTTGATTATGATAACATAACAGGTAATTCACGATAACATAACAAGTAAACCACATCTTTTTGACAGCATGTGATAAGATATTGCCTTTATTTAATTGTACTAATTGAATTTATCCAAATTTTTCTATTTTGTTTGTTCTTTTACCAGGGTGGTATCCTTTTATTTTCCTCACTGTGTTATGCAGTGACAGCATCTTTAGCGTATGAAATCTTCAGTTCAGCAGCACCAAGTCAAGTGTTGTAAGTAAAACTGTTTCTGAATTATTTTTCTAGGACACATTAGATATCTAATGGAGGTGGCAATATGTTAGTACTTGAAAAGTGCACTGTTTACGGAGATCCCTGGGGATCGTCATCGGAGCTATGGAGTTCATGCTCTCGGCAGGTAGCTAGCTGTCCTGTGGAGAGAGACTGGGCCATATGGGGTAAAAGCCGGTGCAGTGAAGTCGATCCTCTCACCTTTAGCTTTCTGTACTCCTGGAATGCCCTGCATCGTCAGGGCAGAAAGAGATCCCTGGAATGGGCCCTTCTGTTTGCTTTGTGTATAGTAATTTTCAGTGTCTCTGACATTTTTGTGGTCCATTTTCTGCGTGGTCAACCTCTGACTCTGTTACTACTGTATCTGTATTATTTTGCTCTCTGTGGTGCCCTGTCTGATGCCAATCTTGTTACATGGCCAAACCTTTTGATCTGTTGTCTACAGATAAAGTTTAAAAATGGTTCTGTGTCGACTCTCCTCCTGATACCATCATTCCCAAGTTGATCTTTCCTCGTTACACCTAGTATAATTCGTAAAAAATTTTTGTTTCTGTTGTGGCTACTTTCCTTCTGCCTTTTAAGGCAGCATCCATGTTTGACATTGGTAACACAGAGTTGGTAAGAATTTTGTGCTGAAATATTTTATGTTTAATTCTAGCTGAACTTAAAATAGTGTATGGCTTAGAGCAGGGCTACTCAGCTGGCAGCCTATGGGCCAGATGTGACCGGCAGAGGCCTTGCACCTGGCCTGCGGATTACCTGCCAACTCTTTTGTATTAATGTTCTTTCTATGCTGGGGTTCGGTTCTCTGGCCCACGGCGAACTCCATTTACCAACATTGAGGCCCCTGAGCACACTTAATTGAATGGCCTAGAGGTTATTGAAGTCATTTCAAAGGACAATCCTCAACATTTACGGGCGTCTGATTCCTGCTTTGGGCAGTTCAGGAAAAGGCTGTTCATGTGGCTTTTAAACAACAATACGAGAATCACACCGTGAAAGAAACTGGGGTCCTCACCACCTGTTATTCCCATAGTTAACAGTGCATGCTTGTTATTTGTTTGTTGTCCGTATCCACATGCTAGCACTTCGGTCTGATCCATGTGTGCTCCATCCTCCTGTGCAGCAGCCATCTCAGTCTCTCTACGCTGAACATTCCCCAGTTAAAATTGAAGGGCATATTTTCATTTTTTTTGCCTCATAACCGGTTTCTACATGCTTGTCCTCGTTCACTACCAATTTCCATTCTTTGCCCTGTAACCGGTTTCTACATGCTTGTCCTCATTCACTACCCATTTTCATTCTTTGCCCCGTAACCGGTTTCTACATGCTTGTCCTCGTTGACTACCCATTTCCATCGGGTGGTTTATCATCTCTTGACCCCTTTGTCCCAGCATCACGGGAATGCAGCACATTGAGTAAGCCTGCTCAGTCCATAATTTTTCCTCTGCCAAACCACTGCAGACACGACCAGTCTGTCACGGCTTTCATTTCCTTTCACCCTGGCGTCTCCTGGTGTGTACAGCAAAGATAGTTTCTTCGGGCAGGATGTCTAGATGCTATCAACCCATTCTGGTCAGAATTTGACAGTTTGGTTCTTCTTAAGTCAACGTGCATCTGCCTTAGAAGCAAGAAACCAACAGTCTGCACAGAAATAAGCCAGATCTGTAAAATGGATGTGCATGCAGTACTTAGTTCCTGGAACTAGACAAAAGTCCAGAAGTGGGTGAACAACCAAGATTTTCCACTAGAGTTTACAGCTGGTGAACAAGATTAAGAATTGCTGTTTTTTTTTCAATAAGTGTTGAATATATTCCTTGAAATTTCTTACAAAATCGTCACAACCAGAACTGTCTGCTATCCTCATTATCATCAATTTCCACTTCTGTTGTGGGGAGGAACAGTTTGTGATCCATTGCTAGGTAGGCAGCAATGACTATTGTCATTCTGTGTCGATGTAGAAGCTTTTTAATGTCATCAATCCATGTCCTTCTAGGGTGGCCTCTTGCTTTCACTTCAGATCCTTTCATGTGTAGTGCCTGCATTGGTAGTTAGTTGTTCTGGCTGTATTCTTGATAGATGACCAAACCATTTGATTTTCTGTTTATCAGTGAATTTGCTTCGTGATGTTGTTCCTACAGTCTGTTTGATAATACCATTTCTAACATTTCGCAGGTGTTAATTTTACATGGGTTAGCTTTCGATAATGTCCAAGTCTGGCACAGGTAGCTTAGTGTTGGTATGAACATGCTGTTTATAATCTGTTTCTTGGCGCTGATACTTATGTTTGGATGTCTTCATAACGGTGTCAGTTGGTCTGCTATGACCTCCGTAATAAACAATGTGGGTTTCCTATATGTGTTCCGAGGACCCGTTTTGGGGAGACCAGAATAGAGTCACTGCTCCCATAACATGTTGTAAAAGGCGATTAATTAGAGATTTGCTGAAATCAGGTGTGGGATGAAAGGCACAGATGTCATAACCTTACTCTAAACCACAACACAATGTGTTAACTATAACTACTCTTGTAAGGGTGAACACACAAGAAGAAGAAACAGTGTCCAGACCACTTTTGTGAAATGAGCAGCACATTTTTATAGTTTTGTTATGGACACATTACTTTCTTCTTTTTCAGGTGTTTATTTATTGTCCTGTTACTTTTGGTGGCCTTGCACAACATGATGTTGATGGCACATGAAGGTAAATGTATTCAGTTTGCCTGATAGTTTTTGTGTGTGCTTTCACCAATAATTATCTCAATTAAATTGTTTTTTATGTGTGGGGTCATGGGTACATTTCACAGATGCAGTGTTCATTTCATGAGTGCATTTTTACAGGGAATCCTGGGAATTGTCGCTGGCACTACGGAGTTTGTGTTCCTTCTTCGGAGGAAAATGCTATTACGTAATGATACATTTCTTAAAGAGAGAAAAGGAGACGGAAATGTACAAATTACATAAACTCAAAATAACAGATAAATATCAGATGACCATTGATCCCTCCAGGTTTGAGAACAATTAGATAAATATCAGATGACCATTGATCCCTCCAGGTTTGAGAACAATTAGATAAATATCAGATGACCATTGATCCCTCCAGGTTTGAGAACAATTAGATAAATATCAGATGACCAGTGATCCCTCCAGGTTTGAGAACAATTAGATAAATATCAGATGACCATTGATCCCTCCAGGTTTGAGAACAATTAGATAAATATCAGATGACCATTGATCCCTCCAGGTTTGAGAACAATTAGATAAATATCAGATGACCATTGATCCCTCCAGGTTTGAGAACAATTAGATAAATATCAGATGACCATTGATCCCTCCAGGTTTGAGAACAATTAGATAAATATCAGATGACCATTGATCCCTCCAGGTTTGAGAACAATTAGATAAATATCAGATGACCATTGATCCCTTCAGGTTTGAGAACAATTAGATAAATATCAGATGACCAGTGATCCCTCCAGGTTTGAGAATTCTTAGACTATGAATGAAATGATTTGCTAAGAAGAGGCTGCTGGTTTGATTCCCGGAACAAGATTTTGTGGCAGTAACAGAAATATTGATTCTGATGGGCAGATCGGTTAAAATGGATGGAGGCTGGTTTATAGACCCCCATTATTTTTTAAATGTTAACAGTATCAGTAACTGTGTTTTGTAATCTCATTAAGTATTAATATTCTGAAGACATGAAGAACATTTTTTGCAATAAATCCATGTCATTGGAGGTTAGGGAAAAGAATTCTCGCATCTTAGGTAGAGCCAGTTTTATAACACACAGTTGTGAAGCCTGGACAATTAGTAAACAAGCCGAAAAAAATCTTGAGACCTCGGAGATGTGGTTGGTTTTACAGAAAAATCCTTAAAATTCCTTGTAAAACTAAGAAGAGCAGCCAAGGGGTTTTGAAAGAGGTGAATGCTCAAAGACAACTAATCACAAACATCAGAGAGAGACAATCATCATTTTTTTTTAGAAGAGAGAAAATTTAACATTTTACTGCTGGAAGGATTATTGGAAAGAGAGAGAGAGAGAGGAAGATAGCATGAAATGATTCTTGACAGCCTTTTGTCATGGCATGGAGGAGTGTCAACATGTTGCGATCTGAATGTCCTAATGTATCAGCCACACATACTGGCAAAAGTCCATTCTCAGTAATGGTGCATTAGTCATGTTTGTGGGGACGCAAACACAGTATGGTGGTGACAGTGAACTGGTAATACAGGACGACTGTCCGTCTAACGCTCCACCTATACACTAAGATATGCTTCCAAGGCGGTGTCACATGAAAGGGAACACCTAGCCTCGACGTGAGTCCACAATGAACACTTTCGGCCTACAGGCCCGCTCCTGGGGTCACCGGTAGCCTTTTCATAACTTATAAAATGTATTGCTGACATCTCGAGCTACTGTCTTGTTTCACTAAGGATCCTACGCTTACCTGCGTCGTCACCCAAGACAGATTCTTCTCTTCCTTTGACTGCACTCTTGACTGTCCTCTACAGTCTCTAGCGGGTGCGTCAATCATTCAGATCGCAACACAACACAGGAACTGATACAGACAGTTGCGATTGCAGATTGTGGAGAGGCATTTTTGCCTATGCCAGTCGGCAAGGCACTTGATGATAGTAATCCTGAATTCTGCAGTGTAATTTTTTTTTCAATCCATGTGTCTCTTTATTTAAATGTGACAAAAAGTGATTATCACTAGGTATCATCAGTGACTGTGCCTTCTGTAGCCTCATCAGTGTGACGATTCTGTATATCATGGTTGTGGAGACTAAAGAGATCAGTTCACCACTAGCTGAACCACTTTTGTGGACACAGTAAGTTTTATTTCTGCTTTATAACTCTGTCTGGTTCTAGAAATTTAGAGTCTCAGAAGGAACAATAACCACAATACAGTAGCATGAGGATTATTTTTGCACTTCTGGGGTCAGGAAACCTGTACGGAGAAAAATAAAGTCCACAGAGAGAATTACAAATGTGTTTTGAGTCAAGAATTGACATCACAGCACTCGGGGCGTTACCATGCATGCTCCGTCTTCATCTTCAGCAGCCAGCGCAGAGTTCCCATACTGATGGTACCAGTCACATTCTGGTTAAAAGTCCGTCTTGCCTTTCATCTGAGTGTAGTGAGCCGGCCAGACCCTCTGGTTACAGCCAGGTGCCTCATTCTCTCCAAAATGTGTTGGAGTAAACTGTAGACATAGAGGCTTCCCATAGGACGAGAACAGCTTTTAGACACTAGTTAAACAACTGATGTGATAAACATGGAACACAAAATAAATAATAGGAGACAAAATGGATAAGAAAGGCTAGTAAAAAGTAAGGTTAAAGTCAAGAGGATAGACTTCATTGCATCGGGTTTTATCATGTCTCGGTCTCTCTCCACACAACAGCTAGCTGCCTGTCGAGAGTGTCGCACAAAGCGACATTAGCCAGATTTCTTTAAAAGGCCCAGACCAAACATAAAAGATAAAACAGCACACCATGCTTTGCTTGATTAGCTCTGACAATAGCTGATAATGTGTAGCATGCTACATGGTGAGTGTTGATGCAGCTACTACTAACTTTTCTTCTGATGCCTTTTATTCTCCAGTGATTGTCCCCTTTGGGATTTTTCTGTCAGAATCTGATGGCACTGAATGAGTAAAATAATTATAATTTTAACACAACTGAACAGCAAGTGAAAAGAGGGTGAGGCTAGACAAGAGCACTTTGCAGGAAGCCAATAAGGGATCATAAACAGATACACAAATGGCGTCACTAGCTGCTGTAAGCTGTGGGATATCCTGAGGGGATCCGAGCACTTGTGGATCGAATTGTTCGATGTTTGACGAAGATGATCTGTTCAGTAAGTAACTTATCCTGCAGTGGAGCATATGATCTCAAACTGACCAAGACTTGCTCCAATGAAACATGGATATACTGTCCGGGACTTTAAAAAAATGCGAGAGAATGAGCGATTGGCTTTTTTGGCTACAAAAGCAATGTCTGCAGGAACACTCTTATAGGACAAGAGAGATAGTGTTAAGACAGTTATGATGAATGCAGAGGGAAAATACAATATTTGATATAATAACATGTGTAAGATTGTGTGAATTCACAATTAAGGGGATCTGGCAAGAGAAGGGCATATGAGAGAAAGTGAGAGATGATGAATGAACACCTAGTGTGCAAACAGTGTCTACACATTTAGACATTTGCTGCGGGAGACAGGGATCTATGAGTATGCCTGGTATGTTATGGTGTTGATTCTAAAATCAGTCAATCTCCGGGGACATCATCATCATGTAGCAAATTCTTTTTGAGAACATACCTCTCCACACAGTCTGATAGAGAGATTCTTGACATCTTGCCAGCTCCCCTCATCATCATCATCTTGTATCTTGCAAGAAGGCTTAGGCGTTCGTGCCCCTCCACAGTTGTGGTGCTTTGAATCAAATCTGTTGTTTCCTTAATGCCACAATCCTAAACCATCTGGCATCATCTCTTTCAGTCTTCCTCAGTCTCTTGTACCTTTAATCTTTACAGCTGTCATGATTTTCTTCAAGGTTTCTCTTCTTGTTCTCTAACTAAACTACAATGTGTCTCTCTTTAAAAAAAATTTTTTATAGTTGCATATAATCTTCTTCTTCTTAGCGTTCACCGGCTGTACGCTTTGGCGAAAAGTTCTAGTTATTCGTCCACTTCTGGAGTTTAGTCTTGTTCCAGAACTTTGTGCACATCCGTTTTACAGAGTTGGCTTATGTATATGCAGACTGCTGGTTCCTTGCCTCTCCGGGAGATGCACTCCAGCTTTGAAGGAAACACCCGTGATTAGCCGAATGCTTGTGAGTGAGGCGGTGAATCTTCCCCCCAACCACCACAGTCAGGCCCCTGAACCTAAACAAGGAATGTTCTGCTGATAACCTAATTCTCATTTTAACTCTTTGCTTGCTGCTGAAGATGGGGATGGAGCGCTTATGGGAGTGTCCCGGGTGCTGTGATGTCGATTCTTAATTCAACATTCTCATTTTGGTTTTTCAGAACTTCTGAATCACAGTCAAGTGTCATAAATATCATAGGCAGCATCATCACCATGAGCTCAAGTGAGTACTGTCCAACATATGGCAGCAGTGTCTAGTTTTTCCAGTTTGTTTTCTTTCTGGTTGCATTATCTTAAAGATGAGAGAACTGACTTCATTGTGCCAAGATTCGTCCCATGTAGCTTGGTCTCCAGTTCCCTTCTCCTCGCAAACAGGTGCACATCCTGGAAGCCCTGTCGAGTTGCTAAAGAACACTCTTTGATTGGGGCATCACAGAACGCTTACAAGGTAACCTGTTGTCCACTCATTGATGGGAGAAAAGCAGATAATGGGGAGACAAACACTGCACACACAAAAGAGTTTAATGGCGTCATAGACCACTTTTCTCTGCACTTTTTTTGGACTGGGTCGACCAGGTAGCCAAGATAAAAAATTTTCCCAACCAAATTCACCCAGTGTGGATTTGAACCCATGACCTTTGGACCAGACATATGTATTAAATTCATTGTTTACCCCATGTGGGTTTCAGGCACCCATTATGGGGGAAACAAGAATAGACCCACTGCTTCCCAACAAGCAAGTTCAAGGAGTAGACTAATTTGGGGGTTTCTCTTGAAGTCGGAGTGCATCTGCCTGAGAGGCAAGGAACCAACTGCATACAAATAGGTCAGATTTGTAAGACAGATGTGTATACAACACCCAAGTTCTGGAACAAGACTAAAGTCCAGAAGTGGTTGAACAACCATAACTTTCTGCTCAAGTTCACAGCCAGTTAACGGGAAGAAGAAAAAAGCAGTTGTTACATATTATCAACAAGAAATTCTGTAAGCATGAAATCTGTTATATGTTATATTTCAGCAAAAGCACAGAGATCTATAGAATTCTTGAAGAGATTTGTGACGCCACTGTTCCTTGGTCTCCTAGCCATCCGACTGTATGGCATTCTCTTCATCATCAGCAGAGCTACCAGAAACTTTTTTCTAGATCTGGTAGGTGAATCAACCTCGCTGAATTCATTCTGTTGTTGTTTTTGTTTTTAGTATCCAGAAGCCATGAGTTGTTAACCCTTAGGCTCGGTATTATGGATATCGCAACCTTTCGGTCTTGATTCCATTTTAAATACCGTAAATCTGGGATAAATGTGGCTTTTCTGCCTACCCCCGGGAGTGAACCCGGACCACAAGGAGTTCGTCACCCGCTCACCGCGCAATCCGGTTTAGCTAACTACGCTAGAGAGCCGGGCTTCTGTTGTTGTTAGTTAGTTGGTTGATTGATTAGTTAGTTGATTGGTTGGTTAGTTAGTTGATTGGTTGGCTGGTTAGTTAGTTAGTTGGTTGGCTAGTTAGTTAGTTGATTGGTTAGTTAGTTGATTGGTTGGTTGATTGGTTAGCTGGATTATCACCATTGCACTCTAGACATGTGTGGTTGTGAACATCCCCATTTTTCAGGAATGCCCAGTAGCGAAGGCTTTCTGGTTCCACTGAGCATATTCAACACCCCCCCCCCCCCCTTCACCTTTACCTCATGCATGTTGTTCCTTCTGGACACATTCCAGTTGCCACTCCCAATCTTGCTTGACCTTCTCTGCAACACACTCTAGCAGTTTAATACCTGTGAGTTCGCAAGACTGTCCCATGTCTATACTTTGAAAGAACCAATCTATAGAATCTGCTTCCCTCCCTTGGACACCTACATCAACTTCTAGTTGAGGTTTGGCATTCAACAAATCAGAGACATATTTATCTAGCTCAGTCCCACTCAAACCTGCCTCATGAGCAGCAAAGTCTGAGATGGTCTTGCTCAATAGATAATTATAGGCTGCCATCTCGTTTAAACTAGTGGTGACCCTTACAAGGAGTTTGCAAATGATCACCTATGATTACTGCTGAAATTATAGAGTACTGGACAAGACTCAGAAAATTAGGTCAATAGAGGGTTAGTAAGTAAATCACATATGCATCAATCACATAATCAGTATATCAATCAGCGTGAAAAAAATATTAATGCCACCTGTCAATCCATTTCCACAAGTCCTCAGCTTTATGGGCCACCATTAATTGGGGAATTACAAATGTCCTAGCCAATTATTAAGGGGTTAACATGCTTAGATACACAGTCACATTTCACAATAGATTCTCATCTCAACCACATGGATTCACATCACAAAGAATGAGAATCAGGGAGTGAGTTTACATGGGCCGGAAACTCATAACAGGTGCGTTGTGCAGTTTGAAAATACATGGGATTGGACAATCAATATAACTGGGTGCTGGGATAGATGTCATAATACAATCATAAATAACTGGGTGCTGGGATAGATGTCATAATACAATCATATATAACTGGGTGCTGGGATAGATGTCATAATACAATCATATATAACTGGGTGCTGGGATAGATGTCATAATACAATCATATATAACTGGGTGCTGAGATAGATGTCATAATATAATCATATATATAACAAAGAGCTTCCTCTCTGTCACAGTATTTACATAAAATATTCAACACTAACAGTTTAAATCTAAATCCATACATGTGCTAAATCTTATTCAATAGAGAAGTTGTCAAAGGTAACATATAATTATTACAACTATAAGGCCAGCTGCCGTGGTACTGAAAATACATTCCTAGTAAAATGGGAAAAAAAAAAAATATATATATATATATATAACACAATAATTATTACAAGCATGGGCTATACACCTCTTTTCTTCTACCTCTAAGACAGAGTGAAAATAAAATTCAGCCACCTTGTGGTATTCACTTTTCAAGCTCCTAGACTAGTCTCAGAATTCTCCCAAAAAACTCCTAAATCAAAGCAAGACAGTGCTTTATCGAGCTAATATCACCATGGGGTTTGATCAACCTAGTAAAGATTAGGTATAATGACTATACACTTCATTCCTTTATTAATTTCCTAACCATGCTGGAAATAGGAACTGGCTGAGATTTCACATGAGGCATAAATTATCACTTCATTGATATAATTATAATAATTAAAAATATTAATTCACGTTTCTAGTATCCAGTAAACATTATATCAGTCATCAAATAGATCATGTGTTTACATACATGTACATACTAGATCATAAACGTGGTTAGTTAGGATGAAGAAATTCACCAAGGGTTCTCCCACCAGGTGGGCATCTCATTTCTTATAATTCATCAGATCAAAATAATTTAGAGGAATAGCAGCAATAGATCAAATTAAAATAATACTATTCACTCACCCCTTGTGGGGAATTCAAATAGACAATAAGACTACAGTACTGACTACTAACTTTAGTATGTACTAAGTCAATAAGCTCACAGAAATCTGTGCAACCTCACCCTGTGTCTGATTTGAAAAGCAGAAGTACTAAAAAAGGGGGAAGTAACTCTCGAGTTAATTCTTCAACTTCTCATTTGTCTTTAAACATTTTAAATAATAATATTGCTATAATGAAGCAATAAGTAAAAGGTAAGAAAATTGAAAATAGTGTTAATACAAAGCAATACTTAAAAGGGAAGAAACAGCTGTCCAGACCAGCTTGTCACAATAAGTGCACTTTGGACATGTCCATAGATGCTCAGATCCTCCCCTCAGTATTAACCCCAGTCAGGTGGCTAATAGTACTAGTTCTGTGTTTATTAACAGGTCCTCTGATGTGCTTGGTGTGTGTCTCATTTTTTTTGGCAGTGCCGATCCTAACTTCCAAGTCTATCATTCTGGCGAGTGATGTGGATTCACTACACCCCAAAGTCCTCCACCCTTTCCAGTTCTCAGAACGAGTTAAAAATATCAGCATGTTCCATAGGTTGACAGTTGGTAGTTATAGCGGATCCAGATAATGTGTCAGCTATTTTATTTCCATCAACGAACAAGTATCATGAGACGAAAATAAAGGTGACTGCACTCACGGTGGACTAATGTAATGATTCAAGCCATTGACCTTGCACTGAACCTGTCTGAACCCTCCGAATTATACTCATTGTTGTTGTATGAAAGCAGTGTCCTGAGATCCAGTTGGGATGGGGGGGGGGAGGGGGGACAGACCCTCTGCACTCTAATTAGTATGCCACGTTGTAAATGGCAACTCAGTCAATCCAGTTTCGTCCTTTTTAGGATGAAATTTTTTTGTTATTTGAAGCCCCACGCTGGCTTTTGCCAGGGGCCGCAATATAGGCAGGCCATAAATTTGGCCAATTGTCTAAACGCTGTTTTTGGGACCTCTCCACGGCGAACCTCATCCACATGGTGGCACTTTGTGTCATCGGGTGTTTATCGCTTGTGTGATGTCCTGGTGGGGTAGAAAGTCAGTCAGTCAATGGCAACTGAAAAGAAGTTTACTGATGGCAGATGTTGTTGGGCTGAAAGACGCAGATACCCCAGCCTGGCTATAAACCACAGCACAACGTGCCAGTGGCCCTTTTTTGATTCAATGTGTCCATCTGAGGACATCTGCTGAATGAGATGGAGCATCAGGATCATGTGACATCATATGGTAAATATTTGATCTCATTTCATGTCAGGATGTTGTGACATCATATGGTCAAAATTTGATCTCAGTTCATGTCAGGATGTTGCGACATCACATGGTTAAAATTTGATCTCAGTTCATGTCAGGATGTTGTGACATCACATGGTTAAAATTTGATCTCAGTTCATGTCAGGATGTTGTGACATCACATGGTTAAAATTTGATCTCAGTACATGTCAGGATGATGTGATATCACATGGTTAATATTGTATCTCATTTTAATGTCAAGATGTTGTGACATCAGTTTTTATTTGTGGCTGCTGCAGTTTTTCTAGGTAAATTTACATTCAGTAGTTTGCCAAAAGGGTCTGCTGCCAAATCGCCTGCAGCTCGGATTGAACCCTACGCCCCAGCATTACAAAGAATGTTCACAGCATCTATGTCACAGACGTCGTCGTGACATTACACAGTTAATATTTTATATCATCATAATGTGAGGATGATGTGATACCACTCACTTAATATTGTGTCTCATTTTTGTGTCAGTGTGATGATTTTGACATCACACGGTTAACATAAAAAACAGTGAAGGATCTTTTCCACGCAGACCTATATTTTATAGACCAACCGGCACAAGATGGGTGAAGTGGTCAGCATCACGCCAGCGGCCTTTACTTCCCGGGACTGCACCCAGGACCCACTCAAGGCTGGGTCAACCTGGGAGCCAAGGTCATTTTTTTTAAAAGTCCGGCTCCGCCAGGGAGCGAACCCATGACCTTCCGATCTGCAGGCGAGCATCTAGCCGCTCCGCCACGGTGACTTCCAGTTGACATTTTATCTCAACATAATATCTGGATGATCTGATATCACACGTTTAATATTTAATTTCAATATAAAGCCAGGATCATGTAACAACACTCACTTAATAAATTTCATTTTCATGTCAAGATGACAGAAGAGATGTCACACAGTTAACATTTAATGTCAAGATGATGACACTGACACCACAATCAGTTTTTTGTCTGTGACATCACACAATCAGTATTTTATCTGTGACACCACACAATCAGTATTTTATCTGTGACATCACACAGTCAGTATTTTTTTCTGTCAGTATTTTATCAATTTTTCCCCAGAATGTAAGCAGTGAAGACATTGATTACGAGGACAGTGAAGAAGTTGCCCTCTCTCCGTTGAAGTCCCCACTACTGCTGAAAGTCTCTGTCATCTTTATGCTGACCCAGTTCACCAGCGGCTTCCTGGAGGAGTGGAGCGGCCAGGTTCGCTTGCCGTGGCTGGTAGTCAAATTTCCACCAGAAGTCCTAATTGGCAGAATAGTACAAATTGTTTCCGTGAATGCATTTTACATGTGGAGACTTTACTGGGCAGAAGATTGGACGTGGAACCTTTGGCTGACTTGAACTCTGGCTGAAAGGTCGAGTTGACGCGGCTGAAATATTTGTTAACCATTTAGCTTTTTCTGTCCAAACAGTTGTTACATGAAGTCTTTCTGTCCTGGCTGTTAAATTCTAGTTTTCTATCCCCTATTGTGTTTTGTCCTGATCGTCAAAGTTGGGGATTGAAGCTAATGCTTCACTTTGTAAAACCTGATTTTGTCATGAAAATTATATGGGGGTCACCAACTGGAAAAAAAAAAGGGCAGTCACAGAGATGAATGGAGGTGGGTGATATTTGTAGCAGTGAACCTTAAGGGCTTGGAAAGCTGAAGAAGAAAAAGAAGACTACAGTCGAGTCCACTTAAGTCGAACTCGGTTAAGTCTAATTTCGGTTAAGTCGACATGACCAGCTTAGTCCCAGCAATTTTCTCTATTTTGTGTGCTGTCTGGATAAGTAGAAATCCTGATAAGTGGAAGCATTTTCTTAGGTCCCTGTGACTTCTACTTATCCAGACTCGACTGTAGTTATTTTAATCCATGCTTTTCTCATTATATTTTGTCACAAGCAATTATTTAATATCTGTCAGACCCCTTGCGTTATCTTACTTAACCCATGTTGCGTCCCTTTGTTTCTGTTGCAAGCAGTTATTTAAAATCTGCATACTATCCCTATTGTTACATTGACTACTTGTAGACTGGCTGCTGACGAACATCTGGGTGGTAAGCTGCTTTATGATGAAGGAGATGCAATGAAGGCTGTCTGAGATCAAGTGGACAGTGTAACAGAACAGACATTCAGCGGGGGACAAGTAGAGGTTTTGACAAATGGAAAACATAGATGGACTTTTAATCAGGCTGTGGCTGGCTCTATTAGTACGGAAACTTTTTCTTGGCTACTGAGAAAAGAAACAGATCACGTGTGAGAGAAGTCCTGCAGGTAGTTTGGTCAGTTCTTGGTTCGTTCATTTCTTCGTTAATTGCAAGTAGTTAAATTCTGGAAATTCTTCAGACATAGTTATTTTAATCCTGTGCTGTCGCCATTGATATTTGACTGCTTCTGTTGCAAGCAAATTTTATTTACAGTTCTTCAGGCCCTAACTCTGTTTTAACCCATCTCTCACCCCCATTGAAAGATATTTCAACCTTTTTGTTCCAGGAACAAAAAAAAAACAATAATAAAAAGTTGGTTGCAACCCTGTTAGAATTCCAGAAACAAAAAAAAAATATGTAAAAACCAAATTTGTTAAACAGTTGACTAATAAATTTTGAAATTTAAAAAAAAACTATTAACCTACATTTAAAAATAATTGTTTGAAATATCTCAAGATATGTGAAAGGAGTTATCAATGAACACGAACAAAGTGAAGCATTAAATGGAATTTATCCCACCAGGGTCTGTAAAACACATGTATAGGGCGACTCATGCCATGACTTTTGACCTCTATCACTGAAGCTTGTGGGAGCCTTGGATGTCAGCTTGGCTTTAAAAAAAGCCATTTATTTCAATGGAAGCGCCCCCCCCCCCCCCCACCTCCCAATGCTTGTGTTGGTTGATGTATTCATATCCTGACTGCCTAAACATATGCACAGGTGCAAACTCAGACAGTAGCATGAACTATGCATCTCCTAAACTGGTCACTATAGACAAGTTGGGAAAGTGACATTTAGGGGAATTGGACCTGACCAGAAATGTCTGTTCTTCAGTATCTCACAGTAAAAGGGTTAACTCCTTCTAACCAGTGCAGCTTTTGCTTTAAAATAACTACCAAAGAGTATAAAACCTATCAGTGAATGCTTTTTTACATGGGGAGACTATTGGGCAGTTGACTGCACATTGAACTGGGGGCTAGCTTGACCTAGAAAGCTGGTTGACCCTGGGTATCCTCCTTTACAAGACATTGCAGAAACAACCCCATCATTTTTTGGGCTCTTGTGGTTTTTCTAGGCAAATTTAAGTTCAGTAGTTTGCCATTGCTTTCTGGATGGTCGCCTTCTCGATACCACTGTCGAAACCAACGCTAGGCACGATGCCCACAGCTGGGATCGAACCCGGCACCCCAGCATTACGAAGCCCCTAAGCCACAGATGCTGACGGCCCTGGGTAACAGTTAATTCCAACTGACATATTTATTATATAATATAAATCTGTTTAACTTGTGAAAAAGAACTTTCAGCCCACATTCAGATTACTCCCTGTGTGTTCTGTTTTCATTCAAGTTATACACATAAATGGGTTTTTTATTCAACAAATGATTAGTTATCTTAAGTCCTGTTAGAACTGTAAAACTGAGTGCAGTATAATTGTCAATACACACATGTTCCTCTCCATCTGTTGATCTTTATTTTTATGTTTGATAGCCAGTTATGGTTATTTTTATATTAAAAAGTATATTTTTATGCTGTTAAAAATTTTTTTTTTAAAATAAAGTGCTATATTTTAATAAAAGTTTGCATTTGTTTTTATATATGAGCTTGTCTGGTGCAAGACTTGAATTCCTAAATGGGTTCCAGAGCTCAATTTTGGGTAGGGGGGGAGTGTGGAAGAAGAGCACTAATATCCCTTATAAGCATGCGGTACAAGGTGACCAGTAAAGGGTTTGTTGAAACTAGATGTGTGGGGCTGAAAGACACATACGTCACGGCCTAGCTGTAAACTACAACACAGGGAGCCTACAATCCTTAAGGACGACTAAAGCAGAAGGCCCAGGTGATTGGTGCAGCTGGTGTTCGTACACACATCTGTGTAGAAGATGGTTGATTGTTGTCTGTTGGAGAACTTTTATGAATGTTGTAGCTGGTTCTTTATCATGGATTTGCTTGCAAAAATTGTGTGCAATTTTGCAGTTACATTCATTTTATTTCTGTTTGTCTGATATGGATTTTCTGACTGTTGCTAAAGATGAACATCTTTTTCCTACAAGAGATGAGAAGTTCGTTATTATCTTTTGTTTCCTTACGTACTCAGGGAGCCAAAAGAATGTTACTGACAGAAACAACACTTTATACCAAGACTGACTCTTACAATACAGGCTTATTCAAAATGATGGATTCACTTTCATCTGAATAAACATTGAATGTGAATAATTCATACATGAGAGAGGGGAGGGTCCAAAGTTTCAAATACTACCACTAGAGCGCAGTTGCGTAACAAACCACTATTATCACAGCTGCAATTAACTCAGTTACTCAAGAGATGCCTCTCCGTATATGGAATGAGTTTGGCTACCACTTTGATGTTTTTCCAGCAGCAGATGGTGGCCATATTGAACATCTATAGCCTTCATTGTATTCAAAGAAAAATACATGAATGAAAGCATATGCATCGTTTTTAATGACCATGTACACTTCTTTGTTATGGAGGTATTGACAAATCATGTTTCTTATTTCTGGCAGCATTTGACTAAAATACGGTGCCTTCTGTTATTTAAGTAAGGGTCCATTTTCACACCAAGAAGAAATTGGGTATGTGATGTCAGACTTGCATTATTTTTTAATTTTTTTTATTGGACCACTTGGCCCCCGATGGGTGATGTGGTCAGCATCATGGCAGCCGCCTTTACTTCCTAGGACTTTCTCTAGTACCCATGTTAGGCTGGACTGACCTGGGAGCCAAGATTGTTGGCTCCCTTTTCTGGTTTGGTTGTAAGGTGAGATACTGACTTTTGGAGTGAGGTGGGGACAGAAGAGAGAGATACAAGTACACCATGATTTACCATATAGTATCTTTGTACAAGGGAGCCGCCGTGGCGTAGTGGCTAGACACTCGTGTGCAGATCGGAAAGTCGTAGGTTCGTTTTCTATCGGAGCCACACTTTGTAAAAAAAAAATGACCAGAGGCGGCCAACGTGATGCTGACCACATCACCCATCTTGTGCCGATTGGTCAATACAAATATAGGTCTAGCCCTATATGCCCTATACCCCTAAAGGCGTGAAAAAGAGACCTTTACTTTACTATCTGTGTAAAAGATGACCCATTTTTTAAACCCAAAAATACCAAATATATTTGAAACACATTCCATTTTCAATAAGACGGCCGTCAGTATTAAACATAACAAATTTGGGGAAATATACTGACTTATACAAGGAAATATATGGTACTTGTTTGTTTTTATTTTTTTGTCAGCCTCAGTAGTTAATTCATTCCTTGCGGGCCAGTTGATCCTGCATTCAAAATCACCATTGAAATAATAAAAAATGTTTAATCAGCTGGGCTCCCAGGTTGATTCAGTTTTAACTCTTTGAGTCCCAAGGAACGCATCATGCGTTCATAGGTTACTGCCTAGAAGCCCAATGAAAGCATGATGCACCGATTTTATGTCTCTCTTGACTACCCCTTAGGCCTGTGATGCTAAACCCCCTGGGACTCAGAGGGTTAAAATGCTTTCAGGAATGTTCTGAGAAGTAAAGATGGCCGCCGGGATTTTGACCTTATTACCCTCAGGGTGCTGATTAGTCTATAAAAATATGGGCCAGCACCATATGCCGGCATAAAGAGAGGGATCTTTTACTTTCAGTAATCTTTTGTAATACACTGTCTTCCCCGTGTGGGTTCCGGAACTCCATTTTGGAGAACAAAGAATAGACCCCCCACACCCTTTTCCCCTTCCTTTGCTGTAGGAGGCAACTAATGAGGGTGTTTCCCTCAAAGTCGGAGTGCATTTGCCTGAAAGGCAAGGAACCAACAGTCTGCATAAGCCATATCTGTAAAACGGATGTGCATGAAAAACTCTAATTCTGGATTAAGACCAAAGTGAGTGAATAACCAGAACCTCTGTTGGAGTTTACAGCCAGTAGATGCTAAGAAGAATAAGTGTTACGCAACTATTGTCTTTGTTATCGCTGTGTTGAAAAAATATGTGATATGTGGCAGCATTATATTAAAATACGGAGAATTACATTTGAATTCACATTGTGTTTTCTTCCCTTTCATTCTTCCTGCCAGTAGTTCTGTGATAAGGTCATATGTCTTTATGAAGGTTATGGT
Organism: Candidula unifasciata; assembly: GCA_905116865.2. Lineage (NCBI taxonomy): Eukaryota > Metazoa > Mollusca > Gastropoda > Stylommatophora > Geomitridae > Candidula > Candidula unifasciata. The sequence goes on along the minus strand of CAJHNH020002247.1, from coordinate 243,496 downwards.
GCGAGATGCATGTCTTCTCCTGAGTCCCAAGAAAAGGGTTAGAGTCACTGAGGAAATCTTTTCTGGGGAGGGCTGCGTGGTGTCCGCCTCGAGTGCTGGAGATCCTGCCAGTGGTTCTCTGATGATAAGGCTACATGCTTTTATGAAGGTAATGGTGCGAGATGCATGTCTTTCCCTGATCCAGGCAGCGAAGAAAAGGGTTCGAGTCACTGAGGAAATCTTTTCTGGGGAGGGCTGTGTGGTGTCGAGGTATGGTGTCCGCCTCGAGTGCTGGAGGTCCTTGGTTCAGGCCCCAGCATAGGCTGGGATTTTTTCACATGGACTTTAGTAATTTTCCCTGGTCTCTGGGTAGTAAGATCGGACACCCGTGTGTATGTAAAAAATCTCTTGGCAGTTGGAAATTTTAAAAATTGGCCAAACGGCGCTGCTCAGGCGAAATTTGGAGTTAAACATCCACCCAAAGTATTTCAGGATCCTCGCCGGTGCTACAAATTTCATGCACTGAGCTGAGATTCTTCGGACTCAGCCCTTATGGGTTCCTACTCTTGTGCCATGATGTTGATCCATTGTTTAAACCTAAACTTGTCTGATAGAAATTAAATTTCAATTTTGTGCCAGGACACTCTGGGTTAGGAGGGAAAGAACAAGCGGACTGGCTTACTGGCAGGGCTACGGTAGGTACAGGAAAAGCGAAGACATTGTCAGTACTCTCAAGGAGGCAGAATGAGAAGATGATTCAGGAGACCACATTGAATCGGCAACATGAAAAAGACTACAAGAATTTCAGGTCAAAAGTGGCGTCACGAAACATGAACACTATACAGGTAGTCAAAGAAGAATAGTAAACCAACGCAGAACTGGTGTTATCAGTCATCACACGCTGAGGGATACACTGAAGATGGAATCTGAATGCTTACAGACTTGTCTGATGTGCAGTGAAGATAACCTGTCGATGAACAAACTAACTGAGTAATATGGTTAGTTGCGTATCCTTTAAAGGACGTTGTAGAACCAACCCCAACAGCCCCTGGCTGTTGTGTGGTTTTTCTGGGCAAATTACGTCCAGTAGTTTGTCGTTGCTTTCTGGACGGTTGGCTTTCTTGATACCACAGTCAAAGCCAACGCAAGGCGCATGACCCGCATCTGGGATCGAACCCGGGCATTATGAAGCGTTCGCATCGACTTAGCCACAGAGCGGACAACTGACTAATATACAACATTGTTTTCCACTGAATGCCACACCTGGGATCTTTCTGCTGCATGTAAGGATCATGTCTGCAGCAAATGTTCAGTATTCTATTGTGCCTGTCCACATGGCCAAAGTTTTGAGTTCCAATCTTATGTCTGATTTTTTTTTTCTTTTAAATATTTCAACCTTGACTTCCAGGTGAAAAATAAGTGCTCGGAAATCTTCTTCTGCATGTTCACCGCCTGAAAACTCAGGCAGAAAGTCCTGGTTGTTTGTCCATTTCTAGAGTTTGGTCTTGTTCAAAAACTTGAGTCCTGTCTGCACATTTGTTTTACATATGTGGCTAATTTTTATGCAGACTGTTGGTTCCTCACGTCTCAGGCAGATGTACTCCAACTTCTAAGAAAGCACTCTATTTAGATTTTTTTTTTTAACATGTTTCTTGGGACAGGGGGTGGGGAGGGGGTCTATTCTTTTTCTCCCCTAAAATGAGGCCCTGAAACCCACACAGGGAAATATTAGGACGTGTCCTGAGAAGTAAAGATGGTCCGTGAGTGCTGATTGGTCTGTTAAAATATTAATGTAGACTGTATGCCCAAATGGGCCACAGGCATGTCATTTTTGGCTTTAATTCACTGATTTATGTTCGTAAGAAGGAAAGAAGATGGTATTTATCGTCATCTTTATTTGTTAGACAGAGCTCATGGATGGAACTCATTCCAACATCTTGAACCTTTCTTATCCTCTGTCTTAGCATTTCTCTTGTGTCTCCTTGTTTCTTCAGTGCATTTGTTTCTCATCTTTCAGTCAGTATGATGAATAGGCAGGTTTACTGTTTTTAGTCACAGCAAGTTGTTGCTTCTGACAGTAGTAGCTATTGCATTTTCCATAATATGTAAACTGAAAAAATATAGTTCCGTCACCCAGCTACTGAGTTTAGTACGTGGCGTGACACTGAGCTGCAGATTTCAAACGGAAGGCTTTTCAACTATGCCCAACACGGTTTATGTTGAGAGCTGCAGTTCAAGAGCATGGAGAGTGGCTTGCTAATAAAGAACTGGGGGTACCTTATGCAAGCAAATACAGATCTGATACAACTACTGCTTCCTTTGACACTGAACTCCATTTCTAGAGTCTGTTTTTTGTAGATGTTTTTTTTACAAGGGACAGTGATAGGCATTCTGTGTAGTTTTCATTGGCACAGAAATAGAGCAACTATGAGGTGATCTGTTTGCTAAACAGTTGGAACTGTGACTACCTAAGTTGCTTCTCACTTCATTGCCTGTTTGGGGATTCTGTCAGTTTTGTGCTATGTAAGCTGCAGGGTATTGTGGTTTTGTGTAGAAAAGCTAAACACAACTCAAACAAGCCTAAAAACGCCAGCTCATTGTCTTAAGCTAGTTCAAATTCAAATAAGCCCAATTTTTCTAGTGTAGAAAAAGCCAACATGGCAGCCCTGCTCAACACTCAAGGGAAAGGCGAGATGGATATACAATCAGACTGTAACTGGTACCATCAAAATATAAACTGCACTTGCCCCTGGGGATGAAGAGGTGCGCTTATGGAATGTACAGAGTGCTTTTATGTCGATTTTTAATTTAACATTAACTTCTTAAAATGGAACACACAAAAAAGGGTCCTAAAAGTTAATTTGGATTTTAAAATCTACCCAAAGTATTTCAGGATCCTGGCCAGTTCTACGGAGTTCGTGCACTGCGCTGAGATTCTTTGAACTCAGACTTGAGTTAGAAGTAGAAAGGATGACTTATGGGTTGCTACCATGTTGATCCGTTGTTTAAACATTTAACTTCGGATCGGATTGTCGTCAGGCTGTCTTCCTGTTGTCTATTCTTAGACCAGAACTCCTCACGTGGCCAAATCCACTGTCACTTTCACGCGGAATCTCAGATGGACCCTTTCACGCCAGCTGCCAAACACATACTAACTGATTAGACCGTCGCCTAACCTTTTAACCCCTGTTCTGGGTGGTCTGCACCCTGCTTGAAAATCTCATGTGTCTCCATTATTCTTGTTCTAATGTATTTCTGTTCTATCCCGAAGTTTACTTCCATATTATGACTTACAGAACCCCCGTCGGAAAATACCAACATTACATAACCATACAGCGAATAATGCCATGGGAAGCAAAGGCGGTCGGTGTGATGTTGATTATATCATTCGTCGAGTGCTAATTGATCTATGAAAATCTGAGGCTAGGCAATATGCTAGTTACATCCAAAAAACTAGTCTTTTAATGAATACTTTACTAAACATTGAATCCACACCGAGGCGGGCAGTTTCAGAAATTGACATGGTTTTATATAGAGGCCAAAACTTCATTAGGCTTGGAGCCGGTCATGAAAAGGCACACAGAAATATTGGATAACAGCTGCAGCCAGTTTTATGTAACCGTATCATTGAGGGGCGCCGCTACAAAGATATAATTGGGTGGGTAGCGAGAGGGGGTGCTCGCAATCTTCTAATTTTTTAGAAGGCGGAATAGGGGCAAGTGCTCAAGGACTTGAGCCTTGTTTGAAGGAGCAATGGTAATACTTATTAGGATCTGAATGGAAAAAAAAATCTCTGGTGATAAGAAATGTTTCAACACAATTTTAAAAAGAGAACGTCTAAAAAGAGGGGGCACTAACTCCTGTGCATTTGCATTTGTCTCCAACAATTTCGAGCCCCTGTGGACAAGGTCCCTGCCTGAGAACCATAACCCACATCAAACGAGATACACCCATTTTCTTTAGGCATTTTTTTTAGAAGGAGGAGCCGCTGCGGATCGAAAGTTCGTGAGTTTGGGTCCTGACTTAAAAAAAGGCTTCTTCCAGGTCGACCCAGCCTTGAGTGGGTACCAGATACAGTCATAGGAAGTAAAGGCGGCCGGCGTGATGATGACCACATCACCCGCCAAGTTCCGCCTGGTGCGTGATGCTGCCCACATCACCCACTAAGTGCTGCATGAAAGGCGTGGAAAAGGGTCCCTTACTTTTTACTTTACTTATGTTTTAGAAAGGGGGACTGACGTACGTTGTCATAATAAGTACGAACGGGAAAGAGACAAGAGAAGGAGAAGAAGAAGCCACGAAAGATGTTGGACAGTTTGGCACCAGGCTATGAAAGAAGAGTTGTATCACAAATGATTAGCTGAACATGCAACAGAAGGTTATGGAAAATTATGACAACGTTTTCCTCTTTCCCATTTTGTTGAGCTTTTTAGTCCAATTTCTCTGGAATTCATTGTGGGAAAAACAAGAATAGACTAACTGCCTCTCTAACAGGCATGTCGTAGGAGTCGTTTATAATCAGCGAACGTTAAGAAGAAGAAGAAGAAGAACTCAGAAAACATGCTGAGGAAGGTCAGGACAGGCATGCTTCGTGCAGAGTGGCATGCTTTGCTGCGGAGGACATGGGTGAGGAGTATTGTCTTGATTTTTTCCCTCCGGGACACACCGGTGTTTTGGGAAATGAACATGCGGGCAGACTGGCGGCTCTGCACACCTTGGGGGGAATACTGATGCATGATAAAGCAGACGTTGTTAGGGCCTTGTAGGAGAGCGTTTACAGTTCGGAGAAGTATATGGATCACCACATTCTGGTGAGATTGATGCAGCAGGGAGTGACTAGGGGTTCTGGCAAATACTCGAGTCTCAGAGGAAAGGCAAGACGGACATTTAATCAGAATGCTACTGGCACTATTAGTATCGGAACTCTTCGCTGGCTGCTGAAGATGGGGATGGAGCGCCCCGAGTGCTGTGATATCGGTTCTTGAATCAACTCAGCTCAACAAATTTGGAAGAGGGGTGAGCATATTAAATTATATGGTGGGCGGGGCCTTCAGGTTTACCCTCACCCCCGGACTGCGGCCCTCCTGCCAGCAACAACCATCACACATCAACAACTACAGCAAGTATTCCTGTTCAACTTTCCCCATTGTAAAAACCTGACAATTGTGTCGCATATAAACAATACAAGATGGCGACGCTGGGGATAATTGTTGTTGTACGTGGGAAGTTGTGTTTCGCTCGGTGACTGCATGGATACTGGCTGCTGTTGACGAGATGACAGGTAGTTTTTGTGCAGTGCAATCTGTTTTAGTAGCAGACGGGGTTTAATTCTGTTGGGTGATTAGTAAATCACTTATTGCCGTGCCGCGTTACTATTATTCAGGTTACCGTCTCGTAGGACGTACCTTGCATCTGTCTAGCTAGCAACGGCTTGCCCCAGTGTCGATTCGATGTCAGTATAAAATATTTGTCGTTTGAATTAGGGACTCACTCAGTAGAATCAAGTTATTTAATGCAGCTTTTTAAATTGTCCGTGTTGTTTTATGTAATTATGTTGATAAAGGGTCTCTGGTTGGTAGCAACGTCCGTCATAGTTGATGATGATTGTGTTCATTCTTATTTTACGTTTATTTTGAGTGTTACATCATAAGATTCTTCAACCTGTTTGGTTAATTTTCTCGTGGTTGTGTACTTAAGACGACATATTATTAATTTTTAAAAGGTAAATAAGTTACACATTTGCGCTTGTTTGTTGTTGAAGATAGGGACGGAGCGCTTACTCGTGTGCGGCATTGTCCATTCTTAATTGAACAAAAAATCGTAATACACTAATACACAGCAAATAAGTGGTTTTGAAAGTTGACACATAGACTGTTTATTAAGTTATCTGCCTTGCCATAATAGGCCTAACTAGGCAAACAAGGCGTCCGCGAAGTTAACAGCCTTGAAGTGCACAGATCAATGTCCAGCAAGCAGAAATGTCAGATAGTGGCTTGTAGTTTCACTGAGTTGTAAAGGGTAAAGGTTACACAGATCATGGGAACACTGCATATCACACAGTGTCATTGTGTATTGCATTCTGGTGTTATCAGTGGGTAGTAGTATAGTACAATAACACAGAAATAATACATAGTGTAGTATTATAACATATTAATAATACATATTATGTTATAGTATAGCAGTAATAATACATAGTGTAGTATTATAACATATTAATAATACATATTATGTTATAGTATAGCAGTAATAATACATAGTGTAGTATTATAACATATTATTAATACTATAATGCATATTATGTTATAGTATAGCAGTAATATTATAATACATAGTGTAGTATTATAACATATTATTAATACATTTTATTGTATAGTATAACAGTATTAATACAAAGTATAGTATAACACAGTAGAAGACATGATAATTTACATAGTATACCTATAGTTTGGTATAACATAGTGATATTTGTCATATAGTATGACATGGTTATATACATTGTATTTTATAACATAGTGATATACATCTTCTTCTTGTAGTCATGTCTTTCCACAGCCTTCTGTCTCGTGTACTTTCAATCAACTTAGACACATGTGATCCTTCATGCCATCTGTTTTCTGTCTCCTTAACTCTTTGAGTCCCAAAGAATGCATCATACATTCATAGATTCCTACCTAGAGGCCCAATGAATGCATGATGCGCCGATTTTATGTCTCTCCTGACTACCCCTTGGGCCTGTGATGCTAAACCCCCTGGGACTCAAAGAGTTAATGCCATCCAGAAGATGGAAGATTTAATAAAGAAATCCAACAAAGATTCAATAAAGGCTTTAGGCCAAATGGCACCAATTTTGAAATGCCAGCATGTGAATATGAACACTAAAAGAACACTGTTCAACATAATATTCTTACCCATGCTATGCTATCAGTGTCAGACATGGACACTGTCTTCAGAAGACAGAAGGAAAATAGTCATGACAGAAATGAAATGTTTACATACAATGCTACTAAGTATAACAAGGAAAGGTTGACTTAGGAACAATGATATCAAGAGTAGAGTTGACACAGAACTAGTACCGAACTTTATAGGTAGACAACAAATCAAAGTAAAACATAGTGATATATGTCGTATAATATGAAAGAAAAATATACATCAGTGTTATACATTGTACAGTCTATTATAATACATTAATATACATAGTATAGTGTAACATAGTAATATAATATAGTATAGTATAACCTAGTGATATGTGTCATATAGTATGGTAATATACATAGTATTGTATAAAACAGGAATATACATAGTATAGTATAGTGTAACAGTAATATAATAGTATAGTATAGTTTGGTATAAAATAGTGATATATGTTGTATAGTATAACATAATAATATACATAGTATAGTAAAGCACGGTAATATTCATAGTGTTGTATAACAGAGTGATATATATAGTATAGTATATTATGACACAGAAATATGTTTTAGGTCATTGGATAACTATGCATTTTTTTATTTTGTGATTTTGTTTGTCAACAATATATATACCTACATGGAGAATATGTATATATATGTATATATATATGTATATATATATATGTATATATATATATATATATATATATATATATATATATATATATATATATATATATATATATATATATATATATATATATATATGTACATATATATGCGTGTGTATATATATATATATATATATATATATATATATATATATATATATATATATATATATTTCTTCATATGGGTTCTGGTGCCCCATGGTGGGGGTTAACAAGAATAGACCCATGGCCTGGCAAAAGCATGTTGTAAGAGTCGACTAATTGAGAGCTTCCTTTAAAGTCAGAGTACATGTGCCTAAGAGGCAGGGAACCAACAGTCTGCATGCAAATGAGTCAGCCCTGTGAAACGGATGTACACGCAACAGTCAGGTTTGGGAACAGGACTGAAGTGCAGAGGTAGACAAAAAAACTAGAACTTTCTGCCAGAGTTTGCAGACTGTGAACGCGAAGAAGAAGAAGACATATATATATATATATATATCTAAACCACTTTCTACAAAATTTGGCACAGTGAATATAAACCAGGTAAGGTTATTTTTTTAGCAAGGTGACTTTGAATATTCAGCCGATGGACACAGGATATTAAACACATCCCTGTGGTAAGAAGACACTAAGAATGGGAGCTGGTAAAATATAGAATAAAATGTGTGTTACGGTATTTTTTTCTTGGAAAGTTTTTGAATGTAAAAAAAATACTTGATCTTACAGTGCCATTTATGATGACTATGTATTTCAGTGTAAATATAAAGTACTTTGGTGGTGTATTTATAACATAAAATTATAGAATTGGCACATTAAGGCCGTTTTTATTGTGCATACTTTTGGGCTGTATTGAAACAACAGTGTTTTCATCATCCTGGTAACGCACTCAATGGCAAATAGAGACGTGAACCAATCAGATTCTTCTGGAGAAAGTTCAAATAACAGATCGAATAATAAAAAGATTGGCATTCCGGTGTCATTCTTTGGAGGAAAGGGAAGTGGTGACAGCAGGTCGTGGTTTTCCTTTCCTGGATTTCTGCCCAAAATGCAGGTAAGTTGAAGTTGTTGGTCTTCATTGTTGGATGTTCTTGTCTATCTTCTTCCTGGTTTTTTTCTACCCCGACAGTTGTCCTTTACTGATATTGACGTTTGTCTTTCTTCTTCTTCACATTCACCAGCTCTAAACTCCAGCGGAAAGTTCTGGTTGTTTGTCCACTTCTGGAATCTAGTCCTGTTGCAGAACCTGAGTATTAAATGCACAGCTGATTACATATCTGGCTTATTTATATGCAGACTATTGGTTCCTTGCTTCTCAGGCCTACCTCTGTCTACCTCTGACTTCAAAGGAAGTTAGTCCCAGTTAGTCGACTCTTAGGACATGCTTTTGGGCCGGCTGTGGGTCTGTTCTTGTTTTCCCTATAATAGGGAATAGGGCCTCAGAACCCAGACGGGAAGTTTGTTTTTCATGACTGATGTTTTTTTTGTGTCTTCCCCGACAGGTTTTTTTTTTCACTGATAGATGCTGTTATTTGTCTTCCCTATCTAATGTTTTTTTTTTGTCTTCCCTGACTGATGTTGTCTGTTTTCCCTGCTTGATGTTGTTGTTTAACTTTCCTGACTGATACTTGTTTTCTCTGCCTGATATATTTTGTCTTCCCTAACTGATGATATTGTTTGTCTTATCTGACTGATGTTGTTTGTCTTCCCTGACTGATGTTGTTTGTCTTCCTTGACTGATGTTGGTTGTCTTCCCTAACTGATGTTGTTTGTCTTCCCTGACTGATGTTGTTTGTCTTCCCTGACTGATGTTGGTTGTCTTCCCTGACTGATGTTATCTGTCTTGTCTTATTGTTTGTCTTCCCTGACTGTTGTCTCTCAGTTACCTGGCTAATGTTGTCTTCCCTGGCTGATGTTGTTTATCTTCCCTGACTGATATTGTTTATCATTCTTGTCTGATTTTGTTTTTTCTTCTTGCCTGATGCTGTTTGCCTTTCCTTACTGATATTAATCATGAACATTTCCTGACAGATGTTGTCTGTCTCCTCTGACATATTATGTCATTAGTCTTGTCTACCTTATGTTTTTTTTCTGGGTCTTCTCTGATGGATGTTGATGTTTGTCTTCCCTGACTGATTGTGATTCCTTTCCTTGATGGATGTGGTTGTTTGTCTTCCCTGACTGAGGTTGTTGTTTTTCTTCCCTGATGGATGTGGATGTTTGTCTTCCCTGACGGAGGTTGTTGTTTTTCTTCCCTGATGGATGTGGTTGTTTTTTTTTCCCTAATGAATGTGGTTGTGTTTGTCTTCCCTGACTGATGTTGTTGTTTCTCTTCCCTGATGAATATGATTGTTTGTCTTCCCTGACTGATGCTGATGTATATCTTCCCCTGTACATCGTTTACATGCTCGATCACTTTTCTGATTTTAACTTCGTGTATACATTATTTAGTTTATAACCACTTGTGTGAAAATTATTGATATTTAATTATGTTTATCTCTGTGGGTTCTCTGCCATATTTGTTATGCAGAAAAGCAGAAAGGAAATAAAAAGGGAGTCGGGAAGAATCAACTGCCTGTTAGCAGGCATATAGTTCAAGTCAACAAATTAAGGGTTTCTGAAATCAGATGTGTTGGCCAAGAGGCGCAGACATCGCAGCCTAGCTGTAAAGAATATAACGAGCCAGTTGATCTTATAAATGTAGAAAAAGAAGCAGAAGAAGACTAATCTCCATGTTTGTGCAACCCCCCCCCCCCCCCCCACTCACATTTTTTTCTCCTTCTGTTATTTGCCTGTTGTGCACTTCCTGTGACCTATATTCTTGCGATTCTGAAGAAAACACGCTAGAGACGGAATGTTATAGTAGACCACCTGACCTCTGACAAGCCTCTTATTGAAAGGCCACTCTTTAGAGGATAACTAAAATTGAATTTTTGTTGGGCCAGAAGGCGCATATATCGCAGCCTAGCTGTAAACTGCAACACATCCTATCAGCAAGCTTATCAATGACGAACGCCAAAGAAGAAGAGGAAGAAGATTCACACACATTCAGGCGATCAAGAGCTGGGAGAAAATACAATATATCGGAGCACAAATCTCTATGGAGGTTTCTAAAAGGCACACATTGAGACGAACAACTGCACACATTGAGACGAACAACTGCACACATTGAGACAAACAACTGCACACATTGAGACGAACAACTGCACACATTGAGACGAACAGCTGCACACATTGAGACGAACAACTGCACACATTGAGACGAACAGCTGCACACATTGAGACAAACAACTGCACACATTGAGATGAACAGCTGCACACATTGAGACGAACAGCTGCACACATTGAGACGAACAGCTGCACGCATTGAGATGAACAGCTGCACGCATTGAGATGAATAGCTGCACGCATTGAGATGAACAGCTGCACACATTGAGACGAACAGCTGCACACATTGAGACGAAAAGCTGCACACATTGAGACAAACAGCTGCACACATTGAGACGAACTGCACACATTGAGACGAACATCTGTTAAAGTACCGCATTGTATTGGGTGTCTCCGTGGCGAAGTGGTCAAGCCCTTTTCCTCACGCTCTGAAGTTCGTGGGTTCGTTTCACGTCTGCGTGGTTCAGTTCACGAGTGCAGTTTTTATGGAGATCCCTGGGGATCGTCGCCATAGCTGTGAAACTCGTGCTCTGTGCGATTCTCTCGGCAGGCGGCTAGCCGTTCTGCGGATATAGACAGAGCCATATGGGGATAAACCTGGTGCAATAAAGTCGATCCTGTGAACTTTAACCTTAAATCTTTAGTACCGCATTACCCTGAAGAAAAAAAACCTAAATTGGCCTAGTACAACGGTTCTCAACTCTTTTGTGTGTGGGTCGGACGACCCTTTCACAGGGGTCGCATAAGACCATAATAATTGAAGTTATAAACAAAATAATTTGTTGGGGTCGCCACAACATGAGGGAACTGCATTGAAGGGTCGCGGCATTAGGAAGGTTGAGAGCCACTGGTCTATCAGGACTTTGCTTGTGATGTCGGATAGATAGGTAGTTAGGTTGTCTCCCCCCAGACTTGTAGTGTGCAGGGTTAACACCTCAAGGATGATAATCCAACACGTACAAATTCCGGTTCAACCGTAAGGTTATATTGCCTCTCTCCGCAAGGTTATATTGCCTCTCTCCGCCCCGCCCTTTTTTTTTAAACTGAAGGTTACGAAGTAGCAAGTCCGGATTAGGCGGGGAATTGTAATGTAAGCGTCACCGTCACCCAGAAATTAGTTTAACTAGTTTAGACGGATCAGCATCATGGCACAAGGGTAGTAACCCATTAGTGCTCCATTCTACTTCTGACTCAAGCCTGAGTGCGAAGAATCTCAGCGCAGTGCACGAACACGATTGCCCCTTCGAGGATTCTGAAATACTTCTGGGATTTTTGCTCGGGCAGCGATGTTACGCTACTCTTTTCGATTTCCAACTGCCAAGGGATTTTTTTTACGTGCGCAACAATACAAACGGGCGTCCGGTCTTACTACCCAGAGACCCAGGGAAATTACTAGAAGTCAACGTGAAAAAATCCCAGCCTTTACCGGGCTTAAACCTGGGACCTCCAGCACTAGAGGGGGACGCCATGCCTCGAGACCATGCAGCACCCAATAATACCCAGAAATACAAGCCCTGGATTAAACCATTTGCCAGAGGGACGGATTGTATTCATCTGGTGAGACATTCAATGCGACGTATGGATTTATACAGTAATGCGAATATCATTGGTCATTTAATGAGAAGGAGAAAATTTCAGTACATCTGACAGTAGGAGATTTTGAGGAGAGGGAGAGGGAGACAGAGAAAAGATACTGGAAATTCTGACATCATGGCATGGAGGATCGTTTTTATCGAGCTGATTGAAAGTACACGAGCAGAAGGTTGTTGATAGACATGACTACCAACGCCACACGGGAAAGTACACGAGACAGAAGGTTGTTGATAGACATGACTACCAACGCCACACGGGAAAGTACACGAGACAGAAGGTTGTTGATAGACATGACTACCAACGCCACACGGGAAAGTACACGAGACAGAAGGTTGTTGATAGACATGACTACCAACGCCACACGGGAAAGTACACGAGACAGAAGGTTGTTGATAGACATGACTACCAACGCCACACGGGAAAGTACACGAGACAGAAGGTTGTGGATAGACATGACTACCAACGCCACACGGGAAAGTACACGAGACAGAAGGTTGTGGATAGACATGACTACCAACGCCACACGGGAAAGTACACGAGACAGAAGGTTGTTGATAGACATGACTACCAACGCCACACGGGAAAGTACACGAGACAGAAGGTTGTTGATAGACATGACTACCAACGCCACACGGGAAAGTACACGAGACAGAAGGTTGTTGATAGACATGACTACCAACGCCACACGGGAAAGTACACGAGACAGAGGGTTGTGGATAGACATGACTACCAACGCCACACGGGAAAGTACACGAGACAGAGGGTTGTGGATAGACATGACCACCAACGCCACACGTGAAAATACACGAGACAGGATTGTGGATAGACATGACTACCAAGGCCACACATGAAAGTACACGAGACAGAATGTTGTGGATAGACATGACTACCAACCCACACGGGAAAGTACACGAGACAGAGGGTTGTGGATAGTCATGACTACCAACGCCAAGCGTGAAAGTACACGAGACAGAAGGTTGTGGATAGACATGACTACCAACGCCACACGGGAAAGTACACGAGACAGAAGGTTGAGGATAGACATGACTACCAACGCCACACTTAAAAGTACACGAGACAGAAGGTTGTGGATAGACATGACTACCAACGCCACACTTGAAAGTACACGAGACAGAAGGTTGTGGATAGACATGACTACCAACGCCACACGTGAAAGTACACGAGACAAAAGGTTGTGAATAGACATGACTACCAACGCCACGCGTGAAAGTACACAAGACAGAAGGTTGTGGATAGACATGACTACCAACGCCAAGCGGGAAAGTACACGAGACAGAAGGTTGTGGATAGACATGACTACCAACGCCACGCGTGAAAGTACACAAGACAGAAGGTTGTGGATAGACATGACTACCAACGCCACACGGGAAAGTACACGAGACAGAAGGTTGTGGATAGACATGACTACCAACGCCACACGGGAAAGTACACGAGACAGGATTGTGAATAGACATGACTACCAACGCCACACATGAAAGTACACAAGACAGAATGTTGTGGATAGATATGACTACCAACCCAACACGGGAAAGTACACGAGACAGAAGGTTGTGGATAGACATGACTACCAACGCCACGCGTGAAAGTACACAAGACAGAAGGTTGTGGATAGACATGACTACCAACGCCACATGGGAAAGTACACGAGACAGAACGTTGTGGATAGACATGACTACCAACGCCACACGGGAAAGTACACGAGACAGAGGGTTGTGGATAGACATGACTACCAACCCACACGGGAAAGTACACGAGACAGAAGGTTGTGGATAGACATGACTACCAACCCACACGATAAAGTACACGAGACAGAAGGTTGTGGATAGACATGACTACCAACCCACACGGGAAAGTACACGAGACAGAAGGTTGTGGATAGACATGACTACCAACGCCACACGGGAAAGTACACGAGACAGAAGGTTGTGGATAGACATGACTACCAACGCCACACGTGAAAGTACACGAGACAGAAGGTTGTGAATAGACATGACTACCAGCGCCACACGGGAAAGTACACGAGACAGAAGGTTGTGGATAGACATGACTACCAACACCACGCGTGAAAGTACACGAGACAGAAGGTTGTGGATAGACATGACTACCAACGCCACGCGGGAAAGTACACGAGACAGAAGGTTGTGGATAGACATGACTACCAACGCCACACGGGAAAGTACACGAGACAGAAGGTTGTGGATAGACATGACTACCAACGCAACACGGGAAAGTACACGAGACAGAGGGTTGTGGATAGACATGACTACCAACGCCACACGGGAAAGTACACGAGACAGAAGGTTGTGGATAGACATGTCTACCAACGCCACACGGGAAAGTACACGAGACAGAAGGTTGTGGATAGACATGACTACCAACGCCACACGGCATGTACTTTAAGAAGGAGAAGAGTGTTTAATGTTATTGACGATAATGTTTTAAATAAATGATACTATATTTTTGGGGGGAGCAAGGATTAATATAAGGCCCGGCCTTGTTTCGGAAATACACAGTATCAGGGCCGTAATGTGCATTTTCTCAGTAGGATACACGCCCTGACAATGCACCCCTTCAAATGTTCAAATTGTATTTAGATATCGCTGCTTATGCCGTCCGTTTACGGTGCAGCCTGATGCGATCGAATCTCTGTATCATAGCACGGCACGGCCCTACATAGTATTACACCAGTCGTCAGTAAACTTATCGGGGAAAATTGCATGAATGTGTTTAGTTGTTATTGGATGCACATCGATGTTGTACTTTAATGATACTGTCCGTTCTCTATTCCAGTGGTCTGAATGTTTTATCGTGGAAATTACTGTGTGATTACACTAGTCAACAACCAAAATGCACCAGAAATGATTACACTAGTCAACAACCAAAATGCACCAGAAATGATTACACTAGTCAACAACCAAAATGCACCAGAAATGATTACACTAGTCAACAACCAAAATGCACCAGAAATGATTACACTAGTCAACAACCAAAATGCACCAGAAATGATTACACTAGTCAACAACCAAAATGCACCAGAAATGATTACACTAGTCAACAACCAAAATGCACCAGAAATGATTACACTAGTCAACAACCAAAATGCACCAGAAATGATTACACTAGTCAACAACCAAAATGCACCAGAAATGATTACACTAGTCAACAACCAAAATGCACCAGAAATGATTACACTAGTCAACAACCAAAATGCACCAGAAATGATTACACTAGTCAACAACCAAAATGCACCAGAAATGATTACACTAGTCAATAATCAAAATGCACCAGAAATGATTACACAAGTCAACAACCAAAATGCACCATAAATTATTACACAAGTCAACAACCAAAATGCACCATAAATTATTACACAAGTCAACAACCAAAATGCACCAGAAATGATTACACTAGTCAACAACCAAAATGCACCAGAAATGATTACACTAGTCAACAACCAAAATGCACCAGAAATGATTACACTAGTCAACAACCAAAATGCACCATAAATGATTACACTAGTCAACAAACAAAATGTACCAGAAATGATTACACTAGTCAACAACAAAAATGCACCAGAAATGATTACACTAGTCAACAACCAAAATGCACCAGAAATGATTACACTAGTCAACAACCAGAATGCACCAGAAATGATTACACTAGTCAACAACAAAAATCACCAGAAATGATTACACTAGTCAACAACCAAAATGCACCAGAAATGATTACACTAATCAACAACCAAAATGCACCAGAAATGATTACACTAATCAACAACCAAAATGCACCAGAAATGATTACACTAGTCAACAATCAAAATGCACCAGAAATGATTACACTAGTCAACAACAAAAATGCACCAGAAATGATTACACTAGTCAACAACCAAAATGCACCAGAAATGATTACACAAGTCAACAACCAAAATGCACCATAAATGATTACACAAGTCAACAACCAAAATGCACCAGAAATGATTACACTAGTCAACAACCAAAATGCACCAGAAATGATTACACTAGTCTACAACCAAAATGCACCAGAAATGATTACACTAGTCAACAACCAAAATGCACCAGAAATGATTACACTAGTCAACAACCAAAATGCACCAGAAATGATTACACTAGTCAACAACCAAAATGCACCAGAAATGATTACACTAGTCAACAACCAAAATGCACCAGAAATGATTACACTAGTCACTACAACAACAAAATGCACCAGAAATGATTACACTAGTCAATAATCAAAATGCACCAGAAATGATTACACTAGTCAACAACCAAAATGCACCAGAAATGATTACACTAGTCAACAACCAAAATGCCAACCAAAATGCACCATAAATTATTACACAAGTCAACAACCAAAATGCACCAGAAATGATTACACTAGTCAACAACAAAAATGCACCAAAAATGATTACACTAGTCAACAAAATGCACAAAATGCACACAAGTCAACAAAAATGATTACACTAGTCAACAAACAAAATGTACCAGAAATGATTACACTAGTCAACAACAAAAATGCACCAGAAATGATTACACTAGTCAACAACCAAAATGCCAAAATGCACCAGAAAATGATGTACACTAGTCAACAACCAGAATGCACCAGAAATGATTACACTAGTGCAACAACAAAAACACCAGAAATGATTACACTAGTCAACAACCAAAAATGCACCAGAAATGATTACACTAATCAACAACCAAAATGCACCAGAAATGATTACACTAATCAACAACCAAAATGCACCAGAAATGATTACACTAGTCAAAAATCAAAATGCACCAGAAATGATTACACTAGTCAACAACCAAAATGCACCAGAAATGATTACACTAGTCAACAACCAAAATGCACCAGAAATGATTACCCTAGTCAACAACCAAAATGCACCAGAAATGATTACACAAGTCAACAACCAAAATGCACCATAAATGATTACACAAGTCAACAACCAAAATGCACCAGAAATGATTACACTAGTCAACAACCAAAATGCACCAGAAATGATTACACTAGTCAACAACCAAAATGCACCAGAAATGGTTACACTAGTCAACAACCAAAATGCACCAGAAATGATTACACTAGTCAACAACCAAAATGCACCAGAAATGATTACACTAGTCAACAACCAAAATGCACAAGAAATGATTACACTAGTCAACAACCAAAATGCACCAGAAATGATTACACTAATCAACAACCAAAATGCACCAGAAATGATTACACTAGTCAACAACCAAAATGCACCAGAAATGATTACACTAGTCAACAACCAAAATGCACCAGAAAATGATTACAACTAGTTAACAAACCAAAATGCACCAGAAATGATTACACTAGTCAACAACCAAAATGCACCAGAAATGATTACACTAGTCAACAACCAAAATACACCAGAATGATTACACTAGTCAACAACCAAATGCACCAGAAATGATTACACTAGTCAACAAACAAAATGCACCAGAAGATGATTACACTAGTCAACAACCAAAATGCACCAGAAATGATTACACTAGTCAACAACCAAAATGCACCAGAAATGATTACACTAGTCAACAACCAAAATGCACCAGAAATGATTACACTAGTCAACAACCAAAATGCACCAGAAATGATTACACTAGTCAATAATCAAAATGCACCAGAAAAGATTACACTAGTCAACAACCAAAATGCACCAGAAATGATTACACTAGTCAATAATCAAAATGCACCAGAAATGATTACACAAGTCAACAACCAAAATGCACCATAAATTATTACACAAGTCAACAACCAAAATGCACCAGAAATGATTACACTAGTCAACAACCAAAATGCATCAGAAATGATTACACTAGTCAACAACCAAAATGCACCAGAAATGATTACACTAGTCAACAACCAAAATGCACCAGAAATGATTACACTAATCAACAACCAAAATGCACCAGAAATGATTACACTAGTCAACAACCAAAATGCACCAGAAATGATTACACTAGTCAACAACCAAAATGCACCAGAAATGAAAGTAGCTGGTATAAACTAATATTGGTGTTCTGAAAACGAAAATTACATTAACAACTGTTGATTGGTTCTAGTTTTTAAGATATACACTACTAGATAACTTAATAAGGGCCAAATTATATGTACACACACACACACACACACACACACACACACACACACACACACACACACACACACACACACACACACACACACACATATATATATATATATATATATATATATATATATATATATATATATATGACGCAGCTGTTGTGGCCGGTTGCATATTTTTTTTTCCCACTGACCAGTAAAACTGTAACCAAAAGTTGGTGATGCAGTCCTGTCTACGATTACATCACCTTTGTGTATAAATATCTGATCTCTGACAAAGTTTTTGCTATTATTAGCTAGTGTCTTTGTCTTTATTAACACTAGCGTAGTTAGAAATGCCTAGGGCGTGTGTGAACAGCGCTGATAACTTCTGTTAGAATGTGATAAGGTGACATTTCTCTCTCTCTAAAAAAAAAAAAAAAGGAAAAATAACTAAAGTGAGTAAAAAGGACCACAGTTTGTATTTTGGCTGCAGAATATGAGGTAGAGATAAGAACTGGGCGCCACAAACATTCTGCAATTCATATACAGCAAATCTTAAACTGCGGTTGACTGGCAAAAGGCAAGCTATGTCTTTTGCTGTCCCAATGATTTGGAGAGAGGCCACTGATCATCTCAACAACTGTAATTTTACATGGTCCTTTCAACTGGGAAAGGCATATCAAGGAAAAAGAAAATGGACTCTAGAGTGCCCTTTGCAATACGTCCGGTACCACATGGCAATGACCTACCAGTACCCAAAGTGCCAGAATTATTTTCACACACTCACGCACACTCACAGCTTTCAGCGACCCCAGAACATGTAGAACTGGCCCTAACCCAAACCCCCCTACCCACAGCCTTAGCCTAGGTCACACGAGAGACTCTTTTCGAAGAAAGCGGTAAAACGTGACACCCCTCTGACCTAGATAAAACTGAGAAAGTATGTAGTTGGGCCGGGAATCGTGAACAGGTCCTAAGAATGTTCCTCATTCAAAGGAATGTTACATTCTTTCATACAGCAGACGTTATCAGGGGAATCCTGTTATTATAAACTTGTCAGAGCTGTTTGTGTTGAAAAATGCCGCGAACCTTTTCACCCTCGGCTCCCGTTAATGTCGCTGATCGCACACACTCGTGGCTTCACCTGTGTTAGATGTAAACCGGACGTCGCCGTTTTGTCATGTACATGTACGGCCAGGGCTGCCAGTGGGATTTGTTTTTGAAAAACCCAGCTTCGCTAAACAAAAACCCAAACAATACAAAGACAGAAACCCTCCCCCCCCCCCCCCCCCCCCCCCCCCAGATTGTTAAATGTACAAACTGTATAGTTATGAAACGAAACATTTACCACTTTTATATAAGGATATATTAAAAATAAAAACCCAAGATTTCTCCCAAGGCGTCAAATAAAAACCCAGATCTAGGTGTGGGGGTGGGGGGGGGGGACCCAGCATTGGCAGCCCTGCAGATACCTGTTTCCCCTTCTAATTTTAGCGGAGATCGTGCATCGGGGGATGCTCGCGCGCCACGGACTCGACGATCACGTGGCAAGGCTGTTTGTTTTGTTGGTAGGCGATTACTTGTGGCGATTGGCAACAACTTTCTGGATGGTACCAGCAGTGTGATGGTGGCTGCATAGCTGTTGCGTGTTATGTAGCCATCATGTTCTTATGCAACCCGTTCTCTTGCTGCTATGTAGGTATACGGGATTCGATTGGTATAAGTGTACAGTTCTCTTTGTCCGTGTGTTGGACCAGGTTGCTGGTTGTTCTGTTGTGGATTCTTGGCGTAAAATGTGTTTTTGCCTGGAGCGAGTTGGTGCGTTGCGAAACACCTGCCTCCGCAAGTTCTTGCGTTGTATTCTTCTTCTTCTTAGCGTTCACCAGCTGTAAACTCCGGCGAAAAGTTCTGGCTGTTCGTTCACTCCTGTACTTTGGTCTTGATCAAGGAGTTCAGTTTTATGTGCACGTCCGTTTTACAGATCTCGATTATTTGTGTGCAGACTGACGGTTCCTTGCCTTGCAGGCTTATGTACTCCAACTTTAAAGAAAACATACATAATTAGTCGCCTCCTACGACATGCTTTTTTAGGGAAGAAGTCAGGGGGTATATTCAGTGTTCTCCAAAATGGAGCCATGGAAATCACACGGGGCAGCTGGCTCATTTTACCCGCATATTGAAAAACACTGTAAAAGAAATCCCAGAACACTACGGAAACGTGGGTTGACTGAGAGAAGTGTTGGAGTCAAGGCGAACTGTGCCCGTGTTTTCGTAGGTCATGGTGCACACCCAATGGGAAATAGACAATAAAGGGTAATTGAAACCAACGCCGTCTCTAATTATAATAAATAGAGAAGGCCGTGATTGAAACGTTTCCCCACGGAAAAGTAGGTCAAATACATTGATACGTTTGTTAGACTAGTCTACCCGGCTACCGTGGTCGAGTTTATGGGTGTGGCCGTCTTTTTGTGTTGCATTTATTCCGAGAAAGAGACTGCCTGTTTCATAAATTTCATCAATCTATAGGGAGTTGTGTGTTAGACCCTGTTTCAAAATGTTTTTG
>CAJHNH020002247.1:0-220000 GCA_905116865.2 Candidula unifasciata | reverse complement strand
GGGAGAATTGTTTCCCAGTCCACCAAAACAGGGAGAATTGTTTCCCGACCCAAACATTTGATGTCACAAAGTTAAAATTTTCAGGAAATGTTGCAGCTTGTAGGTTTAAAATGTGATGTATGAGGCTGGAGCGTTGTTTATGATAGACTAAGCGCTAGAGTACAATTCCTTCGGTTTCTCTTTTTGATTTTGTTAATTGACAACCCCGAGCAAGCCTTTTCATACAGATAGGACGTCATCGATATGTGAATCCTACAGACTGACATGAGAAACACCGCATTTTTTTCCCTCATTACACAATTAGGTTGAATTCTTTTGGTGGCGCACCTGGAGTTTCCGCGGCCCACCGGTGGGTCGTCGTCAATTGGTTGAAGAACACTGAGCTAGGAGACTCAAATACTTCCTAGTGGCAGCAGTAGATTAAATTGTTTTCAACAGGTGTCGCTAGTTACACGCCAGCCGTTTGTATACGATGTTATAATATCTGTAGAGATGCTTTTAAATAAAAGAAACCGCCCAAGTTGTTGATTGACATTTCGTTTGAGTCTTTTTGGACAAGTTGCATTTGATCAGTGCTTGTTTTGTTCATTTAGTCGTTCTCCGTGTTTCTAATCTATACAGCAGTGCTGTCTGGTTACGGTGGTAAGTTATGACTTGATTGTGAGAATGCGTGTATGCACGTCGCTAGCCAACACACACACACGCACGCGCGCGCACACACCCACCCACCCATAAACGCACGCGCGCGCTGAGACAAAGACAGTAAAAGTGTATGTTATATACTGTACATTCTCGTAAGCTGATAGCCAAAACCAGGATAAAGACGTTCTTACCGGAGAGCTGTTGTTTGCAGACGATGCTGCAGATAACACCCACTCAGAGGAGGAGCTGTAATGTTTACTACGAGGGACGTAGGAAAAGTAATGCCTCCAAGGAGATAACTTTGTAAAGGGGGGGGGGGGGGCGAATGAAACTTATGTGAGAATATTCTATAAGTAAGTGACTTTCAAGACATAAATGGTCACCTGTGTGGAAAGTGACGCTTGTGCATAGCAGGGTGCTTTATTAATATCATACCCCAAACAGGGGAAATCCACAGGTCACGGGACAGTCTAATATTTCAGGGGGCTGTAGATAGGCTGCATGCAGTCGTGGGACCTAGGCTGCACTCTCTCGTGGGACATCGGTGGGTTGGGGTTAGGGCCAGTTTTGTATGTTTGGGGTCGTTAAAAGCATTAGAAAGTCAGGTAACCCAGTCTTACTACCCTTTAAAATGATGGAATATCCTGTGACGTCATCTGGGGTAAGGTGTTAATAAAGAACCCACAGCAGTATCCAAGACGGCGACAGACAAAGACATTCTGTAGACGGACGAAGGCTGTGTACCCATCGTCAGGCATCGATGGTTGAGAGTAGGATATGGTGACGCCTGTGTGAGTGTCAGTATTGTTAGGAGGTGGGCAGCGACTATGAAAGGCAACAGTCCAGCCTTGAAGGTCCTACAGGGACAGACTGGCAGCGGATGGCCAATCACACTTGTGTCTGAACAGCTCCAAGCTCGCGCCAGTGACAAACACCGCACCAAAAAACGATGGTCCCACTGTTTTTGGGATTTCGACTGAGCGATTCCGTCACATTATTCGTGTCATTCTTGGGTATAGGAAAAGTTTGTGCAAGATGGATTTCTTGCATGTTGACATCGGAAGTAAAACAAACGTCGACATCAGGTGTGTCATAACCACCTGATTCTTTATAAACGACAAGGCTATGCCTTTATCTGCCCAATTGTCACTGGCGATGAGTCATGTGTACATCATTATGACCCTGACAAACAAATGACAGTCTGTGGCAGTGACTTTTAACCTTCCTAATGCCGCCACCCTTTAATACAGTTCCCTCATGTTGTGGCGACCCTTTAATACAGGTCCCTCGTGTTGTGGCGACCCTTTAATACAGGTCCCTCATGTTGTGGCGACCCTTTAATACAGGTCCCTCATGTTGTGGCGACCCTTTTTAATACAGTTCAATCATGTTGTGGCCACCCTTTAATACAGGTCCCTCTTGTTGTGGCGACCCTTTAATACAGTTCCCTCATGTTGTGGCGACCCTTTAAAACAGTTCCCTCATGTTGTGGCGACCCTTTAATACAGTTCCCTCATGTTGTGGCGACCCTTTAATACAGTTCCTTCATGTTGTGGCGACCCTTTAATACAGTTCCTTCATGTTGTGGCGACCCTTTAATACAGTTCCTTCATGTTGTGGCGACCCTTTAATACAGGTCCCTCATGTTGTGGCGACCATTTAATACAGGTCCCGCATGTTGTGGCGACCCTTTAAAACAGGTCCCTCGTGTTGTGGCGACCCTTTAATACAGGTCCCTCATGTTGTGGCGACTCTTTAAAACAGGTCCCTCATGTTGTGGCGACCCTTTAAAACAGGTCCCTCATGTTGTGGCGACCCTTTAAAACAGGTCCCTCATGTTGTGGCGACCCTTTAAAACCGGCCCCTCGTGTTGTGGCGACCCTTTAAAACAGTTCTCTCATGTTGTGGCGACCCTTTAAAACCGGTCCCTCGTGTTGTGGCGACCCTTTAAAACAGTTCTCTCATGTTGTGGCGACCCTTTAAAACAGTTCTCTCATGTTGTGGCGACCCTTTAAAACCGGTCCCTCGTGTTGTGGCGACCCTTTAATACAGTTCCTTCATGTTGTGGCGACCCTTTAATACAGGTCCCTCATGTTGTGGCGACCCTTTAATACAGTTCCCTCATGTTGTGGCGACCCTTTAAAACAGGTCCCTCGTGTTGTGGCGACCCTTTAAAATAGTTCCCTCGTGTTGTGGCGACCCTTTAAAACAGTTCCCTCGTGTTGTGGCGACCCGTTAATACAGGTCCCTCGTGTTGTGGCGACCCCCCCCCCACCCCCCCCCCCAGACAATTGTTTTCCTTCATAACTTCAATGAACTTGTGTTTTCCTATGGTCTTAGGCGAGCCATGTGACAGGGTCGTTCGACCCCAAAAAGGGTCGCCACCCGCAGACTGAGAACCGCCGATCTATGGAATACAGGCATAAGAACTCACCGACCCCAACAAGTTCAAGGTTGCTGCGTCGGCTCGTAATCCACGCAGAATTGTTAAAGCACGTAATATTATTGTCAGCTGTGATTGCTATGTGGAAATGTTGCAGAAACTACGTGCAAGATAGCAGCATCTTCCTCGTGTCAGGGGGGTGTGGGGGGGGGGGGGGGGGGGGGGGGCTGCGTGGTCTCGAGGCATAGTGTCCGCCTCGAGTGCTGGAGGTTCCGGGTTCAATCCGCGGTAAGGACTGGGATTTTTTTCCCACATGGACTTGGACTTCTAGTAATTCCGTCTGGTCTCTGGGTAGTAAGACCGGACGCTGGTGTGCATTGTTGCGCACGTAAATAGTCCCCTGGTAGCTGGAAATCGAAAAGAGTAGCCTAACGATGCCGCCCGGGCAAAATTTGGAGTTAAAAATCTACCCTAAGTATTTCAGGACCCTCTCTGGTGCTACAGAACCTGTGCACTGTGCTGGGCTTCTTGGGACTCAGACTTGAGTTAGAAGAAGAAAGGAGCTCTTACGGGTGTACTACCCGTGTGCCATGATGCTGATCCGTTGTTCAAACCTCAAGCCTCGTGACAATACTGGCCAACACACAAGTAGACATACAGTCTGAGCTTTGACGACTGTTGTGTGCAATATATGGGTATATGAAAGGGAAGTTGATAATTGAACGTAAAACTTGGTGCGGTGCAGCAACACAGTGAACGGATAGTGAAAAGAGAGAGAAAAACGGTTGGCTCCAAGTCCCCGGAGATGTAGGTTCTAGTCTGGGTGTTGCTAGACTAGTCCTGCACACCCGCATGTTACGCTGGCGTTAGGTGTCCAGGCTATCGGCGAGAGATGCCGCAGAGGCCGGGCCAGCGTGACAGAAGCTCGTGTGGTGAGATGGGAGATCTCAAGTACGTGTCAGGCCGCAGACGGAAGGTCTTGATAATCTTCACAAGGTATTGTGCATCGGCCTGTATGGTCTTTCTAGTGACAGTGTACCCAAGGGATGGGTGTCATAGAGATAGACACGTAATCACGAGTAATGGGTTTGCACGAGCAGGTAATGTTTGCTCGTAGTTAACCATTGAACTGAACAGAGTGACAGTAGAAGTCGTCCAGAGCGTCCTGAGTGTGCGTCGCCTTGATAAGGAGAATGACTGTGGCAGTATAGAAATTCATGTGGATTCATTGTCTTGGTGTTGAAATACATTAATTATGTTTTGACGTTCCACATGTATCCGGCGTCCTTTATTGCTGTTGGGCGGGAGTGGTGACTTGTAACTGTAACACTATTGAGCATACCTGGATACTTGGCAAGTGTGCGGTGCATCAAGCGAACATTTCGCACGCGTCATCCACCCAGGATATTCGCAATATTCTTCTTGTCCACCCAGGATATTTGCAGTATTCATCTTGTCCACCCAGGATATTTGCAACATTCATCTTGTCCACCCAGGATATTTGCAACATTCATCTTGTCCACCCAGGATATTTGCAACATTCTTCTTGTCCACCCAGGATATTTGCAACATTCTTCTTGTCCACCCAGGATATTTGCAACATTCATCTTGTCCACCCAGGATATTTGCAATATTCATCTTGTCAACCCAGGATATTTGCAATATTCATCTTGTCCACCCAGGATATTTGCAACATTCATCTTGTCCACCCAGGATATTTGCAACATTAATCTTGTCCACCCAGGATATTTGCAACATTCTTCTTGTCCACCCAGGATATTTGCAACATTCATCTTGTCCACCCAGGATATTTGCAACATTCATCTTGTCCACCCAGGATATTTGCAATATTCATCTTGTCAACCCAGGATATTTGCAATATTCATCTTGTCAACCCAGGATATTTGCAACATTCATCTTGTCAACCCAGGATATTTGCAACATTCTTCTTGTCAACCCAGGATATTCACAACATTCCTCTTGTCCACCCAGGATATTCACAACATTCTTCTTGTCCACCCAGAATATTTGCAACATTCTTCTGGTCCACCCAGGATATTTGCAACATTCATCTTGTCCACCCAGGATATTCACAACATTCTTCTTGTCCACCCAGGATATTCACAATATTCTTCTTGTCCACCCAGGATATTTGCAACATTCCTCTTGTCCACCCAGGATATTCACAATATTCATCTTGTCCACCCAGGATATTTGCAACATTCATCTTGTCCACCCAGGATTTTTGCAACATTCTTCTTGTCCACCCAGGATATTTGCAACATTCATCTTGTCCACCCAGGATATTCACAATATTCATTTTGTCCACCCAGGATATTCACAACATTCTTCTTGTCCACCCAGGGTGTTTTCCAAGGAGTCCAATTTTTCCTTGGAATTCAGCCATCTTTCTCTTAACTGAGCATTCAAAGGAAATTTAATCACACTCAGATATCCACTTGAAGAATGATAATTCGACCTACAATCAGATACAGAACATTTTGCAGGCATCGTTAATAACACTTAACACTTAACAGCCCTTTTTAGAAACGTAAATAGAAAGCAGTGTTTCTACACACATAAAAATTGGAGCTCCACTTTTCAGTTCAGTCTGAAAAGCTGAAAAGCAATACACCCTTTGTTTGCCCATGTTTAACAGCTGACTGGAATAGTCCCCTGGCCCATTCTCTAGAGAAGGCCTTGACTTGCCAGACTGTCTATCTGTAGTTCTATAATAACCCTGAGTGTCGCTGGAAGCTACGGTTGAATGTTATCAGGTGTGTACATTTGTTGCGATCATTGAATAGATGCGTTGGGCTTGATATTTTTTAAAAATGAAGCTCAACTAGTCAGCAACATTTTGGGATCTGCCTTATCTTCCCTTGTACCCAGCCTTGTATTATGGTGTTGGAAAGTCAGTAGATCTTATTATGTGTTCCTACCATTGCAGTGTGTGTCATTGTACTGTTATAAGAAATTCATAGTTGTGTTGGATAGGGTTTGAGCGAACAGGATCTTTCATGTTTGTTTTTAGTACATACCAAGGGTGTTGTGAAAGGATATCGGTTTTCATGTTTATGTTTTCCTTTCAAATTAAGATTTCAGATATTAAGACCTTCATTGCAGTTCTCTCATTGCTTTTTACTTCATTGCTTAACCAACCCCCCCCCCCCTCCCCCCCCCTCCCCCCCCCCTAATTTTTCCCTTGGTTGTGCACATGCGTATATATTTGTATGTGTGTTATTTGTACCTTTCTGTCTTTACTGACGACAGTCTTATATTGCGCTATGGACAAGCATGCGAACCACAGCCCATGACTCATGTTTCATTAGCATTCATGAAGGTGATGATGACTAAAACACGGTGGGTTGTCTTATTTTATACGAGATATGTTTGAACCTCCATTATTAGTTATTATTTGGGCAGCTGATGACATCATTTATAGTTTATGCCTTAGGTAACTTACAATGAATCTTATATGTTGGTTGTTTTAAGTCCGAGTTTGTGGCTCAATGTCTAATGTTGAATTACCAATCAACTCACAGCACTCTGGACACTCCCACAAGTGCTCCGCTCTCATCTTCAGCAGTAAGCGAAGAGTTCCAATTCCGTGTATCCATCTCGCCTTTTCCTTGAGTGTTGAACATCGGCCAGATCCCCTGGTAACTTGAAGCGCCATTCTGCTCAGACCTCGATGATGTATTTGTTCCTCCGCAGTGTTCACTCTCCCAAAGGACCCTTACAACGTCTAGCTTGTCTTACATAAGTTCACCACCAGATGGTGCAAAATCAGCCAATCTGTCCGTCTGTTCGTTTCCCAACACACTGATATACTTGAAGAAAATATAAAAAGGACGCTAAATAGCCAGGACCTCTGAAGCAATGCTTGCCACTCTGCACGGAGCATATCAATCTCCACCTTTTCAGCATTCTCTGTGAGTCAGTTAGAGTTACGACAGGTGTGTACAGCTGTTTCTTAAACCAGCAGAAGACGTCATACATCAGTTCCCCACCAGGTGGTGCAGAACCAGCCAGTTTATCTGCTAGCCACAGTTTGTGGCTTAGGTGTTATAAACGCATTTCATAATTCCAACATACTGGGTTAAATTAAGCTGCGAGTGATTTAGCGGCTGACCGTTTTGAATTGATTTCAACAGTGGTGTGAGCGTCAACAGCTCAGTAATCGATGGCAAACTACTAAAAGTAAAAATTGCCTAGTGAAACAACAAACAGCCACTAAGTACATGGTTTGGTTTGCAGTGGCTTAAAGGTTTGAGGTTTGAGGTTTGAACAACGAATCAACATCATGGCACACGGGTAGTTACCCATAAGTGGTCCGTTCTTCTTCTAACAAGTCTGAGTCCGAAGAAGCTCAGCACAGTGCACAGGCTCTGTAGCACCAGCGAGGATCCTGAAATACTTTGGGTAGATTTTTAACTCCAAATTTATCTTGGGCAGCGATGTTAGGCTACTCTTTTCTATTTCCAACTGCCATGGAATTTTTTCAACAATGCACACGGGCGTCCGATCTCACTCTAAGAAGTCCAAGTCCATGAGAAAAGATCCCAACCCTTACTGGGGATTGAACCCAGAATCTCTAGCACTTGAGGTGGACACTATGCCTCAAGACCATGCAGCCCCTCAACTGGCCTATAAAGGAGTTGTAACAGATTGTTTCATTTATTCTGTTTGGTTGATAGCCGATGTAGTTTAGACTTTTTCATCATAATTGCTTCTTCTTTGCTCAGGGCAAAGGGAGGTTCCAGGTGTCTTCTACAGATAAACGAGCCCAAGCCACACCCACACATTTAAACTGTCAGCTTCAGCAGAGTCTGATGGCAGCCATGGAGTTTGAGGATGAAGACAGCGTGAGTTGAAACTCTTGATCTGTAATGTTTACCTTCCTCTTGTTCAGCACTGTGAGCCTTGAGGTTTTTTGCTGTGGGTTCGATTCCCAGCACGGTAACTGTAGCTTTTGATTTTTATATTGTCTTGTGTGTTCTTCTATCTTTCTACTTCTTTCTGTGAGTCCCGATCAATACATTGTCTGTTTGTTTATTATATATATAAAATTTCTACGGCCTCAAGGCATCCCCCTCTGTTTATTGCTGCAGATGTGACCCACTTTTATTCATCGCCCTGTTTAACCTTATCTTTCCACTTGGTGACTGCAGGGCCTTAGTTTTCTCGTCGCTGACTCCAAATGATTGTGGGTCTGCCTGTATGTTATCTCTCCAGTGCCTTTTGGGTCTGCCTCATGGTCTACTTTCATTCAGCTTTTTAGTGTAAGCTTAATTTATCTGTCTGTTAATCTTAACGTATAGGGTCATCAAGAATGGTTGCCAGGATTGTAAACTATCAATATCAAGTAAGTATTCAGTTGATATACACGTGTAAATCTCAACCAGGCATGTCTGTGTCGTTTTCTAAAGGGATATAAAAAGTTGCATATCCTTTACAGTTCGTTGCAGAATGAACTGCATCATTTTTCGGCTATTGTAGTTTTTGTAGTCACATTTACTTTCAGTAGATCACCATTGCCTCTGCACCGGCAGCTCTCGATACCGCTGTCAAAACCACAACAACCTTTTAACGGGAACAGTTAGTAGAGCTGCTGTGAGGTGGCTGCTGCATCAGAGGGCTCAGCACACATGGAAGGCCCAGATTTGCAGTGACTTTGATAGTGATAACACATCATCATCATCATCATGATCATCACCTTACCATCCTGTCCTGCCATTATGCCACATAGAGCACGCCATCTTTTCCTCCACTTGCATTTTGTCCTGCGCAGTCATGGATACAAATCTGATTCAGCATTTTTGGCCTCTGTCAGTAATGTTTGTTTCAGGGTTTCTCCTGGGCGTCCTAGTTCCCCCAGTCCATGTATTTCTCATTTCAATGCCTGTTTGCTGATTCTCTGCTAACTTCTCATTATTTACCCAATATAGCACCATCTTCTTCTTTGTTTTATAACCAGTTGTGATCTTATAATGCAACATTTTTTGGTTATGTATTAACCATACTTTAGCCGTGTATAAGTATTTGCTATGAACATATGTGTCGTCATCATCATCATTGCTCTGTTGTGCTGTTTACATGTCACATAGTCCGTTCTGCTCTATCCAGTGGAATCTTTTCAGTGTAATAAATAGAATCCAGTCCATCACATTTGACCTCTTTCACCTACATTGGTCTTAGCTTTCCTCTTCAGTGTCCACATTTCATTAATCCAATTTCTTTCCTGTTTCAGTGCCTGATTGATGATTCTCTGTCGGTTCTTATCGGGATGTGTCCAACATATCACCAACTTACACGTGTTTACTTATTGCCTAATATATCTCCCACGGAATCAGTAGAGAAACAAGATTAATGTGGCCTGGAGAGAATGAGGCATCTGGGTGTAACCCAGAGGGTCTGGCCGGCTCACTACACTCAGAGGAAAGGCAATACGGACATATAACCGGATTGTGACCGGTACCGTCAGTATTGGAACTCTGCGCTGGCTGTTGAAGATGAGGAAGGAGCACGCTTGTCTGAGTGCTGTGATGTCAATTCTTGACTCAACTCAACTGAACTCCTCGCTTATTTATCTCAGATGTTTTTATAAGCATTTCTGTCGTAAGATGAAAGTTTAGCTTAAAGTTGTAAACATGATGTCTTGTTACTTGGGACAATTAACTCCTGTTCTGTCTAAGGATCGGAAAGTTATACTTGGGATTTGTGCCATGGCAAAAAAATCTCGCTCTAAACCAATGAGTGAGATCATTCGCAGGCTGGTGGACAACTTTCAAAGATTGCAAGTGAGTTCAAATATTATGTTGTTGTATTCTCAGTTCTCCAATCCGTCCTTCCATCCATCAATCCATTTATAAATGAAGTGAAACTTTGTTTGTTTGTTTGTTTTTTGTTGCTGTAGTTACAGCTCTCAGATATTCATAAATCCATCCATCCATCCATCCATCAGTCCACCCGTCAGTCCATCCATCATTTACAAGTAAAGTGAATGTATCTTTTTTTCCTGCATTTACTACTCTATAAAACTGACAAATCTAAGCAGCTAGACTGCCAAATTCAAATCTTGAGCCATATTTTAGAAGCTGACAGTCTGTGATAAAGACTAATTTATGATTGCCTATGATGTTTTTGCAGTTTATTTCAGTTGATATTAAATAAAAAAGCACAAACATTAGAAACATTTCTTGTTTGCTAGTGAATACCAAAATAAGTTAACTAAAGGTGGTAGCATAACTAGGAACATAAAGTACAGTCTAGATAATGTAGACAAAAACAGTGCAATGCGCAATTTATTGCCAGGCATATTTCGCTGTTTTTTGTCAGATGCATTACTACAGAGTTAAATGAACATATTATGAAGCATAAAATTAAATACTTTTTTTTGGGTGCTGAAATACAAAATCACGTTATCAAGTTTGGTTGTACATCTCTTCACCAGATTACCATGGTAGTTTCAAATTTACCACATGACTTCTTGTTTACATAAAATAGTAGAATTCAGTTTTGTGGGCTGCAGTCTTACTATTTATTTTTATAACTTATGGGCCCCAGTAACAGACACACTTTAGTTATTGTGGAGTGTAGTTTCCACCGTCTTTTTCTTCAGAATTTTAAACCTATATGCTGTGTGTCAGTCAGTGCATTACCAGTTTTGTTTTGTTTGCAGGTTATAGTTTTTGATGAGGACACAATCCTTAACAAGCCAGTGGAGGAATGGCCAGAGGTCAATGGACTTGTATCATTCTTCTCACATGGTTTTCCTCTTGAGAAAGCAATAGAGTACAAAAATCTACGCAACCCCTTTGTCGTGAATGACTTGGAAATGCAGTATATCCTGCAAGATAGGTAAAAGCTGTATTTATTTTGGTTTAATTTAGGATATTTGCTTTAAGGTGAGGAGAAGAGGAAGACCAAGAAAGAACTGGATACAGATGTTGATGCAGTGGACAGGCCACAAACAGATAAACATCCAGTCCATTGCATCTGATCGACAGAGGTGGTGGGAGCTGATCAGACAGTTAGTTGCCACTGGTGACTCAGCCAAATGTGGTGTTACAGGACTAAGATGATGACTTTGTGGTATTCAAGGTTATAATCATATGACATCGTCTGTGGCTTATGCATTGCAGATGCTCTTCGTAATGCCGGTAATAAAGCAGGATCATTCATATGGTTAGTTGGTTAGTTAGTTGTGTATCCTTTACAAGACATTGCATAGCTAACCCCAGCAATTTTGGCTGTTGTGGTTTTTCTAGGCAAATTTACGACCAGTAGTTTGCCAATGCCTCCTGGTCGGTCGGCTTCTCAATAACACTGTCCAAACCATATGAAGGTTGTAACCATGTGACAGCATTTGTGGCTTAGGTGTTATGAACACGCTTCATAATGCCTGGGTGCCGGGTTCAATCCCAGCTGCGGATCCTTGCGTCTTGGGTTGGTTTCGACAATGTTATCGCGAACAGCAACCACCATCACAATAACTTTAATTTATATCCGGATGTGGGGAAAACAAGAATAGATTCACTGCCTCCTCAGCAAGCATGTAGTAGGAGTGGACCAACTGGGGACTTCCTTCAGAGTCGGAGTGCATCTGCACGAGCGGCAAGGAACAACCAACTGCACACAAAAAAGACAGTAAAACAGATGCACATGCAAAACTCAGGTCCTGGCACAAAGTTAAAGTCCAAATAGATGAACAACCAGGACTTTCCGCTGGAGCTTACAGCCAGTGAACAAAGAAGAAGAAGAAAAAGAAGAAGAATTATTAACAGTGGTAGACACAATACGGGGAATTGATTTCATAGAGCATCAAAGAATCAAATGGTTTGGTCATCTGGTCGAAATGGAATAAAATCATCTAGAGCATATTACATGAGAACAGCAGGCTACAGGGCAAGAGGTTGACCAAAAAAGAGATGGGAGGGAGTAAAGAGACACTAATAAAAGCAATATGACATTACACAAGCTACGCAACTGGCAGAAGACAGAAAAATACAAATCACTCCTCTCTGCGACACTTGACGGCATAAGCAGTAGGGCTAAATAAGAAGCTCCTGTTTGATTCTCATCCTTGAGGTGTTTATCTTACAGACAGCAATCCTGGAAGTGAAGACTGAGCACCACCATAGCTTGCATTACTCCACAGATGTTGAAATGTATGTCTCTGCTCTGATCTTATTTGTTGGAATCTTGCAGGAGAAAAGTGTACGCCTTGATGGAAGAAAACAACATCCCACATCCCAGATATGCCGTGTTAGACAGAGAAAATGACCCAGATTGTGAGTAGCCAGATAATACTTACTATATTTTTCTGAGAATAAGAAGTCCTAGCAGACACTGTTCCCAAAACCTAAGGCACAACTCTGTGGTGCCCAGGGACTGACAGTTGCCTACATGAGAGAGAGAGAGAGAGAGAGAGAGAGAGAGAGAGAGAGAGAGAGAGAGAGAGAGAGAGAGAGAGAGAGAGAGAGAGAGAGAGAGAGAGAGAGAGAGAGAGAGAGAGAGAGAGAGAGAGAGAGAGACACACACACACTGCAATCTAAAAAATGTTATTTTGAACACATATCATTTTGTGCAAGAAAGAATATGGTAGTTATATTTACAGTTTTCTAGGTAGTGTTGCAGCTAGACACTTGCCTGCCCACCCGAAGGTCTTGGGTTCAAATCTACATTGAGGCAGATGTTTTCAAAGCTGACCTTGGCTCCCATGTCCGCCCAGCCTAAAATATGTCCCAGGTAATGTCATGGAGAGTAAAGGTGCCCAGTGTGATGTTGACCATGTCACCCACTGGGTGCCAGTGGCTGTGTGAAAATATGAGTCTATCATCATATGCCCGATGCGCCACTGGTGTAAAAATAGGTCCTTTATTTTTCTGTTTGTGAAAGTTCCGCTTCGTTATTGCAGAAGCCATTATTTCTGCATAATAGTAGAGCAGATAATTGTAATGTATTCTTCAGTTTTTTTTGTGTGGACTTGTGGACTGTAAAATAAAAACCTTTTTATTGTATTCATAGGGGATCTCAATAATTTAATGAGGCAGTTTGGGATTCCAGAGTAGATATGTTTTTTTTCCCATGATCATTTGACATACGTCCCAACATAAGCTTGTTGCTTCACATAATCTAAAGACCTTTTATACTTGAAAGCATGTCACTTCACATAATCTAAAGACCTTTCATACTTGAAAGCATGTCACTTCACAAAATCTAAAGACCTTTTATACTTGAAAGCATGTCACTTCACATAATCTAAAGACCTTTCATACTTGAAAGCATGTCACTTCACAAAATCTAAAGACCTTTTATACTTGAAAGCATGTCACTTCACATAATCTAAAGACCTTTCATACTTGAAAGCATGTCACTTCACAAAATCTAAAGACCTTTTATACTTGAAAGCATGTCACTTCACATAATCTAAAGACCTTTCATACTTGAAAGCATGTCACTTCACAAAATCTAAAGACCTTTTATACTTGAAAGCATGTCACTTCACAAAATCTAAAGACCTTTTATACTTGAAAGCATGTCACTTCACAAAATCTTAAGACCTTTTATACTTGAAAGCATGTCACTTCACAAAATCTTAAGACCTTTTATACTTGAAAGCATGTCACTTCACAAAATCTAAAGACCTTTTATACTTGAAAGCATGTCACTTCACATAATCTGAAGACCTTTTATACTTGATGGCTTGTTACTTCACATGATCTAATGATATTTTTGTATTTAAATGCTTTTTACTTTACCTGATCTGTAGACTTTTTTATATCCTTGAAGACTTTAGCTTCACATAATCTTAAGACCTTTAAATACTTGAAGGTATGTCACTTCACCTATTCTGAAGACCTTTCATACTTGAAGGTATGTTATTTCACATAATCTGAAAACCTTTTATACTTGAAGGCATGTCACTTCACATAATCTGAAGACTGTTTATACTTGAAGGCATGTCACTTCACTTAATCTAAAGACTTTCAATTATTGGCACATATCGGAGTCACCTAAGTACAGTTTCCGTGACTTTCATCTAAATGCACTTTCATGGCACTTTGTCACATCACAGTTTTCCAAAACCACATATGTGAATTTCAGATAGGTCAGAAGGAAGTAAGGCTTTTCACACTACATAATTTTCATTTGTTATAGTGTGATTTTTATTTTGTTGACAGAGAGATAACATCATAGAAACTCTACAACAGCACGATGTGCCTATGGTCGAGGCAGCCAGAAGAGCTAGAAACAGAACCTTATATCTCCCTCGACACCCACAGCGGTAAAAGAGGAAGTGAAGAAGAAGAAGAAGAACATGAAAAAGAAGATAAAAACAATATTTTCTCAAAATAAAGATTTCACATTTAGATGACTTCGGCACATTGCCAGTGATATATCAGAGGTCCTGCCACTTCACACTTTTATATCAGTATTTGCCCGGCTCTTTAGTGTAGTTGGCTAAACTGGACTGCACGGTGACTGGGTGACAAAATCCTTGTGGTCTGGGTTTATGGAATCAAGGCCGAAGGGTTGCGATATCCATAGTACCGAGCAAAAGGGTTAACAATTCATGGTTTCTGGATATTAAAAAAAAAAAAAATCAGTATTTGTGCTGTCATTTAAGTGTGGTTGTAATTCCTTGTTTGTTCTCTTTTTAAGGTAAGGTTGTAGAGACAGAAGACTCCATTGAAGTCAATGGCCATCTCTTCATGAAACCTTTTGTAGAGAAGCCAGTGGATGCAGAAGATCACAACATCTACATTTACTTCCCTGTGCAAGCTGGGGGTGGCAGCACTAGACTGTTTCGTAAGGTAGATATATGACGATGTGATTATTATAATGTTTAATTATGCAAATACGATATCTCTAGATGTGATAACTGGACTGTTTTGTAAGGTAAAGTTGATATCTGTAGATATAAAAACTAGACTGTTTCATTTGGAAAAGTCCCCTATGTGGGTTCCGGGGCCCAATTGTTGGAAAACCAAAGACAGACCCACTGCCTGCTCAAAATGCGGGTCGTAAGAGTCGACTAATTGGGAGCTTCATTCAAAGACGGAGTACATCTGCCTGAGAAGCAAGGAACCAACAGTCTGCATGCAGATGAGTCAGACCTGTGAAACAGATGTACATGCAACACTCAGGTTCTGGAACAGGACTAGAGTCAAGAAGTGGATGAACAGCCAGAAGTTTCTGCTGGAGCTTACAGCCGGTGATTGCGAAGAAGAAGACTAGGAAAAGTAGATATCTTTAGATGTGAAAACTAGAATGCTTCATTAGGAAAAGAAGATATCTGTAGATATATGATAACTAGATTGTTTCATCAGGTGAAGTATATGATAACTAGGCTGTTTGATAATGTAGATATCTAATGATGTGATAATCTGACTTTTTCAAAAGGTAAGGAATCTCTATGTGAAAAATGTTCAATATTTTATAAGATAGATATCTGTAGATCTAATAACTAGACATTTTGGCAAAGCAAAGTAGATATAGATAGTATAGATGTGATAACTAGACTGTTATGTCAGGTAAATTAGATATCTGCAGATGTGATAATTAGAGAGCTTTGTGAGGTAGATATATCTGTAGATGTGATAACTGACTTGTTTCATAAGGTAAGGTGGATATTTGTAGATCTAAATAGACTGTTTCATAAGGCAAAGTAAATATTGTAGATATGATAACTAGACTGTTTTGTAAGGTAAATTAGATGTCTGAAGATGTGATAATTAGAGAGCTTTAGGTAAAAATGTCTGTAGATATGATAACTGGCCTGTTTCTTAAGGTTATAAAGATATCTGTACCTGTGGTAACTAGACTATCTAGTATCTGCCTTAACTCAGTGGTTTCAGTCGCTGATCCAACAGACAACAATCATTGGTTTCATTGCCAGGTGAAAGATCGTAGCAGTGTGTATTCTCGATTCTGTCGGGTTCGAAACAAGGGCTCTTATCTGTATGAGGACTTTATGCCAACAGACGGCACAGATGTCAAGGTAACAGACTCGTATCCACACATATGACAACTTTTTTTCTTCTCATCATAAAGTTTTGCTTATGCTTAAAAATAAAGAACCCTTTTCCACACCTTCAGGTGTATTGGGCATGTATTATGGGTGATATGGTCAACATCATGTTGGCCGCCTTTACTTCCCAGGACTGTACCTTTTACCCATTTTAGGCTAGGTCAGCCTGGGAGCTAAAAGGTCATTAAAAATTTTTGTGTGTCTCCATTCAGATTTGAACCCAGCACCTTCCAATCCACAGACAAGCTTCTAGCCGCCACACCACAGGTGCATTAGGCAAATGATGCTAGATTCAAGTTTTTATATTTGTCTGCACTTACTGAGTGTTGTGGGCGACATCAAACCACCACCTTTGCTTCCCAGGACATTTCCTGGTACCCATTTGAAGTGGGTTTTTTTACCTCAATTTTCTCTACCAAATCTGCCCAGTATGTAATATAACCCAAAGACTGGGGTCACAAATATGAAGACATTTTATTGTCACATCATAAAGTTTTGCTTATGTTATTTAAGTCAAGGAGAGGACACTATTCAACTGTAGTTCAGTATTGTAATAAAACAAAGTAAGAGATACTATTCTACTGTAGTTCAGTATTGTAATAAAACAAAGTAAGAGATACTATTCTACTGTAGTTCAGTATTGTAATAAAACAAAGTAAGAGATACTATTCTACTGTAGTTCAGTATTGTAATAAAACAAAGTAAGAGATACTATTCTACTGTAGTTCAGTATTGTAATAAAACAAAGTAAGAGATACTATTCTACTGTAGTTCAGTATTGTAATAAAACAAAGTAAGAGATACTATTCTACTGTAGTTCAGTATTGTAATAAAACAAAGTAAGAGAGACTATTCTACTGTAGTTCAGTATTGTAATAAAACAAAGTAAGAGAGACTGTTCTACTGTAGTTCAGTATTGTAATAAAACAAAGTAAGAGATACTATTCTACTGTAGTTCAGTATTGTAATAAAACAAAGTAAGAGATACTATTCTACTGTAGTTCAGTATTGTAATAAAACAAAGTAAGAGATACTATTCTACTGTAGTTCAGTATTGTAATAAAACAAAGTAAAAGATACTATTCTACTGCAGTTCAGTATTGTAATAAAACAAAGTAAGAGATACTATTCTACTGTAGTTCAGTATTGTAATAAAACAAAGTAAGAGATACTATTCTACTGCAGTTCAGTATTGTAATAAAACAAAGTAAGAGATACTATTCTACTGAAGTTCAGTATTGTAATAAAACAAAGTAAGAGATACTATTCTACTGCAGTTCAGAATTGTAATAAAACAAAGTAAGAGATACTATTCTACTGCAGTTCAGTATTGTACTAAAACAAAGTAAGAGATACTATTCTACTGCAGTTCAGTATTGTAATAAAACAAAGTAAGAGATACTATTCTACTGTAGTTCAGTATTGTAATAAAACAAAGTAAGAGATACTATTCTACTGCAGTTCAGTATTGTAATAAAACAAAGTAAGAGATACTATTCTACTGTAGTTCAGTATTGTAATAAAACAAAGTAAGAGATACTATTCTACTGTAGTTCAGTATTGTAATAAAACAAAGTAAGAGATACTATTCTACTGCAGTTCAGTATTGTAACAAAACAAAGTAAGAGATACTATTCTACTGTAGTTCATATTAAACTCCCTTATTTCAATCAGTTTTGTACAAATGACATGAAGGTGTACTATCTTAAATACAAGCTGCACCCAGTTTGTCGTCATCGATTTTTGGTCAAAATACTGCAGTCTATACGTGCACAAATGAGAGGAACATTTTTACTGTTGTTCTGTTTTGTAATAAAACAAAGCAGGTGACACCACTGTATTTCTGTAATTACTTATTGTAATCAAGAGGTGACACTAGTAATGAGGTTACTTTTAGGAGTAATAGGAGGTGACACTAGATCTTAGTTGTATTAAAAATTCCCTGTGTGGTTTCTAGGGCAGTAATGTGGATAAAACAAGAATACACCCACTGCCTCCCCAACAAGTATGTCCTAGAAGTCGACTAATTGGGGGTTTCTTTCAAAGTCGGAGTGTATCTGCCCGAGTGGCAGGGAGCAACCACCTGCTCACAAATAAGCCAGTAAATGGATGTGGACACAAATCTCAGGCCCTAGCACCAAGCCAGAGTCCAAGTGGACAAACAACTGGGACTTTTTACCAGAGCTTACAGTTGTGAACGAAGAAGAAGAAGAAAAAGTATTAAAAAATAACACCAGTTCTGTAATCATTCTTGTGCATAAATCAAAAAGGTGTCACTAAATCTTTAATTACCTTTTCTAGCTCTGTCAATACTTTTAAGATTAAGCATAGTGGGTGACACAGGATTTAATATTACTTTTGTGGTTATACAAAGAAGGCGGCACAGGGTCTGTACTTTCATACCTTTGGCAACAGACAGTGTGCTATTTAACTTAATTACTTTTTTATGTGTGCCTATATGAAAGAGAAAGCCCACAACCTTTCCTAGGCTTCGAACCTGGGTCTCCCACATGCAAGACCAGCGTTTTAACTGTTTAACTAGTCATTCCTCAAGAGGGCGACATTAGATCTTTGATTATTTTTTTTACCTGAGGTTAGACTAGTTGCGTATCCTTTACAGGACGTTGCAGAACCAACTCCAACAGCCCCTAGCTGTTGTGTGGTTTTTCTAGACAAATTTATGTCCAGTAGTTTGCCATTGCTTTCTGGACGGTCAGCTTTCTTGATACCACTGTTGAAATCAATGCAAAGCACAAGGCTCACAGCTTGGATCGAACCTGGCATCCCGGCATTACAAAGCGTTCGCATCGACTTAGCCACAGAGCCGACAAACAAAGCAGGTAGTGTTACTTAATTACTGGTTGTCTTTACAACAGTGGTGAGGCCAGACGTTCATTCAATTCGTTCATTCAGTTCATGGTGATGAAGCATACATTGAACATGTTACAGGTGTACACAGTAGGCCCAGATTACCAGCATGCAGAGGCTCGCAAGTCTCCGGCCCTCGATGGAAAGGTGGAGAGGGACTCAGACGGAAAGGAAATCCGCTACCCTGTGTTACTGTCAAACAGAGAAAAGATGATTGCTAGGAATGTTTGTAAAGTGTTTAAGGTAATTTTGATATTTACTTTATTTGTTGTTGTTTCCATCTTAAAATAACAGAATTGCTGTAATCTTCTTCTTTTTGTTAGTGTTTAGCGGCTGTAAACTCTGGCAGACATTACCCATTTTAGATTGGTTTGACCTGGGAGCCAAGATCAGATGTGAAAAACAAGAAAATGGCCTTGATGCAGGTTTGAATTCTTGACCTTTGAGTCAGCAGACAAACGTATAGCCACTGTGCTTTCAGGGCTCCTCATATGCTGATTGGGAGCCGCCGCGGTGTAGTGACTAGACACTCACTGCTGGTCAGAAGGTCATGGGTTCAAGTGCATATTTTTTTCAGAAATAACCTTGGCTCTCAGGTCGACCAAGCCTTGTTGTTGTTGTTATCGATCCAGTGGCGCATGAGCTTTGGCCCAATGCCATGTAGTGGAATTTGCATGTTTTCACAAGCTGTTCTTTTCCTCCGTACAAAGTGTTCCACTTGTCTGGTCTCAGAGGGAGTAGCATTCTTCTAGTCTTGCTGAGTTTTGGTCACTCGAAGAGATGGTGTTCAACAGTTTCGTACTCAGTGGACATCTAAACAGAATACAGCCACAACACTCCCCAGAGTTCCAGCTATGTAACTACTAGGGCTGTACCGAATAGTGATTTTTACTATTCGGCCGAATACGAATAGCGGGACCAACTATTTGGCCAAATACGAATACGAATAGTGTACAGTGTATAAAATATATCTAAAAAAAACACAACATTTATAATGTCAAATGTATGCTGAACTTTAACTTCACATAAAGTAGCACAGAATAGTCATCTTCTTCTTTAGCATTCTGAGCCCTTGAAGTTTACTCGTCTCCATTCATCTCTCTAGCTGGCCTTCTCTTCACAATTTGTGACACCAGTTGTTTGCAGGTCTGACTGGACATTATCTCTCGAACTTCTTTTTTGTCTGCCTGGTGGTCTACGCCCATTCCTCTCTCAGGTGTATACAGTTTTTACTTCTCTATCATCTGACATTCTTTCAATATGCCCCAACCATTTTAGTGTGTTAGCTCTCATGATGCCAGTGATCAATGGTGATTTAAACATATTATGTGTTACGTTGTTGCTTCTGACTCTCCATTCCCTGCTGTTAGCATCTTTGATGGGTCCAAAGATTTGTCATAGAACTGTTTTCGAAAACCTGTAATAAGGCATCATCTCTTTTATTTTTGCTTTGTTTCCGAGCCAAATAAAATGACTGGTCTTTTCCACGTTTTATAAATTCTGATCTTGGTGTTGCGAGACAGACACTTTGACTTTAGCAGATGTTGAAGGGCATAGTCAACTTTATTTCTAGATTGTATTCTAAATTGTATTTCTTCTCTCATCATGTTGGAACAGTTGAAGATTGCACCCGCGTACTTATATTTTTCTGTTCGGTTGATTTTCATATTATCGACTTGTATGTGGCCGGAGTTTATATTCTTTCCATGTCTGGTTAGTATTCGCACAGAATAGTAAACATTTAATAACATTTTATGTTCTGCATCCCTCAGTCAGTCTGTGGTAGCTAATAACTTGGATTGAAAGAATCCTAAGTATTATAACAAGTAACTAAACATGGAAATTGTCACTGACAGCTTAGTTAATGCAGGAAAGCTGCATTAGTTTTCAACAAAACCAATCGTTCCATGTTGTCAGCATTAAGCTGTGTAAGCAGAAGCGGGTGTAAGGTAACTACTATTCGTATTCAGCCCGACCACAACTATTCGGTCGAATACCGAATAGTCAATAGGTCCATTATTCGGCCCCGAAGCGAATACGAAGCGAATATTCGGTACAGCCCTAGTAACTACCCCTACGACCCAGCCTTGAGCCAGGTATAGTCCTGGGAAGTAAAGACAACCAGCGTGATTTTGACTACATCACACACCGAGTGCTGATTAATCTGGAAAAAAAGGTCTAGCCCTATGTGCCCAGTGTGGAAAAGGGTCCTTTACTTTACTTTTACAAGTGCTGATTGGTTTAGAAATATGGGGCAGGAAAATTATCCTTGGATTCTTTACTTTTACTTAAGGAATCAGCAGTGTTATTTGTGAGCTGATGTATCTTCTTCTGTTTCTTTATTTTTCCCTACTGCTTCTGCCAGTGGTTCTCAGCCTTCCCAATACTGTGACCCTCTAATACAGTTCCTCATGTTGCGATGACCCCTCAACCATACAATTATTTTTGTTGCTATTACTTCATAATTTCAGTGAATATGGGTTTTCCGATGGTCTTTGTCGACCCCTGTGAAAGGGTCATTCCACCCTCAAAACTGTTGCGACTCACAGGTTGAGAACCGCTGGCTTATGCTGGAAAGCATTTCAGAGAGGAGTTTGTAGTTTCAAGTCTTTTCTTAGTTGC
Organism: Candidula unifasciata; assembly: GCA_905116865.2. Taxonomy (NCBI): domain Eukaryota; kingdom Metazoa; phylum Mollusca; class Gastropoda; order Stylommatophora; family Geomitridae; genus Candidula; species Candidula unifasciata. Next base: position 198,446 of record CAJHNH020002247.1, on the reverse strand, counting down.
TTATCTTGTGTTAATGTCATATTGCATTTCTGTAGTGTTTCTTTTACTCCCTCCACCCATCTCTTTCTTTGTTGGCTTCTTGCCTTGCTGCTCTCATGTAGTATACTCTAGCTGCTGGTTTTGTTCCATTTTAACCAGATAACCAAACCATTTGATTCTTTGAGGTTCTATGAAATCATTTACCTGTACTGTAAATACCATTGCTGTTCTTTGTTATTGACTCTATGGCTTCTTGTTTGCTGATGTATTATTATATATAAAGTGTTAAATATATGTATCCTGTCATTATATATATATATATATATATATATATATATATATATATATATATATATATATATATATATATATATATATATATATATATATATATATATATATATATATACACTCACACACATATATACGCACACATACATATATACACACACATATGTGTGTATGCATATATATATATATATAAATATACACACACATTTATGTGTGTGTGTAAATTTATATATATGGAACTCTAAATTGTACAGTTTTAAAACCATCTTACATATTTTCAATTCTAATGTTATTTTATTTTTAACATATGCAAGTGAAAGTTGGAGAACTGCTAAAACAAATATCTGCGAAAACTGATGAAAATAAAATTGAACGAATTCAAAAGGAGGGAAGAAATAAGAGCAATGTCTGGGCAACCATTAGTGTCAACAGTTATGAGACAAGAGAAGATGGCGCTGCACTGGACACATCCTGAGAAAAAACCAGCTGAGAATCACCAAAGAGGCATTAAAATGGGTAGTAAAGGAGTTAAGGAGGCGAGGATGCTCAAAAGAAACCCTAGGATGAACGTTGATGAGAGAGGCCAAAGCTGCTGGACTGGATTCCATCAGTGATATTAAACTGATTGCACAGGATAGAAGAGAATGGAGAAACAGACTGTGAGCCCTATGTGACATATAATGGGACAACAAGACAATGCATGAATGAATGAATATGTATGTATGACCTAATTTGCTGAGATGGGCTCATGCATTCTGTATTCCCAGCAAAATGTATGTGGATTCGATTTACTGAGGGCTAGTGGCAGGCATTATGTCTGTGATGTGAATGGTTTCAGTTTTGTCAAAACTTCAAACAAATATTACGACGACTGTGCTAAAATACTTGGGTAAGTATGTTGGTTTGTTACAATATGTTTGAGTAAGTATTCTAGTTCATTAGAAAATACTTGGGTAAGTATGTTGGTTTGTTACAATATGTTTGAGTAAGTATTCGAGTTCATTAGAAAATACTTGGGTAAGTATGTTGGTTTGTTACAATATGTTTGAGTAAGTATTCGAGTTCATTAGAAAATACTTGCATAATTATTGTTCATTAGAAAATACTTGCATAATTATTGTTCATTAGAAAATACTTGAATAATTATTGTTCATTAGAAAATAGTTAGAAAAGCATTGTCTTAAGACAGGGAAAGAATAAAAACTCCGGCCACACAGAAGTTGATAGTATGAAAATCAAATGAACAGAAACATATAAGAATTATTTATATTCATAAACTTCAAACTTCAACTGCTCCAAATTGCTCAGAGAAGAAATACAATCTAGAATACAATCTGGAAAAAAGTATACTATGCCCTTAAACATCTGCTAAATTTAAAGTGTCTGTCTCGCAACACCAAGTTTAAAATATATAAAATGTTGAAAAGACCAGTCATTTTATATGGCTCTGAAAATGGCTCTGAAACTTGGAGCACAACTAAAAAAGGATGAAGCGTCATTACACAATTTCAAAAACTGAGTATTACGACGAATCTGTGGATCCATCAAAGATGCAGTTAGCGGGAATGGAGAGTGAGAAGCAACAACAAAATTCATAATCTGTTTAATTCACCATTGATCATTGGCATCATGAGATCTAATAGATTGAAATGTCTTGGGTATATTGAGAGAATATCAAATGACAGAGAGGTATACAAAATTAGGCTATCCTCCAAATAACAGGCACAAAAGATGGCGGCCGCAAAAACACCCTAACAGAGCCTCAGTCACGTGTCAGTTGCTCACTTCCAGCCACTTAATTTGCGGTTTTCCGGTGACTACCGCCACCGCCGAAGGTATCTCCCACTCTGCGTGAGCGGCGTGGATTGGGGCTAAACTAGATGGCTGGGACTCACGAGCAGCAGCTTCTGCATCTCTTGCAGTTTTGCTCTTGAGTCCTATCCATCTAGTTTAGCCCCAGTCCACGCCATGTGGGGGGGGGGGGGGGGGGGAATACTCTCGGCGGTGGCGGTAGTCGCCGGAAAACCGCAAATTAAGTCGCCGGAAGTGCGCAACTGACACGTGACTGAGGCTCTGCTTTTGGCCGCCATTCTTTGTGCCCGTTATTTGGAGGATAGCCAAAAATTATATACACAAGGGTTATAAATGGTTGTAGACAATCAGACAGACCAAGAAGTCGATGGAGAGATAACGTCTAGACAGACCTGTAAAGAGAGATAACGTACAGACAGACCTGCAAACACTTGGTGTCACCACCTGGAAAGAGAAGGCCAAACAGAGAGATGAGTGGAGACGGGTAATATCTGCAGCAATGAACCTCTAGGGCTCGGAATGCTGAAGAAGAAGAAGAAGATTGTCTTAGAAGGCGACTGATTAGGGGTGTTTCCTTCGAAGTCAGAGTGCATCTCCCCAAGATGCATACAAATAAGCCAGATCTATAAAATGGATGTGCATGCAAAACTCAAGCTCTGGAACGAGATCCTAGGTTCAGAAGTGGATGAATAATTATAATCAGAGTTTACAGCTCATGAACGAGAAGAAGAAAAGAGCAACACACACCACACACACATGCAGACAGGCTTGCATATTATTTAACTAAATGAATAATCTTTTGGTGGCAATGCTGGTTTATGTGGTGTTAAAAGTCAGCTTTATATGCTCCCAAATCACATAGAATAATTTTTCTGTGCCTGGAATACTCGACTGCCACTCAGGTGGTCATAGGGTAAGATCCCTATTGGAGCTAGGTAAATTGTTAAGATTGAACTGGGCTTCCAGTTTAGCCTAATGTAAAATGTGGAAACGGGGTGGGTTATGGTTGATGTTTATATTCTACAAAAATCATTTTGAATTATCTCTGCCAAATTTATATACTACAAAAATCAAATTCAATTATCTCTGCCAAATTTATATACTACATAAATCATATTGAATTATCTCTGCCAAATTTATATACTACAAAAATCATATTCAAATATTTCTGCCAGATTAATGTTCTACAAAAATAATTGAATTATTTCTGTTAGACTTATATTCTTTAAAAATGACATTGAATTTTTTTTAAAAATCTGTTTAGGACGCTGGTGATGAGAGCGTGTTGTCCTCAGCTTCATATTCCGTACCCAATGTGCACTGCCCCAGAAGACATTCCTGTAGTTCAGACCACATCTGGTTCAATGTAAGTGGCTTTTGTTTGGTACACATATGTAGGTTGCATTCATGTAAGCAGTTATTTATGTTAAAGAACAAAATCTTCAAAAGTTCCTATACAGCTACCATCTGTCTTACACTAAATATAGTATAGTAAATCTTTCAGTACCATGGAACACATTGTGCTTTGATTTATAACTAATTTACCTGTCCTCTGGGACGGAAGGAGTTAAAACTCATTATCTGTCTCAGTAAATATAGAGGAGCTGTGCAATTCACTATCTCTTTCACACTAAATATTGAAGAGTAATGCAGCTGACTGTCTTGCACTACATTTCAAAATGTAGTTCAACTCACAATCTGTTTCACACTAAATACAGAGTAGTGGACTACTATTCTGTTTGACTTCATTGTGAAGCAAGCTATAGTGAGCTCTTTCGTAAAGCCACTGGCTCAGATCATCCAGTTTTAATGAGAATGTTTTTAGGTTATTTTGTCTCCAGCCGTCAACTGTTTCTCAGATATCTGTAAGGCAGCAGGCTTATGTCTCTGTTTGTCCGGCATCTGTGGCTTTGGCGTTGCGAACGCGCTTCGTAATGCCAGGTTTGATCCCAGCTGCGGACGGTTTCTCTTGCGTTGGTTTCGACATAGCTGACCGTTGAGATAGCAGTGGCAGACTACTAAACGTTAAATTTGCTTAGAAAACCACAACAACTAACAAATGCTGGGGTTGGTTCTGCAACATCCTGTAAAGGATACATAACTAACTTTTTTTGTCTGATTTCTTTCCTTTGACTCTCTTTTACTCTCACTGTGAAAATAGAAAAGAGGATTCAGACTTTACCATATAAATGCTATAGACAAATTAAAAAAAATTGTTTTTTGGAACATAAAACTAACAGATATGTCGAAGACAAAATTAACAAATTTGCAGGACATGAGGAGCCTCTCTTGGCAGTGGTAAAACATTGCAAACTACCTTGGTTCGGACATGGGGTCAGACATGATTCGATTGCAAAGACTGTATGTACTTCAAGGAACATTGGTGGGTACTCGAAGAAGAGGAGGGCAAAGAAGAACCAGAAATTACGACATAAAGAAATGGACAGGACTAAGTTATGATACATTTGTTCAGCAAGTGGAAGACAAAGATCGCAAGTTTTGTGTGTGCTAGTGCTTCCATTGATACACCCCCATCAGCCTAACGGGTCAAGGTTTATGTTAAGTTGATGTTATCCTTTAACTTGTCTCACATGGGAGACCCTACCAGTTGCTGCGCTTCCTTCAGCAGATCTCATGTGGTCACTAAAGAAGGAATGCAGAGAAGTTGTTCAACTTGCCATTTATCTGACACTTAATCTGCCATGGGTTTTTGAGACTGCATCCATGAAAGCCATCCTCGTAACTGACTCTCAGTCAGTACATTGGTTGAGACAGAAAGCGTTAAGTAACTACTTGACCAGTCATTGTTCTATTTTTCTTCCTCTGCCCTATATACTTTAATAGAGTATACGCCCTCAGCCAGTTCGCTATAAGTCTTCCTTTGCCATCACTTGCAGTTGATCCCATGTCCCTTCCATCTTTTGCAGTTTTCACAGTATTTTCAAATGTTCTTTACCCTGTTTTTATTAGAAGTCTACTCCTATTTTCTTTGACCCTGTGGGCTCAGTGCAGGAACATTCTAGTTCTGCAGTCAAGTTTTCTCAGTGTGTGTCTTATCCTTCTTCTTAGCAATCACCAGCTGTAAACTGCAGCAGAATGTTCTGGTTGTTCATCCATTTCTGGACTTTGGTCATGTTCCAGAGTACGTATGCATGACCTTTTAATAGATGTGGCTTATTTGCCTGCAGACTGTTGGTTTCCCAACTCTCAGGCAGATGCACTCTGACCTTGAGGGAAACTCCACTAATTAGCCGCCTTGTACTAAACAATTGTTAGGGAAGATGCCGGTCTACCCCCCCCCCCCCCCCACCCCCAGAATGGGGCCCCGGAACACAAAACAAGTCCTATCCAACTTAGGGTCTTTTTTTCACCTCAGGATTCACAGGAATGTGCTTAGGTCCCTCCCAGAGCTTCAGTCATTCTTTCACACCCCTAATTTCCTCTATTGAGCACAGGCACCTGTTAATCAAAGTTTTTAGTTTATAAGTAAATATATAAGTAAGGAAAAGGTACAAACAATGCCATATACATCCTAAGGACATTGTCAGAAAGAGCTATAGAAGTAAAGACTGATTTGTACTTATGCTTCATAGACTCTACAAAAGCATTTGACTGTGTGAAGAATGAAGAAGTAATCAAATTGTTAGACAAATTAAACATTGATGGAAAATATCTACGAATAATAAAGAATATGTATTGGCAGCAAACAGCAGCTATAAGAATAAACAACTGTTTAGATACATTTCAAAGCATAAAGAGGGGCGTACGACAAGGATGTGTACTATCACCTGATTTGTTTTCAATATACAGTGAATTTATAATGAGATCTTTAATTGAATTGTGGTTGGTGGGCACAATATAAACAATTTACGTTATGCTGATGACACAGTCTTGATAGCAACAAGTCAGAAAGAACTACATGAAATGATAGACATTTGGTGTTAGAAAGTGGAAGAATGGGCCTCAGTTTGAATAATGGGAAGACAGAAGTAATGGTGGTATCAAAGAAACGAATTATTCCTAAATGTGTAATAAAAGTCGATGGTGTTATTTTAGGACAGGTACAGAAATTTAAGTATCTGGGCACATGGATAACATCAGATGAAAGATGCATAACTGAGATAAGAGAATAGGACAGGCAAAAACTGCATTTTATAAAATGAAGAATATCTTGTGCAATATATCCTTGTCATTGAGAGATAGAAAAAGAATTCTTGCTTGCTACATACATTCAGTTTTAACGTATGGCTGTGAATCCTGGACAATCGGTAGGCAGGCCAAACAATTTCTTGAGGCCTCAGATATGTGGTTTTACAGAAGTTCGCTTAGAATACCTTGGACAGCCAAAAAGAGCAACCAAGAGGTTTGGAAAGAGGCAGGAGCCCGAAGGTAACTTATCACAGACATCAGAAGGAGACGGTCATAATTCTTTGGCCATGTTATGAGAAGAGGGAAAATAGAACATGTTGTGGCCACTGGAAAGATCTGTGGAAGGAAGACAACGAGAGAAGATGCTTGACAGTCTTGTTGCATGGCATGGAGGTGTGTCGTCACACGAACTGATACATGCTGCAGGAGATTGTGGATTATGGAGAGGCATGATCGCCTACGCCAGTCGGCAAGGCGCCTGATGATGATGATGATGATATATATATATATTGTTTAGTAGTAATCATTAGGTAATTGTTAAGTGTTTCATTAATAACAATTTAACATTAGACTTAATTTTTCCAGGTTTAATAGTAGTTTAAATTTTCATTGACTTTCAAAGATGTCTAATGCTATAAATACTTCTTTTGCCTTCTGTATGCGTATTTGTATACCTCTCCCTGTCCCTTTTTCTTTATGTATAATACTGCATTAAAATTCTTCTTAGCATTCACTGGCTGTAAACTCTGGTAGAAAGTTCTGGTTGTATGTCCACTCCTGGACTTTGGTTTTGATCCAGAACTTGAGTTTTGCGGGCACATCCGTTTTACAGATCTGGCTTATTTTTATGCAGACTGTTGGTTCTGCACCTCCCAGGCAGATGCATCTGACTTTAAAAGAAACACCCCTGATTAGTTGCCTCTACTCTTTGTTCTCCAAAATGGAGCTCCAGAACCAACACAAAAACCTCCATAAAATGTCTGCCTCCACATCTCCAACAGTTGCCAGTTTGTAACTGTAATTCTGTGGTTGTGTGCAGGATGGAGCTAAGGTGTGTGATAGCTGTGATAAGACATGGTGACAGAACACCAAAGCAAAAGATGAAAATGGAGGTGAAAAACAAAATGTAAGTATGTTTCTGTGTTTCACTTTAACACTTTCACCTTGCAGAAATCTTGAAAAATTAGACAATTTTTTAAATTCCATTACCAAAAAAAAAATGCATTATTTTAATCCTCTGAAATTTTACTGTAAGAAACTAGAGAAGGAGGAGAAGAAGAAGTAGCAGAAGACATTTTGAGACTTGCTCAGGTTTTGTAGACATGATTAGCTGCGGAGGTCACGGGTGAGAAGTATTGTCTGGATCTTCTCTGCAGGGTACATCAGTGTTAGGGGAAATAAACAGGCAGACAAACTGACTGGCTCTGCATAACTTGGTATGATAAGGCAGACGGAATTATGTCCATGTGTGGAGAGCATGTACGGTTGGGAGAAGCAAATGGATTACCACAGTCTGGTGAGAGTGATGCAACTGGGGGTGACGATTGGCTCTGGCTGGTATTTGACGCTCAGAGGAAAGGCAAGATGGACGTTTAATTAGAATGCTACTGGCACCATTGGTAATGGAACTCTGCGCTGGCTGCTAAAGATGGGGACGGAGTGCTTATGGGAATACTCCGAGTCCTGTGATGTTGGTTCTTGAATAAACTCAATTCAATGCATATATTTGGAATAGACAAAATTGTGTCTATTATCCATTGCATGTGTTTGGAGAGAGATGTATTTGTCTGTTATCAATTGTATATGTTAGAGAGAGACACAGTTTTGTCGGTTATCCATTGGCCATGTTGTGAGCAGACGCAATATTTGCCGCTGTCTCTTCCAGGTTTTTTGATCTGTTTGAGAAATATGGGGGCTTCAAAACAGGGCACCTGAAACTGAAGAAGCCGAAGCAGCTGCAGGAGGTTCTGGACATTGTCCGGCATTTGTTGAGGGAGAGTGAGTGTAAGGGAGATCCTGAGGTGGAGGAGAAGAAGGCCAAGCTGAACCAGTTGAAGCTTGTGCTTGAGATGTAAGTATTATCTGGTAGATTTGGTGCATTGTTGTTTTTCTTGTGTGTGCTCATGGTAGTTGCACTGTCTGCATAAATGGTAACAGAAACAAAATAAAATTTAAAAAGAGAGAGAGAGAGAGAGAGAGAGAGAGAGAGAGAGAGAGAGAGAGAGAGAGAGAGGGAGAGAGGGAGGGAGGGAGGGATGGAGGGGGAGAGAGAGAGAGAGTGAGAGAGAGAGAAATTGTTAATGAAGGAGGGAGGGAGCTAAGAGAGAAAAGAAGGAAGGAAAGAGAGACTGTGAAGAGAGAAAGGAAAGAGAGAGAGAGAGAGAATACAGAGAGAATACAGAGAGTAAGAGTAATGATGACTGAGAATGAGGGAGACAGTAAGATGCAGAGAAACTGGATGACTAATTGATAAATTGCCAGGCACTTGTTTTGTGTTTTGGTCACCCACGATAATTCAGGGAGTGCCTGTAGAATTTGCCAAGGTATCTTCAGATGTGGTTGGGTTTAGCACTGCTGAGAACCCATTTCATGGTAGGGAAATGAACATGGGTCTAAACCAAGTAAGTAAGTGAAGCACCCTTTTCCACACCTTCAAGCATGTTGGGATATAGGGCTAGACCTATGCTTTATTGACCACTCAACACTCAGTGGGTAATGTGGTCAGCATGACGCCGGCCGCCTTTACTTCTTATGACTTTACCTGGTACCTGTTAGAGACTGGGTCGACCTGGGTAGCCAAGGTTTTTTTCATTTTTGAATGTCTGGCTCCATCAAGACATGAACCCATGACCATCAGATCTGCAGTTGAGTGTCAGGCCGCTACACCCCAATGGCTCCAAATTATTGTAGGTAAAGGAGGCTCTTTGCACCAGTGGCACATCGGGCATATGCTGCTAGACCATGTTTTTATGTACCAATCGACACTCAGTGGGTGACGTGGGCACACCGGCCACCTTTACTTTCCAGGATTGTTCCTGATACCCATTTTAGGCTGGGTTGACGGGGGAAGCCAAGGTCATTTTTGAACTCCAGTCATTCAGACAGGAGGGGGGCATCTGGTTGCTGGGCCAATCAGCACTTATTGGGTGACGTGGGCAGCGTCACACCGGCCACCTTTACTTTCCAGGATTGTTCCTGATACCCATTTTAGGCTGGGTTGACGGGGGAAGCCAAGGTCTTTTTTGAACTCCAGACATTCAGACAGGAGGTGGGCATCTGGTTGCTGTGCCACCACTGACTCTAGATACTGGTTCTAAAAGGAAGATAGGTCTAAAAACTCATCATAAAATGAAAATGGGTCCGAAGACTTGTCCTAAACTGAACTTGGGTCTGAAAACTCTTCCTGTCATTTCTGTTTTGCCATTGTTTTATTGCTGAAACTTGTGCATGACAGGGTTGGCTGTCTTCTAAATTTGTTCATACATGCCAAATTATATATTACTTCTGTTTATACTGTTAATTATATTGTGAAGGAATCTTGTGACTTGTCTGTGTGAAGCAGTGAAGAGATAGATCTGTTTAGTTTCTTCTGAAGATGTGAGGACAATAGGGCATATTTCACAGTTGTTTGCTGAATGTGTAGTTTCCCCATGTGGGTTCTGGGGCCAAATTTGGGGAACAATGAACAGACCATTGCTCCCATAAGAAGCGTGTCTAATTAGGGGTTTGCTGAAATTGGATGATTGCCTGAAAGGTGCAGATATTTGCAGTTTAGCTGTAAACCACACCACAATACGCCAACACCTTGTTAAGGGTGAATGCTGAACAAGAATGCACAGAAAATGACAATTAAACATTGGGGGGGGGGGGGGGGGGGGGGGCATATTGAATAGGTGGTGCTAGCGTCGTATGTTTAGATAGCAATTGCAGCTCTCTGGATGATGTGATGCATCTCATGCTGGCCACCTTTACTTCCCATGAAATGTTTTGGTATCCTCTTTAGATCAGTATCTGAGCAACCACTGGTAATAACATTCATAAGACAAAGAAGATGTAAAAAGTAAAAAAGTAAAGGACCCTTTCCACGCCTTTAGGCGTATAGGGCATATAGGGTTAGACCTATATTTTTATAGACCAACGGCACAAGATTGGTGATGTGGTCAGCATCACGCCGGACAAAGAAGATGGCTGGCACTAAATTGGACGCATCATGTGAGAAACAAGCACTAAATCACCAAGCAGGCTCTAAAATGAGAAATAAAATAATTGAGGAATCAAGGATGTCCAAAAGAAATCCTAAAACTGATGTATATGACAGAAGCCACAGCTCTGGACTGCATTCCATCCATGATATTGAAAACTTTCTGCAGGATAGAACAGTGAAGGAAATAGACTGGTAGCCTTATGTATCATATCATGGCATTACAAGACGATGATGAATGATATCATGGGCAACAAAAATTAATCTCCCAACTAATATGGTTTTGAGAATGAAGTGTTGTGATACAGATAACTGAATTAATGGTACAGTTTGTTTGTTTGTTTTAGTATCCAGAAGCCATGAGTTGTTAACCCTTAGGCTCGGTATTATGGATATCGCAACCTTTTGGCCTTGATTCCTTTGTAAATACCGTAAATCTGGGAGAAAATGTGGCTTTTCTGCCCACCCCCGGGAGTAAACCCGGACCACAAGGAGTTCGTCACCCGCTCACCGCGCAATCCGGTTTAGCCAACTAGACTAGAGAGACGGGCGTGGTACAGTTTAAATCGGCGTTGTGAGAAATAAAGTAATGACACTTTTCACTTCATGGGCAGCACATCAGACAAATGATGTTGGATTTTATTTTTGTGTAGACCAGTAAGCACCCGGTGTTTATTGTGGCCAGCATCAAGCTGACCCCCTTTGTTTCTCAGGGGGCTTTACTTAGTACCCATTTTAGACTGGGTTGACCTGGGAGCTAAAATCATCAAGATCACTTTTGAAAAGTCTTGACTCTATGCCGGTTCGACCCCAAGGCCTTCAGGCAGGCAAGCGAGCATTTAGTCACTTTGCCACCAATATATTTTTTGGCAACTCCTAATAAGACATCACTTTCTTAAATCCTTTTTAGCCCGGCTCTCTAGCGTAGTTGGCTAAACCGGATTGCGGGGTGACCAGGTGATGAACTCCTTGTGGTCCCAGTTCACTCCCGGTGGTAGGCAGAAAAGCCACATTTCTCCCAGATTTACGGTATTGACAATGGAATCAAGGCTGAAGGTTGCGATATCCATAATACTGAGCCTAAGGGTTAACAACTTATGGCTTCTAGATACTAAAACAAACAAACAAACAAATCCTTTTGAATGTTTTCCTTAACTGCATTTTAAATTTATTTACATTTCTTCTAATATTTATTTTTGAGCCTCTGAAATAATGGCTTTCCTTCTAAGACACACATTAAAACATTAATAATGTTGCTTTTTTTTCTTTCTGACAATCACTGATACCATGAACTGCCTTAGTATTGAAGTTTTATCCTGAGACACACATTGAAACATTTGAGTAGACCGAACCAGCTGAGTATTCTGGAGACACCTTGTCAAAGCTGGCTTCACTTCTAACTAACCAAATCTAGATTTGATTTCTTTCATTCTTAATTAACTTCATTTGCTTGAAGGCTTTAGCAGTAGTTTACTTAGTCTTGTGATGCTTTTTGGAAAGTTCCCAGCATGCATTGCTTAAATAAATATGAAAGTAGGGACTGCACAAAGTTACAGCAGTATTTAAAAAATAGGCCAGTTATTAAGATCCCAAGCAGAAACAGTGTGTTTACTACATGTTTATTTTTGTCCTAATGTTTTCCTTGTTGTATAAGCAAAACATAAGATAACACAAAGTGTATGTCAGCCCTTTTCTCTCTTCAGAATGGAGATTGGCTGCTGTCTTGTGAAAAGTATATAAGAATTTTCCGGTCTTTTCCACAGCATGACTCTCGTACTGCTATACAAAAGTCACAAGAATTGTTTTAAAGCAGCCAGCCATATAAATAATACACTGGTATGCTGAGGACTAGAATAGGGGCTTTTAAGCTGAAATGCTATAGAAAGATTCTCAGAAAGATTCTGGGCTAAAGAAGAGGAGAAATGCTGACATCTTGAAAGATCTGAACATCAAGGAAGATTGACTAATAAACAGCATCCTGTCTCAGAAGCTGAAATATTTTGGTCATATCACGCGCTACGACAGATTGGAAAAAATAGTAGCAGAAGGCATGGTACCAGGAAGGAGGGACAGGGGCCAACCAACACGAAGATGGGCACAGGATATAAGTGACTCCTTGAGTCTGAAAGTACATGAGGAATGAGAGCTGGCGAATGAAACTAGTTTTTTTTCAGGCAGACCGTGATGAGAGCAACATTCTGCAAAGGACCTGCTACAGGATGATCGTGATGATGATGATGATGACGACTGTGATTTAAAGGAAAATAACACCCTTTTGCACGTGTATTGGGCTTATAGGGGCTAGACCTATATTTTATAGACTGATCAACAATAGGTGGGTGATGTGGTCAGCAGAATGCCAGCTGCCTTTACTTCCCATGACTGCACCTGTACCCACTCAAGGCTGGGCCGACCTGGGAGCCAAGGTCATTTTGAAATAAAACTTAGGAAGGATTACATGAAATATGTGGTTTTGATCTCACCCTTTTCAGATATTTATTAAGTTGGCTTACACTTTGTGTTTTTTATTTATAGCTTTACTACTGTTAAAGCTATTTCTTGTTAAAGAAGGGAGGCTTCAGTGTTTAGAAACTTATTAAAGTATCTTTATCATGTATGACAAGCTGAGTTTCTCTCTTTTTTTTACATTGTTTCTCTTTGGGACTTCATTCTAACTGGTGTGTTCTGTTTTGTAGTGGTTACTGACTGTTACATTAGATATGTGATGCTTACATTATATGTTGTGCTTAACAACCTACTTAGAGCAAAATTATTACTTTTGAACAATAAGACGCAAAAAATAAATTGCACACAATTTATTGCTGTACCATTCAGCATTATCGCATAAGCTGCACACTATGTATTAAACAAAAAGTAAAACCAGCAAGTAAATCCTTTTAGCAGCAAAATGGGGGCAGACATTAAATTGTACATCTGTTGTTTCTGTCTTATTCGTTCAGATTTACAACAGTAATATATTTTGTGTGTGATTTAGAAAAAAAGAATTACTGTTATCTGTTTTTGATATATTTTCGGAAAGGCTAATCCTGACCAGAAGAAGTCAATTGTTTCGACCAAAAAGCAAAAATCCACAGCCATGTTGTGAATGAGCACAACGCAGTTGCTTCATCAGATGAACGCACAAGAAAAAGAAGATTTATGAAATATTAAAAAATGTTAAACATACCTGTATTTTCCACTTTGGTGAGCAAGTTCGCCAAGTCGCTTGTGAGATTTTCTTTCTTTGACACTGTGGCATATTTGTGATTTTACTTATCGGTCGTTACTACACAGGTATGGCCATTTTTCTGGTATAAACCGGAAAGTTCAGCTGAAGTATCAGCCAACTGGGCGCCCCAAACAATCATCCAGTGAGGAGGGTGTGTACGCTTGTTTGTGCCAGATAAGCTAAATTACAGTGTTATCACTCGTTATATTTATTTGTTTCTTTTCTTTTCGTCATAAAATTATTTTTTTATTTTATTTTAAGTGCAAGCTCAGGTTTATATTTTCTTAGCTAGAAGAGGTGTTTTTGTCTGTTGAATATAATGGGTATAATTTAATGGAAGTTAATTGCTGACATAGTGTGATGGTAAGAATTTACCACCATCATATCTTATTATATATTTTAATACAGCCATTTACACTTGGTTCATATTTGCTGTTAAGGTGAGGCTTGCTGTCATTTGTAAGGCTTGGGAATTACGGATTCACTAGAATGGCAGTATGATTGAATTGAAAAGTAAATTCTTAGAATGGCTAACCAGATCCACAAATTCCTGAAGATTTTCAATGTTATAAAAACAGGCACAATGCAGTTAAATGTGAAACATGAATGAAGAAGAACAAAAAGAATGTGCCAAGTTCTTCTTTTTATAGTCCATGCCGTGTGGCATTGGTAGTCATGTCTATCTAAAACCGCCTGTCTCATGTACTTTCAGTCAGCTGTGACACAGATGATCCTCCATGCCATGATGTCGGACTGTCCAGCACCTGTTCTCTCTGTCTCCCTCTGCCTCTCTTCCCCTCCAACTTTCCTGCTGTCATGATGTACAATGTTTTCTCCTTCTCATCACATGACCAAAGAATATAGATTGTCTGTTGTGGGTAGTCACTTCCTTTCATTTGTCAGTTTCTTTCAAGACATCTTCGTAACTGTTTATCTGTGCAGAGTATTCTCATCCTTTATCTATAAAACCACATATCCGCAGCTTCCAAATAATTTTTCACTTATCTACCAGCTGTTCTTGTTTCGTTTCCATATATCGGGATAGGATTTATATAGCTTTTAAGAATTGTCTTTCTCGTCTTAGTTGACAGAGAAAGATTGCATAAAACATTCTTCATTTTGTAAAATGCTTACCACGTTAAACCGGACATATTGTTTTTCCTTTTGGAATAAATGTACAATCTGAGAAATGTTATTGCTGCAGCTCTCAAATTTCTTTCCATGTACTTTTGGCATTTCTTAGCCTTACATTTAGCAAATTATAAGTCACTTCAAGGTATTATTTTCACTTGACTATAGTTGTGGTGGGGAGTTATGGTAATATTTGTGGTTTCTGCTTTGACTGACAAAGTAGTTTTTTCGTGGTGTCATAATATTGTAGAAATGGTTGAATTATTCTGTTAGACACTGGATAAGACAAAGACACAGAAAACCTAATAAACAAATAGACATGAATTGAGTGGTACTCATCGAAAGAAGTCGAGAGACAAGAGGACACTTTGAATCGAGTCAAGAATTAACATCACAGCACTCAAGGCATTCCGTGCGTGCTCTGTTCCAATCTTCAACAGCCAGCGCAGAGTTACAATACTGATAGTACAAGTCACAATCTGATTATATGTCCATCTTGCCTTTCCTCGAATGTAGCCAGACCCTTTGGTTACACCCAGGTACCTCATTCTCTCCAGGCCATATTAATCTTGTTTCTCTACTGATTCCATTGCTTGTTCCCAAAGGGCTTTGACCACATCTGCCTTGTCATTTCAGTCCTCAGGATGTGCTCAGTGTAGCACTATCTTTTTCATCTTATAAATGTTGATACCTGCAGTTGTACAGACTTTCATCTTTTTTCATCGCCCTTCTTGGGAGCCACCTAGGTGTAGCATCTAGACACTCAAGGATTTAAAGTTCTTGGGTTCGAATCATAAACGAAGCCAGATTTAAAAAAAAAATGACTTTGGCTGTCGGGTTGACCCAGCCTTGAGTGGGTACCAGGTAAAGTCCTGGGTGGTAAAGGTGGCTTGGGTGATGCTGACCATGTTGCCTACCGAGTGCCAATTGTTCTAAAAAATGTAAGCCTAGCCCTATAAGCCCAGTATGCCTGAAGGCAGGGGGAAAAGGTTGCTTTTACTTCGCCCTTCTTGAATTCATCCAGTTTAATGTTTATCAGTTTCTTAAGTCATTTGTTTTGAATGCATTCAACTTTCGTCCCATATCTTTCTGCCACGTGCCGATTAGTCTGTAGAATATAAGTCTAGCCCTTTATGTCAAACATGTTTGAAGGCTTGGGAAAAGGTCCTTTACTTTGAAAAGAAAAAAGTCTTTAGTGGTTTCCTGCTTTCCCTAGCAAATGTTAAAAGTGAAAAAAAAAAAAAATGAACATTGAAAATAATATATCTTAGTTACACTTTTTTTTAAATAACTATTGACAAAACCTAATTATGGTTTGGGTGGGTATCATTTAGTGGTCTGTAACATGTAAAGTTTTCTTATATTGTTTATTTGTTGTATTATTACTGCCATATTTCTAGTTTTCTTATACTTACTTAGGTGCTCCTCTTCTACCTTGGAGTGTAGAGGTTTGCCAGAGAGGTCACCAGTCTTCTCTATCAGCAGTTTTAGTTCTCTAATATTTTGAATGAATTTTTCACAAACTGAAATATTTTGAGATTTCTCCTATTGTTAATTAGTTGTATTATTCCAATACTGGCACATTCCTAGTTTATCATGTTGGGAATTATTTGTATAATTTCAAATACTACACATTCCTGGTTCTCTCATATTGCAGATTAGTTTTGTTAATCAAATACTAACATATTTATAGTTTCCTCATGACTGCTGTAAATTAGAGTTTGTCAAACAATGAATTTTTACCGTTCTAGCAGAATGCATAAACCTGGGCTTGCGTGGCTATCTCTCATGTCCGTTAAAGTTGGAGTTGTATGGGGAAATTGCGGGTGAACTGTTTTCAAGTTGGCCTCAAAACATCTTGTTCTACACATTAAAATGTTTTGTTGCATAGAATATATATTATAAATATGTAATATTAATATAATATTAAGACATTGTGAGCCTAGAACTAAATATGATTGTATATCCTAGACAGTTAGCAACAAATCTTTTGAAACGTCAGAGATATGATTATATCAAAGAATGCTGAAAACTCAGTTGACAGCCAGAATAAGTAATATAAATGTTTAAAATAGGTTAAGAGCAAAGACAACTTGTCACCAAAATCAGAAAGAGACATTTATAATTTTAGTGCTGACATTTTGGGAAGAGAAAAACTGGAGCTTGTTGTGACTACTGGCAAGATTTATGGAAACAAACATAAGAATACAGTGAGAGTAGACTGTAGATGGTCTTTTGTCATGTTACAGAAATATGTCAGGGCTTTAGTTTATATATGATGTTGGAGATGAGAAGCGTAATCATCTATGACACACAGCATGGTACTTGTTGATCATGACATCAATGGATGTTTGTGGGTGTTTGATTTGGGGGTGTTTGGGTGGTTTGTTCTGAGGGTTCCTCTAATAATTTGGATATAGAATAAGCTGAGAATATTTAAATACTTTACATTGGGTGCCAAGGGGATTAACTTAAAAAAAAGTTTTTGTGTTGTTTTAGAAATTTCATCCAAAACAAAATAATGGTTACCAAATGATGCACTTGAAAACAGTTCTTTTGTCTAACCTTTATGGGGGTGATTATTGTAATATTATTTGTTGTTGGTGGTGTTTTGGAGCTTTTAGAATCTGTGAGTCATGTTGTATTTATTTGATTACTGCTTCAAGTTTTGTCATACATTTGCTAGATGGTGTTTATATGTTTTATATTATCTTCTTTTTATTTTTATTATTTTTCCTATTTTATTTTTGTTACTTGTCTTTTTTTTTTATAAAGTTTATTCTGGAATGCCTTAAATTGTGGCATATAAGTAGAATTTTCAAGCTTTAAACAACCTTTTAGACACTAGGATCAGCTTATATGACAGGTATTTAAGAAGCTAACCTGGACAACAAATGCTTGCTGATGCTGGGTGTGTCAGCAGAAAGGCGCAAATATCGCAGCCATGTTGTAAATGGGCACAACACATTTACATTTTTGGATGAACGCAGTAAAAGAAAAAGTTATGGCAGGTATAAAATGCGCTATGTCGATACAGGCTTAATTCAGAATTTGGAGCTAAAAATCTTGAGCTCAACTTGTCTGCTACAGTTTACAGTAGATGTTAACTATTTTAATATAAATGTTCATGATTTGCTCTTGTTTTAAAAATGAAACGTGTATTAATATAGTAGTTGCTTGTTTGTAATAGTAGTATTCCCCTTTGTTGTGTGCCATGCTTAATGATTTACTCACTTGATCTGCTTAAATATAGTTTTATTTTCTATCTCACACCCAACCAGCTTGCTTTATCAGTGTGTCCTGTGAAATATAATTTGTCTTTCAGTATAATATTTTGTGGTCTTTTACATTACATGCAAATCAGGAAACCAACTGCTTTTGTCAGTATCTTACTGATTCTGTATGCCACATATGCTGTCACACAGCACAGTATAGTCCTTGATTTTGGTTAATTTGCTTGACAGCTCAACATCACCATCATCATCATCACCATGTGGTAGATCCTTTATAGCAGTGGTCTCCAACCTGGCGGGCGCCCCCTTAAGTTGCGGGGAAAGGGGGAAGGGGGTGTTGAGCAGTTTTGAAAATGAGTGCATTTGTACTTGTTATAATCCGTTATATTAACATTTTGTTCAGTTTAGTAATATAATATGTTTTAAACTATTTATAAAACCCAAAAAAACAAAACAAAACTAAGGAAGTTTCTGAATGTTGAATTAAGAATTGACATCACAGGAATTAAAAAATTACCATAAGCTCTCCGTCCCCTGCCTATCGTCAGCAACAAGCACATTGTTATAATTCTGGCGGCACTGGTAACAGTCTGTAAATCCGTCTCGCCTTTCCCTTAAGTGTTAAGCGTCGGCCAGATCCCAAGGTCACTCCTCGCAGCACCATTCTTCGCAGGCCGTGATGATTTGTTTGTGCCTCCTCACCGTTCCCTCACTCCAAAGGGCCGTCACAACATCTAGCTTGTTATGCATAAAAATAATATGCTTGTTAAAGTCTAAATTGGGGTCGCAGAACCTACTTGAGAACAATAGCAAATGCTGTCATGTAACACAGACATTTCCATTATTTTGTTGCTTTCTTTGAATGTTGAATTTTGAATTAAGAATCAACATCATAGCACTCAGGTCACTCCCATAAGTGCTCCATCTTCATCTTCAGCAGCAAGCGAAGAGTTCCAATTCGGATGGCACCAGGAAGTGTCTGATTGATATCCATCTCGCCTTTCCCTTGAGTGTTGAGCGTCAGCCAGATCCCATGGTAACTCTTCACAGATTCTCCTCAGACCATAATGTTCTGTCTCTACCTCCTCACTGTTCCCTCGACCCCAAAGGGCTGTCACAACATCTAGCTTGTCATACATCATTTCACCACCAAGTGGTGAAAAACTGGCCAATCTGTCTGCCTGCTCATTTCCCAACACACCGGTATTCCCTGGAGAAAATATCCTAAGGATGCTAACTACCGGGGACCTCTGAATGGATGCTTGTTGCTTTCTTTATTATTTAGTAAAGCTTTGATCTGTGATTCTAGTCTGCATCCCTCACCCACCTCATACAGCAGACTACATCAAAGTAGTACTTTCTCACCTTCAAAGTACAGGGTCTCCCAGACTTACGGCAGAGTTCCCTATCGACTAACAAGTCGTAAGTTGAACTGGTTCAAAGTCAGATTTATATTTTTCAACACTGTCTTCATTTAAACGGGCTATAGAAATTGTGCATAAAACACAAAAATGCAATATATGCACATGTAATTGTACATAATGTGAGAAATACACAATATACACTCTTTTGCATAAGTTCTGGAATTTGTTGACCCTACTAGTGAAGTTGTCGGCTCTGTGGCTAAGTCGATGCGAACACTTCGCTTCGTAATGCCGGGATGCCAGGTTCGATCCCAGCTGCGGGCAATGCGCCTTGCGTTGGTTTCGACAGTGGTATCAAGAAAGCCGACCGTCCAGAAAGCAATGGCAAACTACTGGACGTAAATTTGCCTAGAGAAACCACACAACAGCCAGGGGCTGTTAGGGTTGGTTCTGCAACGTCCTCTAGAGGATACGCAACAACAACCAACTAGTGAAGTTATCTTTCTTTATTTATTGTTTTTATTAATGAATTTTGATGTTTATATTTGTGGTTGTAATTTGGTTGGTCGAAGTCGCAGCAGTTTTGATTTGAGGAGAAGGTGTAGATTTAATTTTCTCACTTTGTAAAACCCACACAATTAGAGTAAGTAAGTAAAGTGAAGGACCCTTTTCCACGCCTTTAGGTGTATAGGGCATATAGGGCTAGACCTATATTTTTATAGACCAACGGCAGAAGATGGGTGATGTGGTCAGTATCACGCCGGCCGCCTCTACTTCCCGGGACTGCACCCGGTACCCACTCAAGGCTGGGTCGACTTGGGAGCCAAGGTCATTTTTTTACAATTAAAGTATATATATATATATAGTTTTTTTTTCCAGTCATGATTTCTTTGCTTTTCTCCATTTTTATAGAATCTAGTGACTTCTTAGATCAAGGGGAGTCGATATTCCTTCATGAAATGGGTTTATTTCGTTATCGGTAGTGGTCCCAGTAGATCTTATTTTGCTGCTTATTATATTTCTGTTTTTATCATTTTGTTGCTATAGTAGTGCATCTGAATTGTATATTTTCATTGAAATGAAAGAGAAAATGCATGATTTACATACAGTCTTTCTTTATGTAGTAAGGTAGGGTGGGGCCTACTGTTGAATTGTATTTCTTTTACGCTCACTCTACTAAATAAAAGCCACCCTTTCTTTTATGCTCACTTTACTAGATAGGTCTAACCAGCCACCTCCATGCTGACTCTGGGAGTGGTCGTATGCTTTTTTTAAAAACAGGGATTTTTCCTGTGTGGGTTCCTTCCATAAAGCCTCATTGGCTTTGGGGGAGTGGGGGTTGGAGGGGGGGGGGGGAGGATAGACCCCTAATATAGAAGTCGACTTACAATAAGTTTGCTGTCATTGAATGTGTTGGGTCGAAATGCCTTTTTAAGGGGCACAAGAAGAAGAAGAAGAAAGAACAGTAATGAAAGCCATGTTTTGTAGAAGAGAGAAGGATCAGTTGGCATGAAAATGGATATAGGATATTAAGAGACGCCTTGGACATGAAAATACCTGACCAGGGAGCTCGGTCATCAGTGTCATATTTAAGACATTAATCAAGTAACATGAGAGAAATTTAACCACCTGTAAAACTAGATGTTTGAGAAGGCTGCAAAAAAAAATCAGCAGAGATTGTATGAAAAATAGGGGCTCAAAGAACAACTTGAACAATATCCATTTTTAAATTAGCTGAGAAACAAAGACATAAAATGGTTCAGCCACCTAGTAAGAATGAACTCAACGATGCTGACAGCAAGAGTATACAACATGAAAATGGAAACATTAAGAGGCAGTATAAAAGGGGGCCCTGAAGATTGCACAGGACAGGAAAGCATGGAAGCTCCTCTCTGAAGCCTCATGTGCCACTAGGCATAACGAGAACTGATGATGACTGATAAAAGGGCGCCAGTGTGTTTACAGGGCTCATAAGTCAACCTGTTTACAGGGCTCATAAGTCAATCTCAAAATCTAACATATATGTTATAAAAAGTGACCAAGGAAACATTTCATAGAAAACTTTAGCTGCAGATTTTAAACACTTGGGAGAAATCTACAAACGACCTGGCTTGCAATCATTGAGTGTTTATATTTCAATCCATCGATTAGAGAAGTGGAGAGAAAGAACATAAGTGGTTTTTCCTTTCCTTTTGGCTGAGAGAATTGAGATATGTTCACAAAATAATCCACCACCACGTTTTTTGAGCTTTAAATCCAGTGTTGTATCCATAGGGATCTTATTCTTCATGCTTTTATTGGAAAACATCTATCAGGAGGCCATAAGCCTTGAGACAAGCTTTTGTGCAGTCCAAACCCCCCCCCCCCCCACCCCTGTGTTCTATATAGCTTTGTTCTGTTCCAGGCAGGCTTCTCTGTCAGCACCATGCAGTTTACACTGTTGGAGTATATGATGGGTGTTCTCATGTGCCAGGTTTCAGGGACATATCTCTGTGCTCCTGTACCAACATAACTTGAACTTGTGTTGGTGTATTCTGTTGTGCCCTGTCCGGAGTCTGAGTATAATACACTATCCTTTTTTAGACAAGCGTTGAAATGAATCTTGGGGAGAACATTTGGTGTGGGTCATCATCGTCATCATCATCATGTGCCCTGCCAACTGGCGTAGGCGCTCATGTGTCTCCACAGATCACGACCGCTGGTTGCCTAGAACAGCTCTCTTTGTGATTTCCCTCCGTGCCATTGTTTCAGCCCATCCAGCATCATCTCTCTTGGTCTGCCTCTAACTCCTTTTCACTAATCTTTCCAGTTGTCATGATGTTCTCTAATGTCTCTCTTCTCATTATGTGGCCAAAGAACAGTGTTTGTCTTTTTCTTATTGTTGAGTATAGAGATCTGCTTTCATTAGCTTCTTTCAAGCAATCATTGTTAGTTACTCTGGTCGTCCAAGGTATTTGTAACATTCGTCTCGGAAACCACATTTCTGTTGCTTTGGTGTGGGTATCCAGCCATAATTAGGATAAAAGCTGCCGTGATTGGGGGCTAATGTATCTTGAGGTTTGTTGGACATATGGTGCTAGCCTGATTTTTGTAGACCATTTGGCACTCAAGTCATGATGTGTTCTGTATCATCTGACCGCCTTGACTTCCCATGACATTTTCTGATGAGCCTAAAATGGGTAAGTGAATAAGTAAAGATGGCTGATGTGATTTTGACTACATCCATTGATTTGCTGATTAGTCTGTGAAAATCTTGAGTTTAGCACCATATGCCGAGTACAGGGGTGATGTGAACAGAGAGAGCCCTTTACTTACTTTACTAATTATTGCACACAGATGTCTGTGACTGGAATATTTGTTCACCAGCCTGGAAGGTAACACATTTGTTTCATTGGCGCGCTGTTTTTGCTATTCAAATACCGCGTTGTGCAGCTAGCTTTGACATAGTGATGAAAACTTAGCTTTATTACCATGGTGGAAAGATCAAACTATACCTCAACTCTTTTTTTTTTTCTCCAGACACTTGTTACTGCAACTTTTTCTGTCTCAAAGTGTGTGTATTTTAAAGTAACAGTCTTGTTCCAGCATGGATTCTGGGACAATGTTGTTGGGTTGAAAAAAAAAAAAAGCAGCCGCTTAACAAGCATGTTAAAAAAGGTGACTGATTCAGTACCTGCTGAAGTCAGATGTGTTGGGTTGAAAGTAAAGATCCCTTTTCACTCCTTAGGCGCATCGGGCATATCGGAAGAGCATCCCATATTTTTACAGACCAATCGGCACTAGGTGGGTAATGTGGTCAGCATTACTCCGACCGTCTTTACTTCCCTACGACATACATCTTGGTACCCATTTTAGGCTGGGTCGACCTGTGACGTCCCATACCATGATAAAAATCCACGCAGCTATCAGTGGGTTTCGATCGTGGTACGTTGGAATTACGAGTCCGACTCACAACGCCTAAGCCACGGACGCCGCTGTGTTGATTTTGGGTTGAAAGGCACAGATATCATAGACTTGCTGTAAACCACAACAAAACATACCAGCCACCGTTTTTAGGGTACATGATGATGGAGAAGAAGTAATGGTCTTTGAATCTGAATGAATTAAAAGAAATCCTACTGTCGGGTAGGATTAATTGTGATGCTGTGAAGATAATGAAGATAAATATGAAAAAAAAATAGCAATAACAAGTGTTATAAATTAACAAACTACTAAAAATTAAATAATATTTAAGTGAACATAGAAGAAACATGTAGTTTTTGACTATATTTACCACTTTTGCAGTGCAGGCAAAAGATTAGACCCACTGCCTCCCCAACAAGCATGTCCTAGGAGTCGACTAATCAGGGGCATCCTTTGAAGTTGTAGTACATCTGCCTGAGATACAAGGAACCAACAGTCTGCATACAAATAAGCTCTAAACCTGAGGAGTGTCACCATAGATTGCACTGCTGAAGATTTTGTGTGTGCTCCAAACAGACGAAATCCCTCAGCCAGCATCATTAGTTTTAAATAAAAGCAAATTTGCAACATGCGGAACAAAATTAAATATCTTTTGGAGATTTGATTTGATTTGATTTGATTCAAGAACCGGCATAACAGCACTCGGGGCATTCCCATAAGTTCCGATACTAATGGTGCCAGTAGCATTCTTTTGGAGATAAGTTGGTGTCAAGTGCTTTTCCTATAATTTCTGCCAGATTTTATGTGCAAAAAACTAAAAATATTGATCAAAGGATTCTGATAATTAAGCTAGCTTGAGGGAAAGGATTACTCTATTAGTTGACATTTCTGACACATTATATATGTTACCATCACCTGGCATTTAGTTTTTCAAGTGTGCAATATCTTCTTTGGATTTCGCAAGCTGGGCCACTGCTTTTCAAACGCTTATAGTACATAAAAGGATTTATGCTTTCTGGGTTGTTTTGGCAGCTTTGCATAATTAAATGCTGACTGCAGTAGGAAACTTAAGGAAGTTTAACTCTGGTTTTAAAGACTAACGCTTGTCCAGTTGAAAGCATGTCATGTTTGCTGCTTTCACTCAAAAGATTATGCCCAGAGGGTTCCAGGGCCACAGTGGGGGGGGGGGGGGGGGAGACAAGAATAGACCCACTGCCTCCTCAACAAGCATGTCCTAGGAGTCGACTAACCGGGAGCTTCCTTCAAAGTGCACTCTGACCCTCTTTACTTCCCAGGACTATATCAGGACTCAAGGTTGCATCAGCCCAGGAGCTAAGATCAATTATTAAAAAAAACTGATTCTGTCAGGGACCGAACCCACGACCTTCCGGTCTGAAGGCGAGCGTCTAGCCGCTATACCACAGCAGCTCCCAAAAGCATATTTTTGCCTCATTACATTTTGTATTCAGAAACAATTTGGAAACTCTATCCATAAAATATATTTATATAATTATGTAGATTCTGTTATGAACTCAGGGGCATCATATAACTGGCACTGCAGAGTTTGTACACACAGCTATGAACCTGCTAGTGTGAGCTGTGTGCAAAGATTGAAGCACATGTGGTTAGACTTACAATTCTTGCCTGCTCACCCAGTAGTCAAATTTTCTAATCACCTTCCTACCAGATGTGTAAAATTCAGTTGAACTCCAGGGTTGACCCAGCCCGTGAAGGGTACATGTTCAAGATTTAGAGGCAGGGGTCATGATAAGAACCAGATCATCCATTGAGGGTCATCAACATGTCGTGCTATTGTATGTCACATAGGGCTTGCAGTCTAGTTTTCCATTCGGTTTGATCCTGTGCCTCTCGTCGTCGGTGGCTTAGGCATTGCGAATGTGCTTTGTAATGCCAGGATGCGGGGTTCGATTCCAGCTGCAGATGATTTGTCTTGCGTTGGTTTTGACATGGTACAGAGAGCTGACTGTTGAGAAAGCAATGGTGAACTGCTGAATGGAAAATTTGCCTAGAAAAGCCACAACAGTCAAAAAATTATGTGGTTGGTTCTGCAACGTCCTGTAAAGGATACGCAACTAACTTTTGATCCTGTGCAGTGCTCTCTAACTGTCATGGATGAAATCGCTGCTAGCCAATCTTAGCGACATTCGACTCATGGTTTCTCTTGGAAGTCCTGTTTTCTTAATCAGTTTGTTTCCCATTTCAGTGCTTTTTGGGCGATTCTCTTATCTGTTTCTCCTCATGATGTGTCCAACATATTCTCATTTCCATTGAGTGTACCCGTCAGTAAAAATATAGAAATAGGTTCTTTACCTTGTATTGTACGTTTGTTTACTAACACGAGGGGAAGTCAATATGTAAGTCATAAATGGTTATGGGATGACAGGAAGATGTAGTTGGTTGTTTCTAGAAGTGCCATTAGGTGACAGCACCATCAAACTTTATATCTCCGTTTGTTAGGTGGTGCTAGGTGTTGTATGTGCATTCGCAACGCAGAAACAACATGGTGACTGTACTTGCGGACGGAGTATACCCTCAAAGAACAATCTGCTGTTGTACATTTTTTTGGGGAGGGGCTACCTACAAAAGACATTCATAAGGTAGTGCTTTCTGTTTATGCTGACAAATGTTTATCTTGTAAAGCAGTGCATTGATGGATAAAAAAAAAATTCTCAAGGACGCTCTAAAATTGTTGAAGACCAGTCTGGTCATCCTGTTGTGATTGCAACAGACGCATCCGTGCTCACATGGTTCAGCATAAAACATGCATGATCAATTGAAATTTGATGGGAGATATTTGATGAATGATGCAGAAGATGAATGTGAAGTGAAAATATGGTTTAGAAAACAGAGCATGCAGTTCTATGCTGCAGGTATGAAAGGACTGATAAAACGATGGGACTAGCGCATCAGTGTTGGTGGATATAATGCTGAAAAATGAAACAACAGTGTATGTGTACAAATAAACTGTTTTCAAGTTATCTTTATTTTTATTTTTTTTAAACAACCATTTGTGACTTACTTATTGACTTGCTCGTACCAGCTTGTGGGGCTGGTTGTATATGTTTCTTATCCCTGTATTCTTATCCATCATCAGTTACTAGAAGATATCTCAGATGTACATGCATGTCAGCGTTTTGTGTGTGTGTGTCTCTGTGTGTGTGCGTGTCTGTGTGTAAGAGAGAGAGAGAAAGAGAGAGTGTGTGTGTGTGAGGGATGGAGGGAAGAGAGGGGTTGGAGTGGTGGTGGTGGTGGGGGGGGGGGGAAAGAGATGGCAGGGGTGTTGGTCGGCTGCATGTGTGGTAGTTTGTGGAAGGTGGGAAGGAAAAGGGTGCCATTCTGTGCGAACTGTAGATTTTTTGTGTGAATGGAAATATAACATATCACACTGCCTCTGATGAAACATAGGCATACATTCAGTAAGTGACAGGTTAAAACGATATGGCAAAGTAGATATACAGTTGCTTTCATGTTTCTTGCCCTCCACTATCAGGTATGAATTTTCTGGAATTAATCGCAAAGTGCAGTTCAAGTACCAGCCGTCTGGCCGGCCCCATGCCTCTTCCAGCGATGGTTTGTTGTCTGATCAGAAATAATTGCTTGTTTTTGTGTCTGAGCATTCTTTTGTTTACAGACTTTATTTTTTGCATGGAATTCAGTGTTTGAACTGAAAGTACATTTCATCCAGAATAAAAAACCCTGTTGTTTTAAAGCAAGCATGCATATAATCATCCTTACCCTCTTTGGGCTGCTTCTGGAGCATGGAGGTGAGGCTGGAGTTCCATTGCTTTCACAACCTGTTTCCTCCCATCAGCACAAGACATTCGCTTGTGGTTGTAGTTTCATTAACTGTTTTCCATAAAAATTGTTCAGCCTGAATGATAGCACATAGCTTTTACCCTTCCAACTTTTGTGTGGGTCTTTTTATTCCATGCTTTGATCTATGCCGCTAGGTGTCGCATGATAACAGATGATTGGTATCTGAGCAAGGGCGCGCTTGGATGCCCAGTACGCTGTGATGTTGTAGAGTCTCAAGGTATCAGTGATTCTTTCAGTCTGTCTTCTTTTTGTTCATTCCGTTCCTCTTGGTGTTTCTACTTTCATTTTTGCATGCTCTCTTTGCTGGCATCATTGGATTCAATCTCTTTGTTCTTTTTCACTGCTTTTCTTAAGCATCTTATTTTACAGGTGGTTGGCTTGATTGTATGTTTGTGTAATAAGAATAATTAATGTAAAAGGAACGTTGATGAGGCAGGCCAGGTGCTACGCCAGATTCCTTTCTTGACTTTCTCTCCAACCCCCAGCCTGAGATATTCTTATTTTATTTAGTTTCCATGTTTTCCATCATTATTTTGCAGCCAGATTCTTTTACCATTCTAAATGGTTGTTTGTTTGATAACATTAATTAATGTTTGTGGCACGTTGATAAGAGAGGCAGCCAGAGATGCTGGACTAGATTTCTTTATTGCCCCTCCCTCTTTTCTTTAACACCCCCCCCCCCCCCCCCCCCCCCCCCCCCCCACCTTCTGTTTTCCCTGCACAGCACATTCTCTTATGGTTTTGGCTTCTGTGTTAGTTTGATTTCTATGATACATTTTTTATTAAAAGACGATCCCATGTATAAGACACACCTTGATTTTGGGACCAGAAATTTTGAAAACAATAATGTGATTAAATAAAGTTATTGAAGTTAATTTTAACTATTCAGCCAGTGGCTCCTTTTTTCTGATATACCTTAAAAAGATGGGAAGTTTCAGTGCAAACCTTGCATACCCTGCTAGATGATGAGATTGGAGAAGGAAGTTTCAGTGCAAACCTTGCATACCCTGCTAGATGATGAGATTGGAGAAGGAAGTTTCAGTGCAAACCTTGCATACCCTGCTAGATGATGAGATTGGAGAGGTGAAGTAATGCTCAGCAACACAGTCCATCTCAAGGTGGTACTTTGGGACTGGGTGGGGAGAAAAGTCTCCACAACGATGTGACACCAGTAGAAGTAAGCCCTTGTCAGGGCGGACAGTCTATGTATGAATGAAGGAACCAACCAACCTGCAAACACGTCGTTATGGAGGGATCAGATTAAGGGATCAACAGAGCTGTATTAATTTTTTAAATCTAAATAATTGATTCAGCCTGGTTATATCTCTCCCCCCTCCCCAACCCACTTTTTGTTTCAGTCGCCTTCTTATTTATTTTGTTTCGTAATATAGTTCTTCATGTCCTTACCCCTGCTCCCCTTTTTTCCTTCTATAACATTTTTTGGGTTCCATGTTGATCTTGGTTGTTTAGAAGCTCTGTTGTCTTGTCCATAGAGTTTTCCAGCCACAGTTTCTGTTGTATTTAGTACTCCATTAATAAAGACTCAGGTCAAAACGTTCGGTTGTATTTGTGCGCGTCTTTTTCATTCCCTCTATTGAGCTTTATAGTTGCATTTTATGTTGCATTTAGCACTACAAACATACCAGCCTCCCTACAGACTAACAACCAATCAAGCAACCTACCTGCCAAAATACCTATCAATTTACCAACCTACCTACCAACATCAGCGTACGTGCTAAACAGCTTGCTTACCAATTAGTTGTCTGCCATAATGCTTTTTGTACTAATCTCTACAACGTGTCTTCCATCCAGTGACTGCATGATAGTTGAAACAGTTCACCTCTTTTATACATCCCTCATTGTTGTTGAGTTGCATTGTAGCAGTTTGTTTTTCTTTTTCAAGTTTTAAAAGAGAAGTCGAAAACCAGCAGATTGTGCAATGTTTTGCCTCACATATTTCACTGTACCTCGTCAAGTGCACCTAATGTTATGTCAGCCAGTAAATTATGCCAGGCTGTTAATTGTACAGTTTGTTTTCTTTGTTCAGATTTACAATGACATTGCTTTAACCCTCACCCCTCGAGAAGGCTAAATCTACTCAATTCTGTTTGTGTCACAGCATCATAAATAATATGTATCACCCTATCTGCAGTAACCTGTTCTGAAACAGTGCAGTTCTGAAACAGTGCAGTTTAATGCTGTTGGTTCTTTGTGCATCTGTATAGTGTTTTGGAGGCCAAGCTGTGAATATAGTAACTAAATATAACAATTAAAGGGGTTTCCTTGGGAATCTAGTAACTTTTTTAAAGCCAAGCTGACTTAAACATTTTCATATGATTCTCAGTGATGGAGGTCGGGGGTCACGCCATGAGTCATCTGATACATGTTTGCTTTAGGCCCCAGGAAATGCATTGCATCTAATGCTTTACTCTGTTCTTTTTGATTGATTACTCCATTTATATTTCTCTGTATATTTCAAAACACAATTTTAAAATTTAGGTTAGTATATTTTAAAAATATGTATTTTATTACCTATATAGAACAGTTATTTTTCCAGTAAATTTGTAGGGAAATTTCCAGGGTTTAATTACCCTGTTTTTTTTAAAAAAATCATTCGTGGGGTGAAAGAGGTTAATTAATAAAAAAAAAAAAAAAAAAATTTGGGGGGGTGGGGGGGGGGGGGGGGTGGGGGGGGTGGGGGTGGGGGGGGGGGTTCTCAAAAAATGTAGCAGAGAGAAGGAGACATAGGAGGGCACAACAGACAAAAGAAAAATTGAAAGCTGTAGTTACATTACTAGGCCTCTACAAGAGCTATTAAGTACTTCTGAATTTTTGTATCAAGCTGTCTTGATGACCTCTAGGGTTCCTCAACAATTTTTTTTCTCTGTGTATTATTAGTTGACTAGAAATCCTTTATACCTAAAATTCATCATTTGCCCAGATGTAAAAGAACTGTGAAGTGATTGGCTGAACCCTACAGTATTTTTCAAGTGTAATTTGAACAATTTCACTTATTAACTCTTTGAGTCCCAAGGAACGCATCATACGTTCATATATTCCTTCCTAGAAGCCCAATGAACGCAAGATGCACCAATTTGACATCTCTTTTGACTACCCCTTGGGCCTGTGATGCTAAACCCCCTGGGACTCAAAGAGTTAAATGACACAGATTTTGATTGGAAGATTGTGAAAAAAAAAAAAAAAATAGATTCCTTTCAGTAGCTATGCATTTTTTTCTGTTTGTTTGGTAGTAAAGTGCCATCAAATAGCTTGATCATTTATTATTTAACAGTATAATATAATTTGAAGAAAAAAGTTCATTGTTTCCATTCAGAGATCTAGTAGCACACACATACTTAAGGGAGCTAGTAGCACACACATACTTTAGGGACCTAGTAGCACAAGCATACTTTAGGGACCTAGTAGCACACGCACACTTTAGGGACCTAGTAGCACACGCACACTTTAGGGACCTAGTAGCACACGCACACTTTAGGGACCTAGTAGCACACGCACACTTTAGGGACCTAGTAGCACACGCACACTTTAGGGACCTAGTAGCACACGCACACTTTAGGGACCTAGTAGCACACACATACTTTAGGGACCTAGTAGCACAAGCATACTTTAGGGACCTAGTAGCACACATATACTTTAGGGACCTAGTAGCACACACATACTTTAGGGACCTAGTAGCACACATATACTTTAGGGACCTAGTAGCACACACATACTTTAGGGACCTAGTAGCACACATATACTTTAGGGACCTAGTAGCACACATATACTTTAGGGACCTAGTAGCACACACATACTTATGGGACCTAGTAGCACACACATACTTTAGGGACCTAGTAGCACAAGCATACTTTAGGGACCTAGTAGCACACACATACTTTAGGGACCTAGTAGCACACATATACTTTAGGGACCTAGTAGCACACACATACTTTAGGGACCTAGTAGCACACATATACTTTAGGGACCTAGTAGCACACACATACTTTAGGGACCCAGTAGCACACGCATACTTTAGGGACCTAGTAGCACACACATACTTTAGGGACCCAGTAGCACACATATACTTTAGGGACCCAGAAGCACACGCATACTTTAGGGACCTAGTAGCACACGCATACTTTAGGGACCTAGTAGCACACACATACTTTAGGGACCTAGTAGCACACACATACTTTAGGGACCTAGTAGCACACACATACTTTAGGGACCTAGTAGCACACACATACTTTTGGGACCCAGTAGCACACGCATACTTATGGGACATAGTAGCACACGCATACTTTAGGGACCCAGTAGCAGACGCATACTTATGGGACCTAGTAGCACACACATACTTTAGGGACCTAGTAGCACACACATACTGAAGGGACCTAGTAGCACACACATACTTTAGGGACCTAGTAGCACACACATATTTATGGGACCTAGTAGCACACACATACTTTAGGGACCTAGTAGCACACACATACTTTAGGGACCTAGTAGCACACACATACTTTAGGGACCTAGTAGCACACATATACTTTAGGGACCTAGTAGCACACACATACTTTAGGGACCTAGTAGCACACACATACTTTAGGGACCCAGTAGCACACGCATACTTTAGGGACCCAGTAGCACACACATACTTTAGGGACATAGTAGCACACACATACTTTAGGGACCTAGTAGCACACACATACTTTAGGGACATAGTAGCACACACATACTTTAGGGACCCAGTAGCACACACATACTTTAGGGACCTAGTAGCACACCCATACTTTAGGGACCTAGTAGCACACCCATACTTTAGGGACATAGTAGCACACACATACTTTAGGGACCCAGTAGCACACACATACTTTAGGGACCCAGTAGCACATACATACTTTAGGGACATAGTAGCACACACATACTTTAGGGACCCAGTAGCACACACATACTTTAGGGACCCAGTAGCACACACATACTTTAGGGACCCAGTAGCACACACATACTTTAGGGACCTAGTAGCACACACATACTTTAGGGACCCAGTAGCACACACATACTTTAGGGACCCAGTAGCACACACATACTTTAGGGACCCAGTAGCACACACATACTTTAGGGACATAGTAGCACACACATACTTTAGGGACCTAGTAGCACACACATACTTTAGGGACATAGTAGCACACACATACTTTAGGGACCCAGTAGCACACACATACTTTAGGGACCCAGTAGCACATGCATACTTTAGGGACCTAGTAGCACACGCATACTTTAGGGACTCAGTAGCACACACATACTTTAGGGACCTAGTAGCACACACATACTTTTGGGACCTAGGAGCACACACATACTTTAGGGACCCAGTAGCACACACATACTTTAGGGACCTAGTAGCACACGCATACTTTAGGGACCCAGTAGCACACACATACTTTAGGGACCTAGTAGCACACACATACTTTAGGGACCTAGTAGCACACACATACTTTAGGGACCCAGTAGCACACCCATACTTTAGGGACCTAGTAGCACACGCATACTTTAGGGACCCAGTAGCAGACGCATACTTTAGGGACCTAGTAGCACACCCATACTTTAGGGACCCAGTAGTACACACATACTTTAGGGACCTAGTAGCACACACATACTTTAGGGACCCAGTAGCACACACATACTTTAGGGACCCAGTAGCACACACATACTTTAGGGACCTAGTAGCACACACATACTTTAGGGACCTAGTAGCACACACATACTTTAGGGGCCTAGTAGCACACACATACTTTAGGGACCTAGTAGCACACGCATACTTTAGGGACCTAGTAGCACACACATACTTTAGGGGCCCAGTAGCACACGCATACTTTAGGGACCCAGTAGCACACACATACTTTAGGGACCTAGTAGCACACACATACTTTAGGGACCTAGTAGCACACACATACTTTAGGGACCTAGTAGCACACACATACTTTAGGGACCCAGTAGCAGACGCATACTTTAGGGACCTAGTAGCACACCCATACTTTAGGGACCTAGTAGCACACACATACTTTAGGGACCTAGTAGCACACACATACTTTAGGGACCCAGTAGCACACGCATACTTTAGGGACCTAGTAGCACACACATACTTTAGGGACCTAGTAGCACACACATACTTTAGGGACCCAGTAGCACACACATACTTTAGGGACCCAGTAGCACACGCATACTTTAGGGACCTAGTAGCACACACATACTTTAGCGACCTAGTAGCACACATATACTTTAGGGACCTAGTAGCACACGCATACTTTAGGGACCCAGTAGCACACGCATACTTTAGGGACCTAGTAGCACACACATACTTTAACTAGACTGATTTTTTAAAAATGGTATAAAGGCATCCAAAACATTTCTGTTGCATGTCTGTCTTAATTTATTGACCTTAACTGACTATATTGATAATTTTTTATTAGAGCATCATTAATTATTATGGTTAAAGTTATATATTAGCCTTATAGGTTACATTATTAAAAAAAAATAATCAACTAATAGTAAAGTTAATAATATTATGTAAAAAGTAAGAGGCTCATGTCCATATCTTGTAAAGTAATGGGTGTATGGTGCCAGCAGTATGTTGTGTATAGACAGATCAGTACTTGATTACTTATTTTACTTTTCTTAGAGTTTACTGAATAATGTTAAGGTCGAATGATTATTAAGATTATAGTGGTTGTAGTTTATTACTTTGCTCATCTTGGAAAGAATTTTATAGAGAAGTTAAACTTAAGTCTCCAAGGTATTTGGCTGTGCTTCTTAAATGTCTATTTGAAATGTGGTATGTTGCATGTAATTTTTATGTAATGTGACTGATTATGTTACATATTCTAGAAGACACTTGAAGGCAGATTATTATAGACACTGTAAAACATTATTTTTTGCTGAAATAATTTGAGGTTAAGTGTAAATAAATTGTAATAATATGTCATTGAGAATTAGTGATAGAGGGGTTGGGGAACAAAGGGAGAGCGAAAGATGGGTTAAGCCAGAAGAAAATTTAATTATACATTGCAGCGTGGAATTAATTTGGTTTACCGAGTGCACTATGTGCAGTCTACATACTGTGGTTCTGAGGTAAGCTTCACTACTACTTCCCAAGAGGCTAGTTAGGATTCCAAGTAAGAAGACAGACCTCAGACACAGATAGTATACAGAGGGAATCATAAACACACAATGATGACTTCACTTATGACCACCTACTAGGGTAAACTAAGTCATATGAGCTGACAGAAATCCGATCATCATGTGTCTTTATTTGAAAAGGAAGTAGGAAGTGCTAACAGAAAGTCATTGAAAGGGGAAGCTAACTTTGTCCTCCCAACTTTACATTTGCCATTTTTCACTTTATAATTACAAAATGTATATTATTGCTATTGTGAAGCAATAATTAATAGGCAAGAAACAGTAGTTCCAACCAGATTATCACATAGACTTCAAAACAGAGCGTCATAATTTGTTGGTGGTGGGAAACAGCTGTAAGATAGAGGCAGTTGGTGTTCTTGGGTTGTGTGATGAAAAGAGAGGCACTGGAGCACATTGTGATGACTGGAAAGACCAGCAGTAGAAAAGACAGGCAGACCAAGAGGAACAAGCTTGAATATGCCCGAAGTGATGGCCTAGTGCAGTGTTTCCCAAACTTTTCTTAGTTGTGGGGCTTTTTTTAATTTAGAATGTTTCCACGGCGCCCTAACCTAAGTAAAAGTATGACTATTCTTATGTAAGAGATTTTAAAAAAAAATTAGTGGATCTTCAAATATTTTGTGGCACCTCTGTGAAGAGGTCGCGGCTCTCAGGGGCGCCGTGGCACACAGTTTGGAAACACTGACGTATTGGAATATCATCAGTGGAATTGATTCAAAATACTAGGGATGGAGATCTGTGGAGAGACATGAGCACATATGCCTTCTGGCAGGGCACTTTATGGTAATGTGGATATTGTGAAATGAGAGATTCTACATATTTTTATGACAAACATGAGGTCAGGGGTGTTAAAAACAGGTCAGCAGAGAGAGAGAGAGAGAGAGGGGGGGGGGGGGATAATTCTGGTTTGATTGATAATGTAGCTTTGGTTGGTTGGTAAATACTCTGCATGACTGAGTTATCAGTCACTATTATGTTTGATGCATGAACTTTTAGGTTGTTTGAGCCATAGAGCCATGAATTGGAGGCACGACAGTGTAGTATATATGCAGGTGTATAAGCCGGTAACTTGTGTCTGTTCCCATTTTATTTCTATAAGTTCCCTTACACTGTCAGTACATTAGGACAGACCTCCAGCTGTATGTATTGTTTCAGGCAGAGACTGGTGTGTAACTGTAACCCTTATATTTGTTTTCTACCTCAACAGACGACACTCCAAGGGATCCTTCATTGGTGCTGATTCTCAAATGGGGAGGAGAACTGACTCCTGCTGGTCGAATACAAGCAGAAAATCTTGGCAAGGCATTTCGCACCTTGTATCCTGGAGGCCAAGGTTCGGTATCTCTATATTCAGAAAATCTAAGCATAAAATGTCCTTACTTTTTGGCAAGATCTCCATTGAAAAAAAAAATTGTCATCATCATCATCATGTGACATACTGATAAGTTTAGGCTCTGTTAACTCCTTGTGATTGCCAGCGTCTCAGATAAGATGCGTCACGTGTGGTATTGTTTTTTTTTTTTTTAAGTTTTCCCTTTCAGATTTGCATTCTGTATGATTAACATCTCAAGGATGAGAATCAAAGGCTAAAAATCTTGGAAACCCCGTTGAGTTGTTTACCAGTATAGCACAGTTATGTTGTGTAAAGTATGTAAAAGTAAGTAAAGGACCCTTTTCCATGCTTTTAGGCGAACTGGGCATATAGGGCTAGACCTATATTTTATAGACCAGTTGGCACTTGGTGGCTGCAGTTTTTCATAGGCTAGCAGAAGGAAGGAGGTGCATTTATCCTGTTTCAGTATGAGATATCATAACCTTGTTACTACTAAGAAAATATGTGTTTCTTCATTTGTGTTTGGCCAAATAATGTGAGAGTCTTTGTTTTAAAATTTCCCCCCTCCAAAACTGCGTTCTGTAAGATTAACAGCCAATGACTCAAAGAGCCACTATTTAGGCAAGAATCCAACCCTAGAAACCTCTTTCAGCTGGCTGTATAGCACAGTTTTGTTCCCTTTCTTCGTGTTCACCGACTGTTAACTCCAGATGAAAGTTCTCCTTGTTTGTCTACTTCTGGACTCAAGTCCTGTTCCAGAAACGGAGTGTTGCATGCACATCTGTTTCACAAGTTTGACTCATTTGTATGCAGACTGTTGGTTCCTTGCCTCTCAGGCAGATGTACTCTGACTTCGAAGAAAGCTCCCAATTAGTCGACTCTTGCGACATGATTTTGGGGAGGCAGTGGGTCTATTCTTGTTGTCCCTACAATGGGGCCCTTGAACCCTCACAGGGAAGTGCAGTTATATTAGCTAAGGGCTAGCTGATCATTGAAGAATTCGTATAATTTCATTCGCGATTAATCATCAACTTTGTCGACTTTCAAAATGCCTTTGACAGTATCCGCCATCCTACACTTTAAAAAAAATCTTTGGTTTTCCTACCAAATTCATCATCATAAAATCTTTATACAGTGAAACACGTTGCAGTGTAAGAACAGAATTTTGCAACTCTGACTGGTTTCCAGGGCAAACAGGGGTGAAACAAGACTGTGTCCTATCATCGATGCTCTTTGGAATAGTAGTCATTTAAAGTCATGCGGAAATGCACAAACAACACAAATATGGGTATCAAATGGGTTGACAACATTTTAGAAGACCTTGACTTTGCTGATGACATAGTGCTTTTGAGTTCAGCGCACCCAGATATCCAAGAGATAACAGACAATAAATTTTTCAGGACAAATTGGTCTCCAAATGAACACAACAAAAACAAAAAGTATTGATCTTACCAGTAGTTCAGAGAACATCAAAGAAAACAATCACATTCTTGGAAAAGTAGACAGCTTCACATACTCAGGGAGTAAGATGACATCCTCGGGGGATTCAGCGCCAGAAATATCATTTAGAATCGCCCCGTCATCTAGTACCTTTATAAACTGTCAAACATCTGGAAGTCAAAGACACTCAGCAAACACATAAAACTTAAGATCTTCAACGCTTGTGTGATTCCAGTGCTAACTTATGGATGCAAGAGTTGGAAAGCAACAGTAGCTCTTGATAAAAATTTAGACAGTTTTGAGAACAGATGTCTTAGAAGAATACTGAATCTCCTCTGGACAGATTTCATATCCAGTGAACAAATAAGACAACAGACTAAGCAACATAATGTATCAAATTTTATAAGAAAGCGCCTCTGGAATTACATCGACCTGGCACTCAGAATGGATAAGACAAGACTCCCCCCATCAAGCCTTCATATGGACACCGAAAAGGAAACGAAAAACGGGGAAGACCAAGAGAGACTCTGCGGAGAACCATCATCAGGGAAGGCTCAGATATGGGACTAATGAATATTCAAGACCTAAATCAGGTGGCAACGAACCGCCAGACATGGAGAGCTATGACTTCTGCCCTAAGTGCTGCCTAAGGCTCAAGAGAAAAGACTAACTGACTAACTAGCTGACCAAGTGGTTAGACTGATGGGCTCTCATGCAGGTGACCTCGATTCATTCCTCAGTAAAGGAAGGAGATTTTGTTGTTGTTGAACGGGTACAGAAATAAATTCCGAATGTGTATAGTTCATGGCAACTGCATTAGCCCTGTGGTTTAATTCCCGAGCTGTCTTACCACACACTTGAAGTAGTACGTACAGTTTTTGCCCAAGTGTTACAAATTAACCTGAAGACAGTGGTCTGGCACCTTTCAAATTTCCAACTGCAGATTTTTTTTTTTAAATTGCTTATTACACAGTGCTTCTTAGTTGTTGTTGTTGTTAGTTGGTCATCATCCCAGAATGCTATATTGGGGCTGTGTGGTCTTGAGGCATGGTGTCCGCCTCAAGTGCTAGAGACTCCGGAGTCAAACCCCTTAAAGCGCTGGGATTTTTTCACGTGGACTTGGACTTCTAGTAATTCCCCCCCCCTGGTAGGGAGATTGGACGCCCGTGTGCATAGTTGCACATGTAAAAATTCCCTTGGCAGTTGGAAGTTGAAAAAAGTAGCCTAACGGCGCTGCCCCGGCACAAATTTTGAGTTAAAAATCTACCCAAAGTATTTCAGGATCGCTGCCGGTGCTACAGAGCATGTGCACTGTGCTAAGCTTCTTTGGACTCAGACTTGAGTTAGAAGAAGATAGGAGCACTTATGGGTTGCTACCCGTGTGCGATGATGTTGATCTGTTGTTCAGACCTCAACCTCTATGTTTGATCCACTCTCCTAGGTTAAGATTTGCTATGTTTGTCTTGTTCAAACATTTCATTTCAGTGTTTCATTTCTACAGGTCAGTTTGAGGCACCAGGCCTCGGGTTTCTCCGTCTACACAGCACCTTCAGACATGATCTCAAAATTTATGCATCGGACGAGGGACGAGTCCAAATGACAGCAGCAGCATTCACAAAGGTGGAAATGAGAATTCAGATTTAAATATTTCATACTTTGTTTTATTCAATACAAGTCTTCTTCTTCTTCTTCTTCTTTTGTTGGTTTGGAATAGATTATCTAAATCTGCAATGTTGTCTCTAGTACGAACTTCACTGTCTTTTGTAATTCACTCAGCGACCCGTAAAGTTTGACTTGCACTGACGTTTCTCTTGGCCACAAGTTTTGCATTGATATGTTGTATCTGGGACAGTCTTGGAGGACATGATCTGTTGTCTCAGGTGCCAATCCACATGTGCACATGGCTCATTCGCCGATTTTAAATTGTGTGTACATGTAGCTGCAAAGTCGACTGTGACCTGTTCTAAGGCATAGAATTAAAAACTTGCTCTGGTCTATCCTTGAAATGGTAATAATTCAATACCAGTCAACTTGCCATGCATTTAGGAGTGACTGTTTGAGTACTAATTCATGACTCTTGTAGTCTGATTATATGTTTGCTGGGTTTTTTTTTCTTTCTGAACATTGAGTGTTTACTAGCTCCTGTGGCCAGTCCTATTTGCATCAATTTTTGGGGGAACTAATAATGAATGTTACTGTGGAATAAATAACATAATTATAATATCATAATCTGGGGAGTAAAGACAATCTTTAGCCTACAACATTTAAATTAATAATGTAATTAAAATGTCATTATCTAAGGAATAATTAAAATCACTAGCCTACATTTCCATTAATAATTTAATTATAATATCATCATCTGAGGAATAAATCCATCTCTAGCCTCCAGCATTTAAATTAATAATGTAAATATATTGTCATTGGCTGAGGAATAAAGCCTACAACATTTCCATCTGCCCCTTCAGTGGAGATGTCACGAACCTCAAATAAATCTGCTCATACCTCACACCAGAAATGAGCCTTCCATTGCTGTCCTATCTAAGGGAACTTTGTTCTTTTAATTTTTTACTTGTATAAAGCTGTGTTGTAATATTTATATTTTGTTTCCAAATCTAGGGCCTGCTTGCGTTAGAAGGGGAGTTGACACCTATTGTAGTGCAGATGGTGAAAAGTGCCAACACAAATGGACTTTTGGATGGAGAGTCCAATACAAGTAAATACCAGATAGTGTAAGTTGATGCTAATGAAATTATCTATATAAGTTAAACA
The DNA here is from genome assembly GCA_905116865.2 of Candidula unifasciata. NCBI lineage: Eukaryota > Metazoa > Mollusca > Gastropoda > Stylommatophora > Geomitridae > Candidula > Candidula unifasciata. The sequence continues at coordinate 158,587 of CAJHNH020002247.1, read as the reverse complement.
AAAAGTTAAGGAGCCTTTTCCACGCCTTAAGGCATATAGGGCTAGACCTATATTTTTATAGACCAGTCGGCACAAGATGGGTGGTGTGGTTAGCATCACGCCGGCCGCCTTTACTTACCGGGACTGCACCCAGGACCCACTCAAGGCTGGGTCGACCTGGGAGCCAAGGTAATTTTTGAAAAAGTCTGGCTCAAATTATGTATATTGCTCTTCTTTATTCGAATTGCTTCATTATTTGTCAAAAGATATCAGTTCTGTTTGTAAAATAATCACCATATTTTGAGATGCACTAGAGCGGTTCGAGTAAGAATGGGCAGCCTTGTGTTATTTAAACAAAAGAATCATGCGGTTAATCTTAGACTTCCAGGGTGAAATTTACGGTTTCCTCTTCTTGTGTTCACCGGCTGTAAACTCTAGCTGAAAGTTCTAGTTGTTTGTTCATTTGTAGACTCTAGTCCTGTTCCAGAACCTGAGTGTTGCATGCACATCTGTTTTACATATCTGAATCATGGGAATGCAGACTGTTGGTTCCTTGCATCTCAGGCAGATGCACTCTGACTTTGAATGAAGCTCCCAGTTAATTGACTCTTTCGACATGTTTTTGGGTAGGCTAGTGGGTCTATTCTTGTTGTCAACACATTGGGACCCCTCAGCTCACACGGGGAGAATTTACAATTTAACCTTGGACTGTGTGTATTTCAGTAGGAGATTCATTTATATGCTTCCTTGTTTATTGATGTAAATTCTGTACTGTGCAGCCAGCAAGATAATTGGAATATACCAGACAATAAATTGTTCAATAAATTGTTGTATTTACATTATTTACATTCACAACAGGAAAATATTATTTTGAATAATCCTTAATTATAGTGTTCTTGTCTCTCAGTCATTAACTCTTTCAGTTCCTGGGGGTTTAGCATCAGAGACCCAAGGGGTAGTAGAAAGGAACATTAATCAACGCATCTTGCGTTCATTAGGCTTCTAGGTAGGAACTTATAAAAGTATGATACGTTCCTTGGGACGGAAAGAATTAAGAAAGAAAAAAGGGGTTTTGAAGTGAAATAGTATAGAAAGATTCTCAGAATACCTTGACCAAGAAGAAAAGAAATATTAACATCCTAAAAGATGTGAACATCAAGGAAGATTGGCTAGTAAACTTCATCCTGTCTCGGAAACTGAAATATTTTCTCTATATCAGGTGCTACGGCATATCGTAAAGAATAGTAGCAGAAGGCATGCCAGGAAGGGGGGCAGGAGCTAACCAGCACAAAGATGGGCACAGGATAAGTTAACATCTTGAGTATGAAAGTGCCTGAGGCGGGAGCTCTTGTGAGAGACAGTTTCTTTCAGGCAGCTGTGACGTCCTGCAGAGGACTTGCCACGTGATGATGATAGCGTGATTTTGTTTATAGTTAGAAGAAACATCGGGGTTTGTGCTGTATTTAGGACACTGAACTTGTTTGTTTCAGTGTCAAAGAGAAATTAAAGGATATCTTTAATCAGGACAGGGACTTTACAGAGGACGATTATCAGAAGGTATTGATGAGTGTTCTGGTGAATGTACATTCAGACATGATCGTATTTATTCACTGTTTGTCTTATATGAATTAGTTATGTGCCATGCTCTGGTAAAAATTTCTATGCAATAAATCGCTCTCATTTAACGCCAGAAAGATGGTGCTAAAATGTTACATAGAACTTTTTCTGCTGCATGGCAGTGAATCTTGGAATGTTCTTGAACAAATTAGGAAGAATTTGGAAGCAGCAGAGATGTGGTTTCTGAGACGAAGGTTAAATATACCTTAGAGGGCCAGAGTAACTAACATCAATTGCTTGAAAGAAGCTAATGAAACTAGATCTCTATATACAGCAATAAGAAAGAGTCAGACACTGTTCTTTGGCCACATAATGAGAAGAGACACATTGGAGAAAATCGTGACAACTGGAAAGATCAGTTGAAAAGGGGAGATGATGCTGGATGGGCTGAAACAATGGCATGGAGGGATATCATCAAAAGAGCTGTTTCAGGCAACCAGAGATCATGATCTGTGGAGACGCATGAGCGCCTGCGCCAGTTGGCAGTGCACATAATGATGATGATGCTCTAAAGGTCATTCAACTTGCCCAGACACACATTCCTAATTCTGATTGCTAATACTCTCCCCTTGACCCTCTGAGCTTGATGGTTACTAAATTTTCTGAGAGATGTGTTAAAATTAGAGGCATCTTTGGCCTCATCATTGTTCGTCTTCGGGTTTCTTTTAGACATCCTTATTTCCTCAGTACATTTCTTTCCCATTTTGTTGTGACAGTTGAGGCCAATAATTGTTAAGAACACAGCACCAATCATTTAACTGACTCCCCGTATGATAAATATTAAGAAAATTTGTTTCATAACTCTGGTACATCTTAATGACACATTGATTTTATATCAACAAGCTGGCTGCCACAAACAGTATATCGCTGGTCAACGCCATGCAGTTTGTCAAGAACCCCTACCAGATGTGTGTCCGAGTCCATGAGATGATAAAAGAAATCACAGCTCGAATCCGGTGTTTGAAAATGGAACTGAAATCCCGAGGTAAACATTTTAGATCAGTTTCTTCAATTTCTTCTCTTCTAGCCTTTATCCCTCAATGGAACATAAGTGCCTTTCTAAGTCATGCTAAACCTTAGATTTGTTTATTGTAAGTTAGCCTATAGAGCCAGTTTTAACATATGGCCGTGAATCCTGGACAATTAATAAGCTAGCAAAACAAATTCTTGAGACCTTGGAGGCGTGGTTTTACAGAAGAATAATAAGAATTCATTGAACAGTCAAAATGAGCAACCCAGATATTTTGCAATAGGTGAAGGCTTGAAGACAGCTTATCACAAACATCAGCAAAAGATTGTCATCATTGTTTGGTAATGTTATGAGAAGAAGGAAATTGGAACATGTTGTGACCGCTGAAAAGATCTTTGGAAAGAGAGACAGAGGAAGACAACGCAAGAAGATTCTTGACAGCCTTTTATCATGTCATGGAGGGATGTCAGCACACGGACTGATACATGCTGTTAAAGATCAAAGACAAGAGAGAGGCATGATTGCCTGCCAACAAGGCACCTAATGATGATAATAGTTTAAGTAAGTGAAGCTTTTAACAGCAATGGGAAACCAGCCCCATGACCAGCTATATCTAGTGTCACTTTTCTTTAAATGCCTGGTAGGCTTGACATTACTATTATTTGCCTTCCCCAAAGGGCCACAGTAACACACAGGCTTTCTGGGAGTTAATTTAGTTCTCGTCCTGGAGACCCTGGTGTCTTTTTTCTTCTTCTGGTCCATGCCGTGTTGTGTTGGTAGTCATATTTATCCACAACCTACTGTCTCATGTACTTGCAGTCAGTTCTGACACTGATGATCTTCCATGCCATGATGTCAAACTGTCCAGCATCTTCTCTCTTGATCTCCCGTCTGCTTATTTTCACCTCCAACTTTCCTACCATCACACTGTACTCCATTGTTTCTCCTTCTGTTAACATGACCAAAAGCCTGCAGACATACTGGAGTATGTACTTTTTATATCACTATCTGCGTCTTGCTGCATTTTATGCCAGAGATGAAACAACTATCATTTTTGCCCAGAATATAATGATGTTGATTCTTAAATTAAGTTAATCAGTTGGGACATGGTAGCCAATAATGTGGAGGGTATTTAGCTTTTGTGTACTTTCATAGTTGTTAGGGAAGACATGGTGCTCAAGCGCCATGATATCACTTCTTCTAACTATTAACCAAGTGAACATAATATATACAATGTCTATCTGTCTCTCTTATTCTTTCTTTCTTTCTTTCTTTCTTTCTTTCTTTCTTTCTTTCTTTCTTTCTTTCTTTCTTTCTTTCTTTCTTTCTTTCTTTCTTTCTTTCTTTCTTTCTTTCTTTCTTTCTTTCTTTCTTTCTTTCTTTCTTTCTTTCTTTCTTTCTTTCTTTCTTTCTTTCTTTCTTTCTTTCTTTCTTTCTTTCTTTCTCTCTCTCTCTGTCTCTCTCTATAATATATATATACATACACACACATACATAGTTCTTCTTAAAGTCCATGCCCTGTGGCTTTTTCATGTCTGTCCACAACCTTCTGTCTCGTACACTTTCAGTCAGCTCTGACATAAATACGGGAGCTGCGTTAGTGCAGTCGATAGGAGACTCGCTTTCAAATCCAGCTGCGACTCGCTGCAGCCCACGGCCAGTGTTCGAAACTGTGTGGTTCCCGGGGTTCACCTAGCCTCTAGGTAATGGGTACCAGAGTTAACGCTCTGGGGTAAATGGAGGAACGTCGGACAGTGACACAGGCGGACAATTTCTTATCAGCTGTCCATACTGGTGGCAGAGCACTTATGGTTTATAACCGTGTGCAATGACGCTGGTTCACATCTCCCAACTTTACCTTTATCTGATATAGATAATTCTCCATGCCATGCTGTCAAACTGTCGTTAATCTTCTCTCTCGGTCTCCCTCTGCCTGTCTTCCCCTCCAGCTTTTCTACTGTTGCAATGTACCCCAGTTTTCTCCTTCTGATGACATGAGCAAAGAATATAGATTGTCTCTTTCCGATGTGAGTAACCAGTTCTTTTCCTGAGTTAGTTTCTGTCAAGACATCTTCATTGTCTTCGTGACTCTTTTTATCTGTCCAGTGTATTCTCATCATTTGTCTGTAAAGCCACATCTCTGCATTCACTTCCATATTTCAGGATAAGATTTATGTACCTGTTAAGAATTATGTCTCTTGTCTCAATTGACAAGATATTGATTTTATATATATATATATATATATATATATATATATATATATATATATATATATATATATATATATATATTATATATATATATATATATATATATATATATATATATATATATATATATATATATATATATATATATATATATATATATATATATATTCGTGGTGGAGCGGCTAGATGCTCGCCACAGATTTGAAGGTCGTGGGTTCACTCCCTGGAGCCGGACTTTAAAAAAAAATTACCTGGCTTCCAGGTAAAACCAGCCTTGAGTGGGTACCGAATGCAGTCCCAGGAAGTAAAAGCGGCCTGTGTGATGCTGACCACATCACTAATTCTTGCGCCGATCGGTCTATAAAATATAGGTCTAGCCCTATATGCCCTATACACCTAAAGGCATAAAAAAGAATCCTTATTTACTTTAGACATTTTACGACTGCATCAAGTATGACCTGCAACACAACCAGAAAACTCTACAGTTCAAGAGAGCCCAGGAGCTGTTCATGTGTTCCAAAGCTCTAGCAGACATCATTGTGCCTCAGGTGAGAAATCTCAACCTACTTGCCTCCTTTTTAGGCCCTCCTGTCTTGTGTTTCTGGCTCAAATGTCTTGAGTTGGGATCCACAACAGTAGATATTTTATAATATTTTTTCTTCTTCTTCTTTTTCTTCTTCTTCTTTCGTTCGCTTGAAATAGATTATCTATATCTGCAATGTTGTCTCTGGTATGAACTTTACTGTCTTTTGTAATTCACTCAGTGAGCCGTAAAGTTTGACTTGCACCTATGTTTCTCTTGGCCAAAACTTTTGCCTTGATATGTTGTATTTGGGTCTATCTAGGAGGACTGGAGATTTTCTATTTTATTTATAATATGTGAGTAAATTAAAGAACTTTTTCCTTGCCTTCATGCATATAAGGCTAGACCTATATTTTTGTAGAACAATCGGCACCCAGTGGCTGATGTTGGCAACATTACGCCGGCCGCCTTTACTTCCCAGAACTGTAGCTGGTACCTATTTAAGGATGGGTCGACCTGGGAGCCAAGGGCAGTTTTTTTTTTTTTTTTTTTTTCAGGTCTGGCTCTGTCAGGACCTGAGCACATGACCTTCCAATCTGCAGGCGAGCGTCTAGCCACTATACCACGATGGATCTTATTTGTAATATATAATAAATAATAATATCCCAGCTGTGAATGATTTGGCAGCCAACTGCCTGGCACTGGTTTTAACAGTGGATGGAGAGTCGACTGTTTAGTAACAGTGGATGGAGAGTCGACTGTTCAGTAACAGTGGATGGAGAGTCGACTGTTCAGTAACAATGGATGGAGAGTCGACTGTTTAGTAACAATGGATGGAGAGTCGACTGTTCAGTAACAGTGGATGGAGAGTCGACTGTTCAGTAACTGTGGATGGAGAGTCGACTGTTCAGTAACAGTGGATGGAGAGTCGACTGTTCAGTAACTGTGGATGGAGAGTCGACTGTTCAGTAACTGTGGATGGAGAGTCGACTGTTCAGTAACTGTGGATGGAGAGTCGACTGTTCAGTAACAGTGGATGGAGAGTCGACTGTTCAGTAACAATGGATGGAGAGTCGACTGTTCAGTAACAGTGGATGGAGTGTCGACTGTTCAGTAACAGTGGATAGAGAGTCGACTGTTCAGTAACAGTGGATGGAGAGTCGACTGTTCAGTAACAGTGGATGGAGAGTTGACTGTTCAGTAACAGTGGATGGAGAGTCGACTGTTCAGTAACAGTGGATGGATAGTCGACTGTTCAGTAACAGCGGATGGAGAGTCGACTGTTCAGTAACAGTGGATGGAGAGTTGACTGTTCAGTAACAGTGGATGGAGAGTCGACTGTTCAGTAACAGTGGATGGAGAGTCGACTGTTCAGTAACAGTGGATGGAGAGTCGACTGTTCAGTAACTGTGGATGGAGAGACGGCTGTTCAGTAACAATGGATGGAGAGTCGACTGTTTGTTTAGTAACAGTGGATGGAGAGTTGACTGTTCAGTAACAGTGGATGGAGAGTCGACTGTTCAGTAACAGTGGATGGAGAGTCGACTTCAGTAACAATGGATGGAGAGTCGACTGTTCAGTAACAGTGGATGGAGAGTTGACTGTTCAGTAACAGTGGATGGAGAGTCGACTGTTCAGTAACAGTGGATGGAGAGTCGACTGTTCAGTAACAATGGATGGAGAGTCGACTGTTCAGTAACAGTGGATGGAGAGACGACTGTTCAGTAACAGTGGATGGAGAGTCGACTGTTCAGTAACAGTGGATGGAGAGTCGACTGTTCAGTAACAGTGGATGGAGAGTCGACTGTTCAGTAGCAATGGATGGAGAGTCGACTGTTCAGTAACAATGGATGGAGAGTCGACTGTTCAGTAACAGTGGATGGAGTGTCGACTGTTCAGTAACAGTGGATGGAGAGTCGACTGTTCAGTAACAATGGATGGAGGTCCCGGGTAGTTAGTGTCCTTTTGATATTTTCTTCAGGTGTTGCCGGTATGTTGAGAAATGAGCAGGCAGATAAACTAGCCAGTTCTGCACCACTTGGTGGTGAACTGATGTATGACGAGCTGGATGTTTGGGAGCTAGTGAACAGTACCGAGGAACAGATAGATCATTACGGTCTGAGGAGAATGGCGCTGCGAGGAGTTACAGGGGGATCTGGCCGATGCTCAACATTCATGGGAAAGGCCAGACGGATATACAATGAGACAGTTATTGGTACTATCAGAATTTTAACTCTTCACTTGCTGCTGAAGATGGCGACGGAGCGCTTGTGGGGGTGTCTCAAGTGCTGTGATAATGATTCTTAATTCAACATTGTTCTAGAATATCATTTACCATCAGCAAGCTTATGCCGATCTTTTTGCCATTTCTTGCAGCTCTTTCCATATCTTTGCATTCATCTCTGTTATTGTCTTCCCCATATGTTTTTATATCTCCTCCAGTTTTGTTGTTGTCCTGAAGCTACTAGAGAAAGATCTCTTTAGTTATACTATTTACAGGTTTTCTCAGTATGTGTCCAGAACAAAATTAGCATGAATTAGTCTTTGCGCAGACTAAATTTTGTTTGTGTGCATGCATACGTGTGTGCATGCATGCGCGCACAACCAAAATTTGCATCTTGCGTGTCACCTGTTGTTTACGGGTTCTGTACCATCTTGTGTGTCACCTGCTGTTTACGGGTTCTGTACCATCTTGTGTGTCACCTGCTGTTTACGGGTTCTGTACCATCTTGTGTGTCACCTGCTGTTTACGGGTTCTGTACCATCTTGTTTATCACATGCTGTTTACGGGTTCTGTACCATCTTGTGTGTCACATGCTGTTTACGGGTTCTGTACCATCTTGTGTGTCACCTGCTGTTTACGGGTTCTGTACCATTTTGTGTGTCACATGCTGTTTACGGGTTCTGTGCCATCTTGTGTGTCACATGCTGTTTACGGGTTCTGTACCATCTTGTGTACCACATGCTGTTTACGGGTTCTGTGCCATCTTGTGTGTCACATGCTGTTTACGGGTTCTGTACCATCTTGTGTGTCACATGCTGTTTACGAGTTCTGTACCATCTTGTGTGTCACATGCTGTTTATGGGTTCTGTACCATCTTGTGTGTCACCTGCTGTTTACGGGTTCTGTACCATCTTGTGTGTCACATGCTGTTTACGGGTTCTGTACCATTTTGTGTGTCACATGCTGTTTACGGGTTCTGTGCCATCTTGTGTGTCACATGCTGTTTACGGGTTCTGTGCCATCTTGTGTGTCACATGCTGTTTACGGGTTCTGTACCATCTTGTGTGTCACCTGCTGTTTACGGGTTCTGTACCATCTTGTGTGTCACATGCTGTTTACGGGTTCTGTACCATCTTGTGTGTCACCTGCTGTTTACGGGTTCTGTACCATCTTGTGTGTCACCTGCTGTTTACGGGTTCTGTACCATCTTGTGTGTCACATGCTGTTTACGGGTTCTGTACCATCTTGTGTGTCACCTGCTGTTTACGGGTTCTGTACCATCTTGTGTGTCACATGCTGTTTACGGGTTCTGTACCATTTTGTGTGTCACATGCTGTTTACGGGTTCTGTGCCATCTTGTGTGTCACATGCTGTTTACGGGTTCTGTGCCATCTTGTGTGTCACATGCTGTTAACGGGTTCTGTGCCATCTTGTGTGTCACCTGCTGTTTACGGGTTCTGTACCATCTTGTGTGTCACATGCTGTTTACGGGTTCTGTACCATCTTGTGTGTCACATGCTGTTTACGGGTTCTGTACCATCTTGTGTGTCACATGCTGTTTACGGGTTCTGTACCATCTTGTGTGTCACCTGCTGTTTACGGGTTCTGTACCATCTTGTGTGTCATGTGCTGTTTACGGGTTCTGTACCATCTTGTGTGTCACATGCTGTTTACGGGTTCTGTACCATCTTGTGTGTCATGTGCTGTTTACGAATTCTGTGCCATCTTGTGTGTCATGTGCTGTTTACGAGTTCTGTACCAATCTCTTGTGTGTCAAGTGCTGTTGATAGGTTCTTTACCATCTTGTGTGTCACCTGCTGTTTACGGGTTCTGTACCATCGTCATGGTCATTTCTATGTCTTGACTCTCAAACCCAAATACGGTCATGACACTTAGATGAACCTGGATCATGAGGCCATGAAATATGACTTTCTTTTCCTGTAGGAATATGGCATCACAAAAGAGGAAAGGCTTCACATTGGACAGAGCTACTGCACACCACTGCTGCGCAAGATACGTTGTGATCTACTCCAGTGCATTAATGCACCCACTACAGATGAAAGCACAACACGTTTAGACTCCAAGTATGTTCTTTCATGGCTGCCCTACTGCTTTATGTCTGCTTGATAGTTGTTTTCTATTTATATTTTTTTTGTGGTGTTTTCTTTCATGTTGAGTGCATTTTTTTACTTTTTTTGTGTTTAAACAATGTTGTTATTCCACACAGGTGCTTTGTTGTGTTTAAACAATGTTGTTATTCCACACAGGTGCGTTTTTGTGTTTAAACAATGTTGTTATTCCACACAGGTGCTTTGTTGTGTTTAAACAATGTTGTTATTCCACACAGATGCTTTGTTGTGTTGTGCATCTCAGGCTGTTGATTGAAAGTAAAATAAAGCTCCTTTTTTAGGAGAATACTAAAGTAAAGTAAGTCAAGGACCCTTTTCCACGCCCTTAGGCGTATAGGGCATATAATGCTAGACCTATATTTTATAGACCATTCGGCACAAGGTGGGTGATGTGGTCAGCATCAGGCCAGCTGTCTTTACTTCCCAGGACTGCATCCAGTACCCACTCAAGGCTGGGTCGACCTGATAGCCAAGGTCATTTTTTTTTTTAAAGTCTGGCTTTACCAGGGAGCAAACCCACAATCTTCCGATCCATGACAAGCGTCTAGCCACTTAGCCACGGTGACTCCCTTTATGACAATACTGCATACTGATACTAGAACCTCTATTTTAAAGACAAGTTGTCATTCAGTGGGTGATGTGATCAACATCATTCCGGCCCCCTTTACTTCCCATGGTTGCTTTTTCTGGTACCCATTTTAGACTGGGTGGACCTGGAAGCCAAGGTCAGTTTTCAAAAGGAAAATCCATCTCAGTTCAGATTTAATTAAACCCAGTGTGTTTCATTCTGCGTTAATGCAAAACTGTCAGCAACAACAAAAAACTGTCACTACTGTTTGTATTTAACACTTACTGGCGGTGTAGACGGGACATCATGAGCCTGAGGATTTAGGGCCACATGGCTAGTGCTGTCGCCATGGACTGTGTAGGTTGGGATGTTTAATTTTGCTCCCAGCAGAAGAATTCCAACCACCTTACCAGGGGTCGAACCCGGGTCTCAGGCACGTTGTAACCACTCGACCAGACAGTTGCTCTGTAATATTGGTGTAATGTGCCTAACGAGATTCAGTTCAGTATTCCAGGCAATACATTGTGCTAAGTCCTATTTCAATGCAATAGATCAGAAATGGTATGAAACACACTGAACACTGGGGGGGGGGGGGGGGGGGTTGCAGCAGCACTCTCTAGGGGGTTGTATGTTAGACCCAGTTTCTAAATGTTTTTGTAGTGTTCAAAGCGCTGGCATGCATAAATTTTTAACACACGATATCAGCGGCCTTGTGGAACCCCCATAGCTGTGTACAAAGGTCAAGTGACTGAAGGTCGACCAATCAGAAGTGAGCTATGTTTGGGTGTGGGCGGTCAGTGGGGAGATTTTCGTGGAACTAACCAAGACATCCATCTGCCTGCAGCTAAACATTAGATTTAACTCTTTTGTCTAGGAAACACTTTAAAAAAAAATAATGACCCCCTTAGAATTCCCGATAAAACTATACAGCATTTACACAGGTCACTAATAAATTAATTTAAAATGTATTTATCTACATGTGTAATTTTTTTCGAAATATATAGAGATGTATGTAAAAGGAGTAATCATTAAACTCTAACAGTGTGGCACATTAAATGGAATACATCCCACAAGGACTGAAAACCCATTTTTTTTTTGGGTGACTTCTATGACTGTCAGTTTGGCTTTAAAACAGCTATTTAGCTAAACCCCTTCCCCTACAACATTTGCTGGTATTTTAGGCCTGGTTGAACTGAGAATTCAGGTTGGCTACTTCACCCATTGAGTGCTGATTCTTCTTCTTCACTTCCTGTTTTACTGCTTCGGGTGTCAAGGGACAATGCAGATTGGTCTGTAAATCATATGTGTAGAATATACTTCCACATATAAGACAGAGAAGATGGCACTACATTGGACACATCCTGAGTGAGTTATAAGACAGAGAAGATGGCACTACATTGGACACATCCTGAGTGAGTTATAAGACAGAGAAGATGGCGCTACATTGGACACATCCTGAGTGAGTTATAAGACAGAGAAGATGGCGCTACATTGGACACATCCTGAGTGAGTTATAAGACAGAGAAGATGGCGCTACATTGGACACATCCTGAGTGAGTTATAAGACAGAAGATGGCGCTACATTGGACACATCCTGAGTGAGTTATAAGACAGAGAAGATGGCACTACATTGGACACATCCTGAGTGAGTTATAAGACAGAGAAGATGGCACTACATTGGACACATCCTGAGTGAGTTATAAGACAGAGAAGATGGCACTACATTGGACACATCCTGAGTGAGTTATAAGACAGAGAAGATGGCACTACATTGGACACATCCTGAGTGAGTTATAAGACAGAGAAGATGGCACTACATTGGACACATCCTGAGTGCGTTATAAGACAGAGAAGATGGCACTACATTAGACACATCCTGAGTGAGTTATAAGACAGAGAAGATGGCACTACATTGGACACATCCTGAGTGAGTTATAAGACAGAGAAGATGGCACTACATTGGACACATCCTGAGTGAGTTATAAGACAGAGATGATGGCGCTACATTGGACACATCCTGAGTGAGTTATAAGACAGAGAAGATGGCGCTACATTGGACACATCCTGAGTGAGTTATAAGACAGAGAAGATGGCGCTACATTGGACACATCCTGAGTGAGTTATAAGACAGAGAAGATGGCACTACATTGGACACATCCTGAGCGAGTTATAAGACAGAGAAGATGGCGCTTCATTGGACACATCCTGAGAAGAAGCCAGCAGAGAATCACCAGGCAGGCAATAAAATGGGAGATAATAGAATTGAGGAGGCAAGGATGCCCAAAAGAAACCTTAAGACAAATGTTGAGGAGAGAGGCCAAAGCTTCTGGACTGGACTCCATCCGTGAACTGATTGCTTAGGATAGAATGGACTGGAGGAGTAGACTGTGAGCCCTATGTGACATGTAATGGCCCAGCAAGACAATGATGATATCCTTCCACTACACATCCTGGTGTTTTTGGCCTGGTCAGACCAAGAGTTGAGGGTTGCCACATCACCGATTGAGTTCTGATTCTTCTTCTTCACGTCCTCTTTTATCGCTTCGGCTGTCGAGGCTGAGTGCTGATTGGTCTGTAAAATATATCATTTGAGCAATGAGCATCATGTGGCACGAAAAGGGCCCTTTCTTTACTTTCACTAATAGAACAGCTGATTAGTGAGCTCCGCTGATCTCATTAAAGAACAAACAAACAAAAACTTTCAGTCCCATAAGGTTTTGTACAAAAATAATTGTTGATTTCCTTAAAAATTGCCACGAAATTTCAAACCACTTGCTGTCAGAAAGAAAAGTAAATGAAAGATACTTATGTGGTTGTCAGATTTCTTTAGTAAACACAGACCAAAACTTAAATATAAGGAGATGCTTGAGACATGTGGGGAATAGTAATATAATCATGTGTTGTTTGAGGCTGAAAGTGTTGATTCAGTAGATTTCCTAGTGCTGTGGAAACTGTCATCATCTTGTAGCAGGTACTTTTCAAAATGTCACTCTCATCACCGTCTGCCTGAAAAAAAAAAAAAAAAGACTCAGTCTCACATCAGGTTTCCTGCATTGTTGCACTTTCCTACCCAAGATGTCACTTATATCTTGTTTCATGCCCATCTTCATACTGGTTGACTCCTGCCCCTCTTTGTTGGTAATATGCTTTCTGCTATTCTTTCCAGTCCACCGTGATGCTTGATATGGCAAACTGTTACATTAATTCCTTTTGTTACCATGAATTATTTTTAACCATTCTTTCTTAGTTGTGGAATATGTTAAACCTCTAGTTATGACATTAACTCTTTTGATACCAAGTCACCACTTTTAACTACATTGTCCTAGATATTATTGTAAATGTTTCCCTAGTTGTTACATTAATGCCTTCTGTTACTACATAATTACTTGTAACCAGTCTGCCTTAGTTGTTGTAAAAGTTACTCCCCTAGTTATTACATTAATTCTTTTTGGTACCAACTTTTAACCATTCTGTCCTGTCTGTTGTAAATGTTACTTCTCTAGTTGCTGTATTAATATTTTTGGTACCAGGTGACTGCTTTTAGCCACACTGTCTATGTTATTGTTGTAAATGTTACTCCTCTGGTAGCTATATTAATATTTTGGGTACCAAGTGATTGCTTTTAGCCACACTGTCTATGTTATTGTTGTAAAGTTTACTCCTCGAGTTGCTATATTAATATTTTGAGTACCAGGTGATTGCATTTAGCCACACTGTCTATGTTATTGTTGTAAATGTTACTCCTCTAGTTGCTGTATTAGTATTTTGGGTACCAGGTGATTGCTTTTAACCACTCTGTGTGTGTTATTGTTGTAAAGTTTACTCCTCTTGTTTTTGCATTGCTTCTTTTGATTCCAGATTTTGGTTCGCATAATGTCCTGTGACCAGTGTATTATTGTTTAAAAATAACAATTACCTTGGTCTCGACACCCTTGAACAATCACTGAGCTGTGTATGTAGAAAAATTAAGTGAATAACTTAATCCCGGTTCTTACTTCATAGCAAACAGGTCACTCCACATCTGCTCCGTTCCTTAGCCAACGAAAATCACACATAATGTCTAATAATTAAAAATGTATGTTCACATGTGGGACACAGTTTTTTTGTTATTTGGAAACCCCACCCTGGCTGTTGAGGGGGGCCCTATTATAACCCAGCCTATAGGTTGAACAGCATTTCTGGGACCTGTCCCCAGGTGATCCTCGTCTGAATGGTGTCACTTTATGACACCGGGTGTTTATCGCTCGGTGTGATGTCCTGGTGGGGTTAGTCAGACACATAATGTGTTCTAATTTCCATTGGGAAAAAAAATTGGACACGACTGCAGTCTCACCAAAGCTACTAGCATACACACGTGTTCAATGCAAAAAGCTGCCAACAGAAGTGCCAGCGCAAACAGTCTTGCCCCAGAAATGCAGTTCATTGTCTGTGGAAACTGCAGTTATAGCAGATAAAGTAGGCAGCAATGCAAGTAGAAAGATCATATGCAGAGACTGAGAGCACCGAAGATATAGCATGTTTCAGGGGCTTCAGGGTGAGAAGATATGTCAGCATTGAATCTCTAAGGACCTTTCGGATAAAAAGATATACTAAATATATGATTATTATTAGACCTCAGGATCTTAATATATTCTAAACACTAGCATGTGTAAAGATTTGTAGGATACTGCTTATATATTGCTTGTCTCAGAGGCTTTAGAACATGAAGATAAAAATTCCAGACATTGTGTGTGTAAGGATCCTTAGGATATGAAGATGCTATAAACATTGCATATAAACATTAAGGGTCCTTAGGATGTGGAGATGCTATAAACATTTCATTGTTATAGACTTCATATCATGAAGATAGTCTAAAATATTGCATTTCTAAGAGCCTTCAGAACATCAAGATATTTTAAGCATTGCATGTCTAAGAAACTTTATAGAATGAAGATATTCTAAACATTGCATGTCTCAGAGGCTTCAGAAGATGAAGATATTCTAAACAATGTATGTCTCAGAGGTTTCAGAAGAAAAAGATATAATAAACATTGGATGTCTAAGAGGCTTCAGGATATCGCGACCTTCATTGTTTCATAGTGAAAGTAAACATGTTCCCAGTTGTTCTGTAGGGATAAAACAGGATTTACATCATTATTATCATGTTACCCATTCATAACAAAACAAAACCTTTTTTACCATTTACTGGTTAGTTCCTCTACCACATGAATTTTATGTGTATTCATCATTAACTCTTTTGGTACTAAGGCACTCACTAAATGTTCATTTGTTAGTCAAAATAAAGTTTGCTGTTTTCATTTTTGTTAATCAAAAAAGTTACCATGTTAACTCATTCCTTCCAAATTTGCATGCTTAGCTCCTTCTGATCCTTCAACTAATTCAGACTAATGTTATTCCAAGCAATACAAAATGATAAGCAACTACCAGTTCAACAAACTCAGATCTGTGCTAAATCTGATGGGTCAGCTAACCAAGCAGACAGTGCTCCACTGGATCCCATGCCGTTGCAACATTAGAAGAAATGAAAGAGCAGATTAGATATTGGAAGTCATTCAGAACAACTAGATAGTTGTTCAAAGTAAAAAATGAGAAAAATAAAATTCAAAGGTCCCTTTTCCACGCCTGTTGGCATAAAAGGCTAGACCTATATTTTTTTATAGACCGATTGGGACAAGATGGGTGATGTGGACAGCATCACGCCGGCTACCTTTACTTCCTGGGACTTCACCCGGTACCCACTTAAGGCTGGGTCTACCCCCAGAGTCAAGGTAATGAAAAAACTCAGGCTCCACCAGGGAGCGAACCCACGACCTTCTGATCCGCGCGCAAGCATCTAGCTGCTACCCTACAGCGACTCCCAAAATTCAGATCAAGGTGGCTTGTTGGAACACTTGGCATCCAAGATACAGCCCTGAAGACCCAGTCAACCTCCTGACACGAAAGAACCAAACCATAACCTTTAGATAGACCGTACTGCAGACAACAGTGCAAGAAATTCAAGATTATGGATTTAGAGATGTGCCCATGGGGACAGGCATCACAGAATACCGAGCATATGCTGCAGACAATCTCTCTAAATGCAGTTTAAAGACCCCAGGTTTGGCCAGTCAGCATTCTGATGAAACAAAGCTGTCTAGAACAGTAGCAGACATGCGTCGCACCACAGACTTCATAGAGACCTTTGGCCTTCTCATCTGAAAACCTCTGGCAGGGAGAAGGAAAAGAAGAGACTAAAATAATGGCTACTTTAAAATGTTTTTTTTGTTGTTGTTGCAGAATCAGTTGCAGAAATTATTTGCTGGTACTGAAAAGTTAATGTCTCTTGTCTGATGCCTTATCTTGCAGAAACAATTCCTCAAATTATTGTCTTTCTGAATCAGTGTGGTGCTGTTTAATGTGCCCAAAGTGTTTCCTTATTTGTGTTTATGCAGCAGTTTTTTTAATTTGTATTCACATCTTTTAGGATATATATATATATGTGTGTGTTTTTCAACCGGTGGTATTCTGATCAGTTATGTGTATATAAAGGACCGTTTCCATAATCTTTAGGAGAATTAGAAATATAGTGCTTGACCAACAATTTTAGAACAATTGGCAGTCATTTGATGATGTTGTCAACATCAAGCCGGCTGCCTTTATTTTCCTGGAGTTTACCTGGCAACCACTTTAAGGGAGGTCAACCTGGGATCCAGGGTCATTTTAGAGCATATCCAGCTCAATGTAAACTTTGAACCCATGACCTTAGGGTCTGCAGCCGATTAGCCGCTACACCATAGAGGCTTCCAAATTATGTGTGTGTTACTTTTCAGTTTAAATGGAAGGAATTCAAGAAAGGCAAAGAAATATCTGCACAGTTGCCTATATCAACAATTAAAAGAAAAAGAAGACAGCAATATATTGGGCACATCATGAAGAATGACAAAGAAAGCCCCTTGAATGCTTACAAAAGTGGACCATGAACCTATAGGAATTTCCAGAAAAATAACACACTTTTAAAAGGCACATTATAACACAGGCCACTAATTCATTTTTTTCTACAATTTAAATATCTGCATTCTTTCTTTTCTCGAAATATGTAAAAATTTATAAAGAGGTGATCACTAAACCTGAACAGAGCGAAGCTTTAAATAGATTCATTCACTGGGGCCTAAAAAAAATTTGCACTGTTACCCATGCTGTGACCACAAGCCATTGGGGCAGTAAAGAACTTCCCCATTGCTATTTTCAGTTTCTATATTTTTAAACACCATGCAGGCGCATATAGGAGCAATGGAATTTAACTAAACTTTTTCCAGAACAGATCACTGCAGACATGGCGATATATCAGCATTTATGGGGCAGTGTCTCGACTAGATCTGAGCCGTTTTAGGGTGAAAGGGTTTATAACTTGAGTCTAGATAGATATGTGATCATCATAAATGGAAAGTCCTGATCAAACAGTAACTCGACACCCATTGTTATTGGGCTATAGGTAGGTAGGTAGGTAGGTAGGTAGAATAGAATAGATTAGATTAAAATAAAATTAGACCAGATATAACGAATGAACAAACTTTATTTTCAAAAGGTTAAGAATTGAGCACGCAGGTCCATCTAACATTCTGCCCTTCCACTCCGCTCCTTGCATACAGTTATTTGTTAGTATCTTATTTCATAGAGAATAATAAAAAATAAAAAACACAGTTTACAACATCTGAGTTTTAATCACAAAATCTGGAATTTGTCCTAATAATGCTGACATTACTGAACGTTTTAAAGAGTATAGTAAAAAGCATATTCCAAAAATGATATAAGCAGGTAAGTAGGCAAGCAGATATATTTTTGTTTGTTTCTTCATTCAGAGTAGTATTTTTTGGGTAATACTTTAAAAAATGAAAGTAACCACCTGTAGTATTGGAAACCTGTCAGGTGTACATGATAACTATTTCAGTACCAAAAAATATCTCACCAGGGATTCTTTGTTAACTCCTTACATGATATTATTTCAGCTCCCTCTGTCCTGACAGTTGCTACAATTACCAACTCTTTCCTATCATTACTTTATTTTCATGCATTTTGTTCCAAAGGTTTTATTATTTTCACTCCTCTAGCTTGTCATTGTTCAGTGGGATGGTCTGGTACATCGGTGGGGAGAGGGGTGCGTGCATCCCCTGGGGTGAGGAGGGGGGGGGGGCGAGGATTGATAAGAGGGCATCTTGAGCAGTTTTGAAATTAAGTATATTTGTACTTGAATGAAATCCAATTTTCAGCTTTAACTAACGGTCATGAAAATAAAATAGCGCTGCCAGGTTAATGTGGTCTCTGCTGTGCCTTGTCCAACATCTGACCACAAATAGAAGAAATCATCAAGACATAACAGTGTCAACCCCCACATTGATATTTACATACTAAATTACCAGTTGTTGGGAATTATTTGACACTATGGATTATGTGCATGTTTTTCTCAAAGTGCTTTTCAACAATACTTGAGATTTCCTATTTATCCTCCTTGTTTTATCAGTTTAAAATGTGTGTAGAGGAAAAAAAAAAGGGGGGGGGGGTGGGGTGTTGTCTTGCCATTTACTCTGGGGGGGGGGGGGGGGGGGCAGCTGAAAAAAGGTTGGAGACCACTGATTTACGGTAAAGCAGCAGCATTTTCGGATATAACAAGTTGGTTACAGCTGTCCTGGGCTGAAAGAGTTTAAGACTCAGAAATCACAGCATGTGTCTGTTGCAGTGACATGGATGAAACTAAAAACACAAACTGTCAGTTACTGCCTTTATCATAACAGTTTTGCGGTGTAGGTAGGGGGCGGGGTATTGGGGGGGGGGGGGTCTTTGAGCCTCAGGATTTAGGGCTAGTGCTGTCGCCATGACTGTGCAGGTGAGGATTTTATTTTACCCTCGACAGAAAAAATCCCTAGCCTTACGGAGGATTCGAACCTGGGTCTCCCGCTTGAGAGCCTAGCCGTTCGGCCAGCCACCCCTCAAAACACTAAAACTACAACATATTGCTTTATAAGCTCAGAAAAAAAGCTCAAGATTATATGACAGGTTGCTGAATACCCTTGCCTTCTGGCTTTTAACCCATTTGTTGCATGATGTTATCACAAGCTATCTCTGTAGCAACTAGATGTGCCACTTTAGGTTTTGCATGTTGTGTTAATTCTTGAAGGACATGAAAGATTTCCCTTGGATTATGGAGAATGCGTCCCTCTTTGAAAATCAGTCTTCAGACAAATTAAATTTAAAAAAATAAAAACAAACCGGTAAGAAAGAAGAACTAGAAAAGAATGGATAAAAAAGAAAGGAAAATGCTTGATATAAACAGTTACAAAAACCAAAGAGTGTTGCGGTGATTAGCGGTTGTCATCAAACAACAGTGAGAAACAAAACACAACTGACTCTAAAATGACTACAATATGGTATTCAAATATTATGTAAACAAATGAAACAAAAATCATAATAAAAGAATTGATTAGTTGTCTTTTGTTAGTACCAATAAGTGTGTTATGTCTGCTTTTACTTTTCATGTTTGGTCAGAAAATACTAAAGAAAACTGGTAATATATGTATATATATGTTTAGATTCTGTGAAAATAACATATTGTGAATTTGTTGTTGTCATAATCACATCATCTGTGGACTTCTGATCAAAATGGACGCTAGGCAGGGGCACTGTTGGAGCCGAGGCAAATTCTTTGCTTTTGCCGGATGGTGGCCAATGCATTTTTACTCCATTTGTAGACTGGATATAGTTTCGTCACCAAGCTTCTGAGTTGAATGCATAGCGTGACATTGTGAGCTGCGGATTTCATTTGGAATGTTTTTTCGTCTGTGACCAACGTGGTCATACAAAGCATACATGGAAAGAGAAGAAGGTCGTAGAGCAAGAGGTAGACCAAGAACATAATGGAAGGATAACATCAGAGAAGCTGTACAACAGCACGATATGCCTATGGTCGAGGCGGCCAGAAGAGCCAGAAACAGAACCTTGTATCTCCCTCGACACCCACAGCGGTGAGGAAGTGAAGAAGAAGAAGAAGACCAACATAGTGGTGTGAATTGTAGATTCAGAAAATGGCGAGCCCGCGATGCCTGCCGTCGCAATGCTGGTGGTGCCCGTATGTGATTAAAATTTATCGAGTGGGTAACAGCTGATCTGTATGTGACTTGTGCTACCATCAGTGATGAACTACATTTCTAATGTCGGACTGTTTGTGTTAGCACTTTGGATGGCTACCGTATGCTTTAATGCGAGTGTATGCTAGATATGCTGAGACAGCAGTCTGTCAATCTTTCCACAAGGGACTGTGATAAACATTCTCTGTGTGTTTTTTTGGCATGGGAGCGGAGAAAAGATGGGGTGACCTATTTGCTATAAAGCTGAAACTAAGACTACCAGACCAGACATCATCTGTGATTGGCTACCTCTCCTGTTTACCAGTCAGTGTGTCATATGTACTTTCGTTCTCTATCTCTACGTGGCCATTATGCGTTAACTCAGTTTCATCAAATAGTTTATTTTTTATTTCTGTCCTTTATCATGAAGTCGCCGTGGCATTGCGGCTAGACGCTCGTCTGTGGACTGGAAGGTCTGGGTTTGCTCCCTGGCGGAGCTGGACTTTTTTCAAAAATGACCTTGGCTGCCAGGTAGACCCAGCCTTGAGTTGGTGCAGTCCTGGGAAGTAAAGGCGGCCGGCGTGATGTTGACCACATTACCCATCTTGTGCCGTTGGTCTATAAAATATAGGTCTAGCCCTATTTGCCTTATACACCTAAAAGGCGTAGAAAAGAGTCCTTACTGTTTGCTTTACTTTCCTTTATCGTAAACTCTTATTTTTTTGCCTGTCTGTTCTTCCTGGGTCGCTTCCTGTATCTCTACTTAGCCTTAATGTTCAACAGTGTCATGAAATAATTATTTAATAACTTCCCCTTACAGTAACCTATTGACCTCTCACCTGTCCTTTACCCCAGGGTCACTCCCACTTCATTGTCTTTCCATAACAACTCGGGGAAGTCACATGCCAGAAGCTTTTGTGTTCTAACATCATCATTATCATTTGCCCTGCCAACTGGTGAAGCTGCTCATGCGTCTCCACAGATCACGATCCCTGGTTGCCTGGAACATCTCTCTTGATGATGTTCCTCCATGCCATCGTTTCAGGCCATCCAGCATCAATTCTCTTGGTCTGCCTCTACCCTTTTTTGCACTGATCTTTCCAGTTGTCAGGATGTTCTTCAATGTCTCTCTTCTCATTATGTGGCCAAAGAATAGTGTTTGTCTCTTTCTTATTGTTGTATATAGAGATCTACTTTCATTAGCTTCTTTCAAGCAATCGTTGTTAGTCACGCTGGCCGTCCAAGGTATAATTGTGTTCTAACATCTCTGGATACTTCAAGAGTTAATTTATGTCATCCATTAAGCTGTTATCACATGTAGTTCTTTATGTGATTGTATCAGTGTCCATGTTTTTATATACCTACCGATGAGGGGCTTTCACGCTGTATTTCTTGATTATGTGTGTTACTGAGAAACTGGCTAATTCTGTTTCTTGATGGGTTGACAGTTTAATATTTTTGTCATGTGTACTTACACTTTATATGATTGGTCTCAGCATCTAAGGCAATCTGGAAATATGTTTTATGTTTTAAATAATATTTTATTTTTAAATGTGTATGTTTTTGACTCTTTTAAAGCAGTATGATTGTGATTTTTATGTGTAGTTAAATCTTTCATTAAACACCCCGTGTCACCTTCTGGGACTGAAAGTGTTAATTTAATATTCAAGTATTCTTTCCAAAGAGTTAATTTGATATTCCTATATTCTTTCCAAAGAGTTAATATAATATTCCTGTATTCTTTCCAGAGAGTTAATTTAATATTCCTGTATTATTTCCAAAGAGTTAGTATATTAATAAAGTAATCTTTACATAGTGTTAATATAATATTTGTACATTCTTTCCAAAAAGTTAACATAATTTGTAGGTATTCTTTCCAAAGATGTAATATAATATTCAGGTATTCATCAAAGACTGACCTTCGTCACAGAACTGACCTCTATCACAAACACATCTGTCAGAATGCTGACCTATGTCACAGATACTGACCGACATCACAAAAACTTACCCTTTTTTATAGAAACTGACCTTTATCACTAACTGCCAATTACTTCCTTTGTTATACCACTTTTGTGGTGTAGGCAGGGGGGGGGGGGGGTCTTTGAGCCTGAGGATTCAGGGCCGCATGGCTAGTGCTGTTGCCAGAAACTGCATGTGAGGATTTAATTTTGCTCCCTGACCTTACCGAGGATTTGAACCTGGGTCTCCGGTGTGAGAGCCCATCA
Organism: Candidula unifasciata; assembly: GCA_905116865.2. Taxonomy (NCBI): domain Eukaryota; kingdom Metazoa; phylum Mollusca; class Gastropoda; order Stylommatophora; family Geomitridae; genus Candidula; species Candidula unifasciata. Next base: position 136,044 of record CAJHNH020002247.1, on the reverse strand, counting down.
TTCTAACCATTCGGCCAGCTGCTCCTCATTGTCACTAACACTCCTGTAAAAACTGACATATATCGCAAACACCGACCTCTGTCACAAAAAAACAAATCTCTGTCACAAAAACTGACCTGTATCACAAATACTGACCTCTGTCACAAAAACTGACCTGTATCACAAATACTGATCTCTGTCACAAATACTGACCTTGGTCACAAAAACTGACCTGTATCACAAATACTGACCTCTGTCACAAATACTGACCTCGGTCACAAATACTGACCTGTATCACAAAAACTGACTTGTATCACAAATACTGAACTCTGTCACAAAAACTGACCTGTATCACAAATACTGACCTCTGTCACAAAATAGATATTATAAACCGGATCTTTATCGCAAAAACCATCAAAACCTGATCTTTATCTCTGCCACAGAAACATGACCTCTGTCACAAACCCCTGTGAACTTTGCTCCTAAATATCGATCACTTGTCCTTCCAGAATTAACCTGTATTCACACACTGCTTTCATTTCAATTAATTGTTTCATTTCAGGAGGGTTGAATTCTTTCTGCACGAATACAATGATATTGGCATATATGACGATGCCGAGATTTTGAATAGGTGACTTAGGACCATTTATAACATATGCTTCGCTTTTTTTATTAGGATATTTCCACCTGGAAAATTAACTTTTGTTTTACAAAAATTTGCACTGATAACTACGAGGGTGGAATGCTGCTGAGCTACCATCCTCTGTACCTCCTATCAGATTTACCCTTTGCATGCAACAAAAACTGTTTGATGCATTTGTACAGTGGGTTTTGCAGTAGGTTTTGGAGCTTGCACCAGATTTATTTATAAAAAAAGCTACTTTTGAAGATATGGAAATATTTTGTACAAACTGGCACATTGAAATTGTGAAGTCACCTAATCTTTGCTAAAACTTGTTCATTGCCCGAAGAAAGTTAAATTAGTTATAAATCAACATATTATGTGTTCCTTTGTACTGAAATAGTTAACAGTGGGGGTGGGGGGGGGGGGGGTTGTTTTGGTGAGTGTGTGAGTTTTAGTTCTACAGTAACCACTTGTGCATTGACAGATTTGAAACATTCTTAACTCTTTGAGGTCCATGAAATTTCTAATGTGTTATGAGTTTGATTATCATCATAGTACTCCGGACATGTCCATAGATTCTGAGATCTCCCCCTCAGCATATACACCGGTGTGCTGCAGTTAAAAGTGCCATTCCTTTGCTGTTTGACAAAACTTTTCGTACATCAGATCTTTACATTCAATTTTTGCATTGTGAGCAGCGATGTAGACGAACAGCTTCCCAAAGTCCTTCATTGTCCTTTCTGTGTAAGAGCATTAACAAAGTTGGCACAGTGTTCACGCTGGCGACCTTTACAGTTTGGTCTCCATACATTGCTAGTGTGTAATTGTAAATTCACGGTGTCGTCCAAATATTGTGTCCTGAGTCATCTTATGTTCTACATTTGGTCAGAACATGCTAAAGAAATCTGGCTGTAACATTGAACAATATGGTTCCTTTTTTTTTTCTATGATGTATACATATGTGTATGTGTGCGTTTGCTCGCGCACACATATTGGTGGGTGGGCGCATTTTTAAGTGCAGTTGGATTTTTACATGAAAATATAAGATTTTGGTGCTGATAAATCTGGAATTGTCAGAGTTAAATGATGAGTTTGTATGAGTAGATGATGTTACATATTTTAGCTCTTTTGAAATGAGACAAGTTAATAATTTCTCCAAGATAAACGGAAGCAGTGGTCATTATTATTATAAAATATTTTTTTTGGCTACAGTATTAAAACCAGCATTGTGTTTTTAGAACATAGACTATGTTGTATTGTTGTAATTAGTTCAGGTAATTGTTTGTAGTTAGTTTTTTATAACCACAATGTCTAACCAAGCCAAATTATTTAACAGTAGCTATGTAGTTAGTTTTTATTTAACTCAGGAAGGAAAACTAAGGCATTGGTATATTTGTATAAAGAATTAGTATGTGCATTTTCTGGACATCAGTGAAGATAAGGTTAACCCCACTCTTTTGCTTTTTTAGAAAGTGTATCATTGTCATTACTCTCAACTGTTTATTTACCAAGCAACTGACTACAACTTCTATACTTAACTCAGAGAAAAAGTCTATTTCTTTTGTTTTCTTCTTTCATATACAGTTTGAAATTTCGTTTGAATGTGTACATTACGTCATTGTGTCCCATAGTAAAGGACCCTTTTCCACGCCTTCAGGGGTATTAGGCATATAGTGCTAGACATGAATTGTATAGACCCTTCAGCATTCGATGGATGACATAGTCAGCATCACATCGGTCGCCTTTATTTCCCAGGACTTTACCTGGTACCCAGTTAAGGCTGGGTCGACCTGGGAGCCGAGGTCATTTTTTGAAAGAAAAAAAAAGTCTGGCTCGTGTGAGATTTGAACTCAGGACCTTCACATCCACAGGAGAGGATCTAGCCACTACACACCATCTCTCGGTGTCCCATAGTGCTTTTATTTTAACCCCTTTAGAGCCACTTATTTGCTGCTTGAAAGGAAAATAAGAGAGTTACTCTAAGACAATGGCTGGATGCATGCTAGCAGACCCAAACATCTTGGATTCCGAGCTGCACCATGACAGATCTGTCATAGTGACTTTAGGACCTGGGAAGTAAATTTGGCTGATGAGATATTTGTCACATCACCCATCCAGTTCCAGTTGGTGTATAAGCATGGGTGCCAGTGCCTAATGTACCCCTGGGGTGAAGAGGGACCTGTCTCACTTTACTTATCTTTATTTACATGGTTTCCGTGGTGAAATGGTCAATCCATTTGCCTCATGCTTTGAAGGTCCTGGATTTGTTTCATGAGGGTGCCATTGGGTTCACAACTCCAGTTTTTATGGAGACCCCTGGGGATCCTCACCGGTGTTCTTGGGCCCCGCTCTCAGCGGGCTGTTAGCCATTCTGTAAAGAGAGACTGAGCCACACGGGATAGAACCCAGTACAAGATGCTTTTGACTTTAACCTTTAACCTTTTACTTTATTTAAAGTAGAAATTCTCTGAATAATATGGGTTTAAACAATTTCTAGCTGGTCTAGAGTGAATTGAATGTCTGGCCGAGTGGTGCCCGGAAATGTAACAATGTTTTCTGTGGCATTCAGTGTTCTTTGTTAAAGTTGGCAACATTGTCACATAGGAAATATCGATAACATCTAAATGTGGGAACTGACCACAATAAATGGTACAAATTTTGTACACTGTATACTCTCTCTCTCTCTCTCTCACTCTAGTGCTATCTCTTTCTGGTTCTCTTTCTTTCTCAGTTGTTTCTTTTTCTCACTCTCCTTCTGTCTCTCTCACACATACAAAGACTTGAGTTGTATTTATGCAAATCTCCCCCCCCCCCCCCCACCTATTCGGGGAGGGGGAGGTGGGCATGGGGTGGTACAAATAGGAACACTGTCCCCCTAGCAACATTGTCATACCATTGTGACTAATTAGGGCTTTGTTAAATTTGGATGTTTGGCTAAAAGGTGCAGATATCACAGCCTGGCTGTAAACCACAACACACATGCAAATAGCCCTTTTTATAGATGGATGCAGAATTAGAATAAAACCGATTTATTACGTAATTATTTTACCCTGTGGGCAGAATTATTTACCAAACCTGAAAAATTGAGAGAGACAGACAGACAGACACACACATGCACGCACACACATGAGAGAGAGAGAGAGAGACATGCTCGCTCGCATGCATGCACACACACACGAGAGAGAGAGAGAGTTTATTTTTGCTAGAGCACGGCTGCTAAGGATTAATACAATGCAATCTGGTATATTAAATGGAAATGGCTAGGAATTACCAGTCCTGTCACAGTCTTGGAATATTTGTGTTTAATTAGTGACGAGATATTTTCTGCAGCTGCCAGCCAGCATTTGGCGACCAAATTCTTTGTAATTACTGTACTCCCATTGGCAATGCATCAGACATGTTTTTATTTTTACTTTATGCATGTAGCTTTTACTTTTACCCAGAATTCCTATGTCATGTCCTGAAACCAGTACTATTATTAATAACTAATTATAAAATAATTGTGCCAGTTTTAGTTTTATGCACATAGCTATAATAATTCATATCCAGGAATTCTTTGTTTGTCCCTGGTGACGCATCATGTGTGCTTAACTTATATCTTTCTGTGTAAATGCAGCACATTATGTGTTACTATTTATTTCATGTTTGATCTTGGTATGCAAAAGAAATCTTGCCTAATGTTTCACATTCAGGGCAGTATATGCTTTATCTTTAAAAGTCATACATTGATGCCTTTTTTGTTTTCACTGTGATTATTGTGCCGAATTGTGCTTGTACTTTGAAACCATCTGGGACTGAAAGATTTAAATCATGGTTATGCAGTGACTGATACTGTTCTGCTGGCTCAAAGGTTATGAGTTTGAATTGCATCCAGGCAGATTTTAAAAAATTGACTCCGGTTCCCATGTAGACTGAGCTTAAACTGAGTACCTGGAAATTTCCTGGGGAATAAAGGCAATTAGTATGGTCTTAACATCATCACACATCGAGTGTTGATAGCAGTTAAAAAAAAAAAACTGGAGTTAAAACATCTTATGCTTGATAAACCGATAGCATGAAAACAGTCCTTTATAAAGGTCCATTATAAAAAACAACTGGTTAAAACATCAAATGCTTGATAAACCGATAGCATAAAAACGGTCCTTTATAAAGTAAGATGAATTTTTTTAGGATGTTCCTAGGATTTCATGGCTGTTTGTGGTTTTGCTGGGAGTTTTACAACGAATAGTTTGCCATTGCTTTCTGACTGCCCGATGCTTATACTGTTGACAAAATCGGCAGAAAGTGGTGTGCTGCTAAATCACACGAGTTCAATTGAACCTTGTATGTCGGTATTATGAAACTCCCCGTGTGGGTTCCGGGACCCCATTAAATAGGATTTTTTTAAACTGAGTAAACCGACTGCCCTCATGTTGCAAAAATGGACTTATTAGGGGTGGTTTCGGAGCACATCTGCCAGAGAGGTAAGGAACCAACAGTCTGCTCACAAATAAGCCGAATAACCTGTAAAATAAATGTGCATGCAAACAAGTTCTGGAACAAAACTTAAGTCCAGAAGTGGACGAACAACCAGAACTTCTGCCGGAGTTTACAGCCAGTGAACACGAAGAAGAAGAAGAAGAGTTATGAAATTTGTTAATAACTCCCTCTCCCTCGGAGTCTCTCGTTACGGGATCGTCAGGAACCATCCCTAGTGATCTGCAAAATTTGCGCTTAGGAACAGAACCCCCACCTTTCTCAAACAGTCCCATGACTTTCAGAGTGTGAAGCAAATGGCTTAACTGTATGAGTCCCAGATAGGTTTCACTTTAACTTGTGACACCTTTAGATACGATGGAGGTGATGGCAGTGACGCAAGCGTTCAACAGGCTCAAAACACAAAACTTTCAGAGTGTGAAGCAAATGGCTAAACTGTATGAGTCCCAGATAGGTTTCACTTTAACTTGTGACACCTTTAGATATGATGGAGGTGATGGCAGTGATGCAAGCGTTCAACAGGCTCAAAACACAAAACAACACCGGTGAATGTGTACTTAGTGATTCAATGAGTATGATCTGGAGGGTTCAGACAGGTTCAGTGCGAAGGCAGTTGCTTGAATAATTACAGAAGTTTGCTGAGCGTGGAGTAACGTTTATTTTCATCCTGGGATCTACGCGCGTTGATAGAAATGAAAGAGCTGATAGGTTGGCTAGACCCACTATTACTACCGATGGTCAGCCTATGGATCGTGCTGATATTATCAATGTTAATCATGCCCTCTGAGAAAAAGGAAGGGTGTAGAACTTTGGGGGCAGTGAATCCACATCACTTGCCAGAATGTTAGAATTGGGAGTTAAGATCGGCATGGCAAAAAAACGAGACGCACACCAGGCACATCAAAGGACTTGTTAATCAACGTAGAACTGGTACTATTAGCCACCGTATGCTGGGGCTCATACTGAGGGAAGGATCTGAGCACCTATGGACTAACCCTAACTCACTCACTCACTGGGTTAAAATGGACGCTAGACAGAGGCAAATTTTTTGCTTCTGCCGGACGGTGGCCGAAGTATTTTTGCTCCATTTGTAGACTGGATATAGTTTCGTCGCCCAGCTTCTGAGTTGAATGCATGACGTGACCCTGTGAGCTGTGGATTGCATTTGGAATTTCTTTTTTCGACTGTGACCAACGTGGTGTGAATTGTAGATTCAGAAAATGGCGCGATGCCTGTCGTGCAATGCTGGCGGGGCCCGTATTAAAATTGATCGCGCGGGCAACTGCTGATTTGTTGGCGACAAGTTCTGCTATTATCAATGATGAACTGCATTTCTAATGTTGGACTGTTTGTGTTAGCACTTCGGATGGCTACCATATGCTTTAATGCGAGTGTATGCTAGATATGCTGAGACAGCAGTCTGTCAATTTTTCCACAAGGGACTGTGATAGACATTCTGAGTGTTTTTCGCTGGCACAGGAGCGGAGCAAAGATGGGGCGACCCGTTTGCTATGAAGCTGAAACTAAGACTACCAGACTACCAGACCACTCACTCACTGACTCACTGACACTCACTCACTCACTCATGCATGCACACATTAACGCACTAACTCACTAATGAACATCTTTAGATGTAAAAACAAAAACATTGTGAGTTCCTGAAAGAGTTTACCATTTCATGATGGAGGTATAGGGAAGTACAAGTAAAGGACTTTTTTGGTGTGCCCTGAGAAATGTTGGCCATATGGTGCTAGTAGACATTTTTTCATTGACCTGTTGGTGCTCGAAAAAAAACAATTGGCACTCAGTTTGAAAACAAAAAAAGTCTTAGATGAATCTTTACACTCCTCAAAGATTCTAACAGTGGGGAATGGAGATGAGAAGCAAGATCGAAAGCAACTATGAAATTTGTAATCTGTTTAAAGCAGCTTTGATCATTGGCATCTTGGGGCCTAATAGACTGAACTGGCTGGGCCTTATAGAGAGAATGGCAGATGATAGAGGGGCAAAAACTGTGTACACAAGTGAGTTGATCAAGAAGACAGGGGAGAGATCATATCCAGGTAGACCTACAAATGCTTGGAGCCACCAGCTAGAAAGAGAGGGACAGTCATGGAGATTGATGGAGGCAGGTGATATCTGCAGCAATGAACCTCAAGAGCATCATTACGGTCTGAGGAGAATGGCACTGCGAGGAGTTACAAGGGGATCTGGCCGACGCTCGACACTCAGGGAAAAGGCGAGACAGATATACAATCAGACAGTACCATCGGAATTTTAAATCTTCGTTTGCTGCTGAAGATGGGGACGGAGCGCTTATGGGGGTGTCCCGAGTGCTGTGATGTCAATTCCTAATTCAGTATTTAACACTTAACATTAAACCTCAAGGGCTTGGAATGCTGAAGAAAAATGTACGCTTCATGGGTGGTACAGTGGGTTCTAATTTTTAATTGCTCTGTTTTAAAAGCCATTGTATGAAATATATGTATTTAAATACCCTGTGCTATTCATATGTTTTATTCAGTTTTGTCTACCAGTACCCAGCATGCTGCATAAAAAACTGTTATCTTTTTTAGTTATTTGTGCACAATTGCTTGCCTGTTTGTTTGCACCCTACTGTTTTTCTTTGCTCGGCCAGTAAATTGCATGCCATTTCTAAGTTCACACTGTAGCTAGTTGTTTGTATGCCCACCCAGAAAATCATAATTGAATGCAACACAAGATTATACTTATAAATATTAATTTATTTTATTAAGTTGGTTAGGTCACTAAATATGCTTATAAAAGTTGCAGTATATTGCCCATTAATCTGATGACTAAACTTTGCTGATAATATCATAATATAATGTCCTGTTGGTCAAAATGCTGAAGTTTGCTAATAAGTATTGCATTTTATTGTCTAGTTGGTCAGATTGCTGAATTTTGATTTTAAACATTGGCTTATATTATTCATTTGGTCAGCACACTGAATTGTGCCAATAAATGTTGCATTATATTGTATAATCTGTCAAAATTCTGAATTTTTGAATAAATTTTGCATTTTATTGTCCAGTTAGTCTGCACTTAATTTTGCTTATAAAAATTGGCTTACATTATCCAGGTGGTCAGCACACTGAACTAATGTTTAAATAAGGAAACAACACCGCAGCACTCAGGATATTCTCATAAGCACTCAGTCCCCATCTTCAGCAGCAAGCGGAGAGTACCAATCCCAGTGGTACCAGTAGCAGTCTGATTGTATGTCCATCTAACCTTTTCCCTGAATGTTGATCGTCGACCGCATCCCCTGGTCACTTCTCACAGCACCCTTCTCTTCAGACCAGGATGATCCATCTGAAACTCCTCACTATCCACTCGCCCCCAAAGGGCTCAAATAACATCTAGCTTATTGTGCATCATGTGATCACCAGGTTGTGCAGAACCAGCCAGTCTATCTGCCTGTTCATTTCCTAATGCACCAGCATTCCCTGGGAAAAGTATACAAAGAGCACTAACTATCCGAGACCTCTGAAGCAAGGTTTGCCACTCTTCATGGACAAAACTGGTCTTCACCTTTCTCAGCATGCTCTGTGAGTCGGTTACCATTACAACATGTGTGTAGAGCTGATTCTGAAGCCAGCGAAAGGTTGCAGTTGCCTCCACCTCTACTGTCAAACTGGATGTTGTGGTGTCATATGCCAGGCTTTGTTGCACTAAGTAACGTTCATTTACTTTTGCTAAGAAACCCCATGAACTTAATCTGCCTTTCAACACAGAGTCACCTGTATAGATTATCACATCACCTGGGCGTGAATTGCCATGAATCAATTGTTGAACTTCTGATTCTGCAGCACCAGCTGGCCAGTCCCTGCACTCGTGGCCCAGTGTGATCAGAACCCTACACAGGTGTGACTTTTGTTAGGACATTCTTACCTACTCTTCTCCTTGCCCAATCTTATCTATCAAGGATACACACTTGTCTAATTATGTCTTCAGCTTGCGCCGTCCAAGACCTTCCTCATTTCAGTCTGTGATCCTTAGCTCTGTCTTGGACCTCATGCTGAAATTGTTTATTATCTGTGGTTACTTGAACACGGAACATTGCTTATAAACAAATGATTTTATTTTCTGGTTGGCCAGATCACTAAATTGTGTTTATAAACATTGGCTTACATTACCAGAATACTGAACTTTTGCTTATAAACATTGGCTTACATTATCAGAACACTGAACTTTGCTTATAAACATTGGCTTACATTATCAAAACTTTGCTTATAAACATATGATTTTATTATCCAGTTAGTCAGAACACTGCATTTTTCTTATTTAATTTGGCAATATTTTTGTTTTATATTTAGAATACAAGTAATATATGAGACTATTGCATGACTTAATTTCAGTGTCTTAAAAGTGAAGGCTGATAAAGAATAATAAGGATACAGTGTTTTAACTGGACCTGTATTTTCCTGTACTGCCAGGCACATGAAGGTTATATGATCGGGCTTGTGTCAGCTGCTTTTTCTGTCCCAGATCTTTAGTATTCATCTGAGTTGTCGGTAGGGAAACAACTAGGTTAAAGTCTACTTCCAAAGCTTGATGGGTGTAACACAGCTCCACTGCCTTGGTAGTGACTGAATTAACCACTTTGCCACATCAGTTCTTCATCTTAGTTTGATACAAATTACAAATCTGAAAGATTGGACTACAAAAACGAGGAGAAGGCAGATTAAATTTACTGTAAAAGACCAGATAAATTGTGTTTTTAATTGTGCGAACCCAAAGTCTGTTCTGATGTATGTCACGACTGTTAGATTTCTGATCTTTATGAAGATTGTTTTTTTTTAAATTTCATTTTTTTAAAATACTGTTTACTGAAACTTGTTTGTCTTTCTCTCAATTTTTACAGATATTCCAATGGGGTGGCCACACCAGAAAGATTTGTCAGAACCCGACTGTACTTTACAAGCGAGAGCCATATACATTCTTTACTAGCTATGCTACGCTATGGAGGATTTTTAGATGTAAGCCTTTTATTATTGTTGTTGTTGTTGTTGTTAGATACTTAGGCACCAGTTAATGAACATTTGCAGTAGATTTTGATCAGTGATTGTTATGCAACGTGATGATGATTATGTGTTGTATCCAGTATCGGAATGATTCCCTTTGATGTCAGTTCGAAATTCAGCTTAACTTTACCACCACAAAATTACATCATGATTATTGTGCACTTGAATAGACAAGGATCAAAGAGATCCAGGGCTTTAGATGTCTGATCTTTCCTACAGTGGAGCTTACCAGCTGTTCTGCCTTGAGAGCTTGGTCTAGTACTGTGAGTACTTGTACCTTTAGGGTGAAAAGAGCATACTTAGGTCGTAAGTCCCTTGATCAGGAAAACTCTTCTACAGTCAAGACCATTGTGTGTGACCGAAGTGGCATAAAATACAACGAATCTAGAGCAGACAACCTTGATAAAAAAAACGTAAGCCTACGGTGGACCTACATGCATATTGGCTGAATGACGATGGGTTATACAGTCGTAAACGTGGAACTCTGGTTAGCGGGTCCCATTTTTAACTTCAAACTTCACTCTCTAGCTTCCTTTTCCATGTTTTTTGTTGTTGGGGGGGGGGTCTCTTCCTTTATTTGTATGCCCCTGTGGGTTCAATTTGCAAAGACATTCTAGTTGTACTGTTATCAGGTTTATCCACCGTGTGTCCTATCCAAATACCATTGCGTTTTCTTCACCTCTTAGCCCACTGAAACTTGTTTATTTCTCTCTCAAAGCTCAATATTAGTAATTCTGTCATACCATTTAAAGCCCTCTATTATGCACAGGCACCAGTTAATGAATCTTCTTCTTCTTCTTGTTTACATTCAGCAGCTGTAAACTATGGCGGAAAGTTCTGGTTGTTTGTCCCCCGTCACGAGACGCTGCTTCAAGTAGACAACAATACCTTGAATGACGTACCACCCATTTTGAACCTTTGATTTTTCTCTCTTGGCTATGTCAAGAGTGATGTCATTTTATTGAGAGATGACATAGAGGGATATCCCTATGTGTATACGGGTGCTGTTTGGGAAATTTTCAGTTCATCTAGTTTGCAATTTCCTGGCACATTACAGCCCATCTATTTCATGTACAGAATAACTTCTAGTATCCACCTACTTTGTGGCAAAAATCTGGCTACCAATTGTTATCAGCTGGTACACGGACTATCGTCATTCACTTCCGGTCACTAGCAGAGGCGAGAGTGAAGTTCTAAAAAATAAAACTTTAACTTTGTCCAAGCCGCCTATAATCCTAGCAGTATGGCCGAACACACTGTATATAGTCTTACATCTACATCTAGGTTAGCACAATAATGACTACATACATCGTGATTTCTTTTTCGGGGCCGTATTTCGCCTCCTATCTTAGCACTGCATCTACTGGTGAAAGATCATGAGGCATTCATTTACGCCGCTGAAACGTGGGTCTAAAACTCAATCTTTGAGATATGATTCCTATCTTTGTGTATCCAGGGTGCCATTCCTATTTACTTTACCTAGGACTTTTAGGAGATTATCCATCTTTTACTGCATGTACAGAAACGATCTATGACTGTTTATTATGGTTTGTGTACTCACTGGTAACATTTCATTAGACCACAGTGTTACAATATAAACAATGGACTAAAATATTGCACTAGAAACAGTAGACTGAAGTATTACACTTCTTATTCTTCTCTTCCACCGTTTACCTAAGTGAGGTGTTGGGGGAAGATGTAAGGATCGATTGCGTGCTTTTTCCAATCCATTATACAAGTTGGTGTTCATTTCTGTTAGGTTGCCCCTGATGTTGTCAGTCCATGCCTTGTATGGTCTTCCTCTTGCTCTGTGTTCATTATATTTCTTCAGCCTGGCTCTCTGTGGCAGCTGGTACCAGGGCATTCTCGTCAGGTGGCCAAACCATTTCTTTTATTGTTCTTTAATGAATTTTATGACTGGTTTCAGTCCTAGTCTTCTAATTTATTTGTTCTTGATTTTATTTCTTCTTGTCACATTGGCAACTCTCTTAAGACATCTCATCTCTGTTGTTATGATCTTCCATTCGTTAGTTGTAGTAAGGGTCCATGTTTGGCACCGGTAACACAATGCCAGCCAAAAAAAACCGTTCTTATGAGATTTGTTTTGGTTGATAGCTTTTAATACTTGGTCGTCTGCAAATAACAATTCTGAGATATTCTTTTCTTCACTCTCAGCTTCTTTGCATATATTGTCGATGTATGTTATAAAAAGCAGGGGAGATAGCACACATCCCTGTCTTACTCCTGAATTTACTTCAAAAGGTTGTGATGTACCTACTATTACACTAGAAACTATCAATTGATATGTTGGATAGTGAACATGGGTAACACCAAATGTACTCAAATTAAAGCCGTGATCTAATTTTCTTTTCAGGAAGAGAAGGACGAGCAATGGAAAAGGTCAATGGACTTCATTGGAGCATGTGCTGAGCTGAACTACATGTCACAGATAGTGCTTATGATGTTTGAGGATCCTGCCCAGGTGAGTTCACACAGTTTCAATTAGACTTTCCTTTACTATGCACAAGAGTTCACACAGTGGTTTTTCTAAGTTTAACTTTCCTTTACTATGCGAGTGAGTTCACACAATAGTTTTTTTTTTTTTTTTTTTAGGTAACCTTCCTTTACTGTATAGTTGAATTAACATAGTGGTTCATTTAGTCAAACTTTACTATACGTGTGAGTTAGTTAGTACGGTGGGTTTTATTAATTAACCATCCTTTTTCTTTATAGATGAGTTCACACAGACAGTAATTTTCAGTTTACTTTCTATTAGATCCCTAGTAAATTCACACAGACGACATTTGTGATTTAATTTTCCTCAAGCACCCAGGTAAGTTCGGACAGACAAAAGTCAATAAAAATTTTGTTTGTGTCCACGTGAGTTAGTTCACACACAGAGATTTTTTTAATTAAACTTTTTTTTTCAGTGTACATGTGAGTTCACATAGACAATAGTTTTTAATGTACTGTCCATTAGATCCCTGGAAAATACCCCCATATAGCAGATGTCATGTAATGGTTCTGTATATTCCTGGTAAGATAGCAGATGTCATGTAATTGTTCTGTATATTCCTGGTAAGATAGCAGATGTCATGTAATTGTTCTGTATATTCCTGGTGAGATAGCAGATGTCATGTAATTGTTCTGTATATTCCTGGTAAGATAGCAGATGTCATGTAATGGTTCTGTATATTCCTGGTAAGATAGCAGATGTCATGTAATTGTTCTGTATATTCCTGGTGAGATAGCAGATGTCATGTAATTGTTCTGTATATTCCTGGTAAGATAGCAGATGTCATGTAATTGTTCTGTATATTCCTGGTAAGATAGCAGATGTCATGTAATTGTTCTGTATATTCCTGGTAAGATAGCAGATGTCATGTAATTGTTCTGTATATTCCTGGTGAGATAGCAGATGTCATGTAATGGTTCTGTATATTCCTGGTGAGATAGCAGATGTCAGGTAATGGTTCTGTATATTCCTTGTGAGATAGCAGATGTCATGTAATGGTTCGGTATATTCCTGGTGAGATAGCAGATGTCATGTAATTGTTCTGTATATTCCTGGTGAGATAGCAGATGTCATGTAATGGTTCTGTATATTCCTGGTGAGTCCACACAGTCAATAGTTTTTAGATAACTTTTCTTTGTTGCTAATTGACATTTGTCAGTTAAGATTCCTGTTTTTGCCCATGATCATAAAGGCAATAGTTGTCAGTTAACTGTCCTTTATTGCAGACAGAAGTTGTCAGTTAACTGTCCTTTATTGCAGACAGAAGTTGTCAGTTAACTGTCCTTTATTGCAGACAGAAGTTGTCAGTTAACTGTCCTTTATTGCAGACAGAAGTTGTCAGTTAACTTTTCTTTAGCACCTAGCTGAATATGCACAGACAGAATTGTCATTTAGCTTTTCTTTATTGTCCATGTGAGTTTACAGTCAAAAGTTATTAGTTAACTCTTTTGTTGTGGCCAAGATGCGTAAATAGAGACAAAAGATGTCAGTTACTTTTTGTTGTTGTCTAGATGCAACCAAGCAGGTGACTAATTAGATGTTTGTTGAAATCAGATGGGTTGGACCGAAAAGTGCAGATATCGCAGCCTAGCTGTAAACTCTTACAACCACCTTTTCAAGGGTGAACAGAAAAGAAGTCTAAATCTTCACAAGATCATTAACAACTGTCTCCCAAAACCTCCCCATGTGGGTTCCAGGGCCCTATTATGGGGGGGGGGGGGGGGGGGGGTCGAGAACAGACCCACTGCCTACCCAAAAGCATGTCATAAATAATTAGGAGCTTCCTTCGAAGTCAGAGTGCATCTGCCTGAGAAGCCAGGAACCTGCAGTTTGCATACAAATGAGTCAGATCTGTAAAACAGATGCACATGCAACACAGATTCTGGAACAGGACTGCAGTCCAAAAGTGGATGAACAACCAGAACTTTCCACCAGTGTTTACAGCTGGTGAAGAAGAAGCAGGCCCCCCCCTCCCCCCCCCCCCCCCCCAAAAACAAACAAAAACTTCCACTTACTCCCTGTATTTACTGCATGTGTGGTTTAGGCAAGGGGTCTCTCAGTCTGAGTATTTAGGGCCACAATGATAGTGCTGTCGCCACAAACTGTGTATGTTATGTTTAATTTTGCCGTGATATACAAAAAATCCAGGACTTTACCGAAGACTCAAACCTGGGTCTCTGAATGAGAGCCCAGCATTCTTAACCATGCGGCCAGCTGGTTTTTCTCCATTATAAAACATTAGCAATAATAAACATTTCTTCTTAAAGACACACAACTTATAAAAACCCCACCAGCTTGGAAAGTTACAGTGGCCGAGTAAGAGTCAGACAGCAATACAGACTGACTGACTTTCTACCCCACCAGGACATCACACAAGTGACAAACACCCGGCAGACACAAAGTGCCACCATGTGGATAAGGATCACTGCGGAGAGGTCCCAGTAACCGCATTCAGACAATTGGCCATATTTAAGGCCTGCCTATATTTCGGCCCCTGGCAAAAGCCAGGGTGGGGCTTCAAATAACAATAAATAAGGATTGACAGCAATACAGAAAGGATGGTAACATTAAGAGATGGGTAGGCAACACTCTTAGAGAATGTACAGCCAGTACAAGAGACAAGTGAGTGTTGGAGATCCAATGCAAGTCAACCTTCATTGACAAGATGACACCATGATTGATTGCGACATTCCTGTCTGTTGCACAGAATGAAGACTCTGATGATAGATTCCACATAGAGCTCCACTTCAGTCCTGGGGCATACACATCTTGTGATGAGATGGCCGCTGAACCGAAAGGCATGGGCTTCAGACCCAAGCCCAACAGGGAGGCTAACAGTGTAAGTGTTTATGTAAATTTAATGGTAACACACAGTGACTAGATCTTAACTATTAAAAAAGTAACAGATAATGTATTGATTGGCACTGATAGAAAGAAGAACAGAGATAGAAGAACACACTAGACAACATAAAAATCAAAAGCTGTAGTTACCATGCATGGAATCTAACCTGTCACCTCCAGCGGGTTGACCATGTTCTTAGTACACTTGTTTCCATAGCGAGACGCACATGCCGTCTGGAGGTGACAGGTTTGATTCCTGGCATGGTAACTATAGCTTTTGATTTTTATGTTGTCTAATGTGTTCTTCTATCTTTTTACTTCTTCTATCAATACATTGTCTGTTACTTTCATAATATAGAATATTTAGTGCCCTAAAGGGTTTCCCCTCTGTTTATTTATGTGAACTATATCTTAAATAGGGAGGTTACAAATTGCATTGTAAAACTATTTTGTCTTCCAGTATTGGCTCTTTGGAGCTGTTTGTGAAGGAGGGAAATGTCATGTGTTGTTGTCAGTACAGTAGGAATGTGTTTACATGTGTGTAGGATAGCATGTGTTGATGTCAGTAGAGTATGAATGTTTTGACATGTGTGTGGAATAGCATGTGTTGATGTCAGTACAGTATGAATGTATTGACATGTGTGTGAGATAGCATGTGTTGATGTCAGGATAGTATGAATGTGTTTATATGTGTGTGGGATAGTGTGTGTTGATGTCAGTATAATATTAATAAATATTCATGTGTGTGGGATAGCATGAGTTGTTGTCAGTACAATATGAATATGTTTACATGTGTGTGGGATAGCATTTGTTGATGTCAGTACAGTATAAATGTATTGAAATGTGTGTGGGATAGCATGTGTTGATGTCAGTACAGTATAAATGTGTTTACATGTGTGTGAGATAGCATGTGTTGATGTCAGTAGAGTATGAATGTGTTGACATGTGTGTGGGATAGCATGTGTTGATGTCAGTAGAGTATGAATGTGTTGACATGTGTGTGGGATAGCATGTGTTGATGTCAGTAGAGTATGAATGTGTTGACATGTGTGTGGGATAGCATGTGTGGATGTCAGTACAGTATGAATGTATTGACATGTTTGTAGGATAGCATGTGTGGATGTCAGTAGAGTATGAATGTGTTGACATGTGTGTAGGATAGCATGTGTTGATGTCAGTACAGTATGAATAGATTGAGTTGTGTGAGGGACATCATGTGTTGATGTCAGTAGAGTATGAATGTATTGACATGTGTGTTGAATAGCATGTGTTGATGTCAGTACAGTATGAATAGATTGAGTTGTGTGTAGGACATCATGTGTTGATGTCAGTACAGTATGAATAGATTGAGTTGTGTGTAGGACATCATGTGTTGATGTCAGTTCAGTATGAATAGATTGAGTTGTGTGAGGGACATCCTGTGTTGATGTCAGTACAATATGAATGTATTGACATGTGTGTGGGATAGCATGTGTTGATGTCAGTTCAGCATGAATATACTGAGTTGTGTGTGGGACATCATGTGTTGATGTCAGTTCAGTGTGAATAAATTGGGTTGTGTGTGGGATATCATGTATCTTCCAATATGAATGTGTTTAAAAGTATCATCTGTTGGAGACATCACCAGGTTACATTTTAATATTTGACCCAGCCTAAAAAAAAAAAATTCTGATAAGTAAAAGTGACCAGAATGATACGACTCCATCTCCCATATAACGGACTCCATCTCCCATATAACGGACTCCATCTCCCATATAACGTCAGTTGGTATCTAAGTAAAAGTGACCAGAATGATACGACTCCATCTCCCATATAACGTCAGTTGGTATCTAAGTAAAAGTGACCAGAATGATACGACTCCATCTCCCATATAATGTCAGTTGGTATCTAAGTAAAAGACCGTCTTCATGCCATCAGGGTATTGAGCATAATGGACCAAATGTGCAGATGTGTGACTTGTATTGCTGGCTCACTTTCTCTGGTGCTCTGTAATTGCAGTGCATGGAGTCTCTATGGGTCAAATGTATTTTAACTGTAGCCGTTGTATAGTGACTTACCTGAATGTAAGAATATGAGCATTTGAATATATTACGATATTTCTTTCTTTTCCATGAGTGGGAAAAGTTTATACCTGTTTTTATACATGCTCTTAGACTAGGAATCATGCTTACACATGCTTTTAGGCTAGGAATTATGCTTACCTATGCTCAGACTAGGAATTAAGCTTACCCATGCTCTTAGACTAGAAATCATGCTTACCCATACTCCTAGACTAGAAATTATGCTTACACATGATCTTAGACTAAGAATTATGCTTAAATATGCTCTTAGACTAAGAATTAAGCTTACCCATGCTCTTAGACTAGAAATCATGCTTACACATGCTCTTAGACTAGGAATTATGCTTACCCGTGCACTTAGACTAGGAATTATGCTTAAACAGGCTCTTAGACTAGGAATTATGCTTAAACGTGCTCTTAGACTAGGAATTATGCTTACCCGTGCACTTAGACTAGGAATTATGCTTAAACAGGCTCTTAGACTAGAAATTATGCTTAAACGTGCTCTTAGACTAGGAATTATGCTTAAACGTGCTCTTAGACTAGGAATTATGCATAAACATGCTCTTAGACTAGGAATTATGTTTATACAAGCTCTTAGACTAGGAATTATGCTTACACCTGCTCTTAGACTAGGAATTATGCTTACACCTGCTCTTAGACTAGGAATTAAGTTAATACTTGCTTTTAAACTAGGAATTAAGCTTACCCATGCTCTTAAACTAAGAATTATGCTTACACTTGCTCTTAGGCTAGGAATTAGCTTACACTTGCTCTTAGACTATGAATTATGCTTACCCATGCTCTTAGACTAGGAATTAAGTTAATACTTGCTTTTAAACTAGGAATTATGCTTACACTTGCTCTTAGACTATGAATTATGCTTACCCATGCTCTTAGACTAGGAATTAAGTTAATACTTGCTTTTAAACTAGGAATTATGCTTACACTTGCTCTTAGACTAGGAATTATGCTTACCCATGCTCTTTGACTAGGAATAAGGCTTATACTTGCTCTTAGACTAGGAATTATGTTTATGCACACTCTTAGACTAGGAACTACTTTTATGCTTGCTTTCAGGCTAGGATTTATGCTTTTACATGCTCTTAGATTAGAAATTATGCTTAAAGGTGCTTTTAGAATTATGCTTCTTTATGCTCCTAGACAAGAAATTATGCTTACCCATGCTCTTAGACTATGAATTATGCTTATACATGCTGATATAGAAAGATCTATTTGTTTATGCTGAGAAATTAGCCAACAAGAAGGAGAGTTGTCTCTCTCACTTTTATTATCTTTGTCTCTGTGTCTCTGTCACTGCCTTCTCTCTCTCTCTCTCTCTCTCTCTCTCTCTCTCTCTCTCTCTCTCTCTCTCTCTCTCTCTCTCTCTCTCTCTCTCTCTCTCTCTGCCTGCCTGCCTGCCTGCCTGCCTGTCTGACTGTCTGTCTGTCTGTCTGTCTGTCTGTCTGTCTGTCTGTCTGTCTGTCTGTCTGTCTGTCTGTTTGTCACTCACTCACTGAAACACACAAACACCAGTGCTAAAAAAAAAAAACCGCTGTAACTGTCGCAGAACATGTGGTTAAGTATTCCTCGTATTTGTTACATTTTCACAGTCTAATTACCACATATTCCATACATCCCTATGATCTAAATAGTAAATAGTTCAGTCATTTTTCTCTTTTATTTCTAACCATTGTTTGAACCATAAAACACTGGCCAGGTATGTACACTGTGCCAATTTTGTAAAAACCTGTACTCTACTTTAGGAGGCTGCGACGCCCACCAACATAAACGACGTTTCTGAAGATGCACCTAAAAGAGAAAACCTTCCTACAGAACCGTCCCCAACCTTGAGGTTGTGTATGTCAATGCCAGATAATGTGCAGAAGGATCTCGGAGACCTCATGGAGGCAGATCTCTTTGCTCATGCTCAGGATTTAGCCAACAAGAAGGAGAGCCGTTCAGATGTAAGATTTTGGTTTGATGGTTCAGGGAATTATGTAGACTGACTGATTGACCTTTCACCCCACCAGGACATCACACAAGCGTTAAACACCCTGTGACACACAGTGCCACCATGCGGATGAGGATACTCATGGAGAGGTCCCATGAATCCCTTTCAGCCGTGAGACCATATCTATGGCTAGGCCATATTTATGGCCCGGCTATATTTAGAGCCCTCGGCAGAAGCCAGGGTGGGGCTTAAGATAATGAAAAATTGCATCCCACATGCGGACGACTTTGATATTATGTAGAATTTTCTGTAGTGGGCAGATTTAAAAGTTGCTGTTATTGGAACGACTATTTAAAAGTTGGCTTGGAAATATTTAAAAGTTGCTATAATGGGACGAGTGGCGTCCATGGCTTAGGCGTTGCGAGTCTGACTTGTAATTCCAACGTACCGCGATCAAAACCCAATGCTGGCTGCATGGATTTTTATCATGGTATGGAGCGTCGCAGGTCGACCCGGCCTAAAATGGGTACTAGGATGTATATCCTGGGGAAGTAAAGATGGCCGGCGTAATGCTGACCACATTACACATCTAGTGCTGATTGGTCTGTAAAAATATAGGGTGCTCTTCTGATATGCCCGATGTGCCTAAAGGCGTGAAAAGGGCTCTTTACTTTTATAATGAGAAGAAATACTTTAAAAAGTTGCCATGATTGGTACACGTTGTCTGGACCATGAACAGCCCTAAAATGAGTACCGGGAACTGATCTGAGCAATACAGTTGAAGTTAAAAGTTAAAATCGATAGGATCGACTTCATTGCAATGGGGTTTATCTCATATGGCTCAGTGTAAATCCACAGAGCTGCACACAAAACACAGACTCCATAGCTCTAGCAAAAGTCCCCAGGGATGTCCTTAAAAAATGCACCCGTGAATGAAACGATCTTTTCTGTGGGAAACATAGGTGTGTTGGGAAATGAACAGCCAGACACATTGACTGGTGCAGCACTGAGTTGTTAATTAATGCATCACAAGCTAGATGTGGTCAAGCCACTTTTAGGAGCAAGTGAACAATGTGGAATGGCAAATAGATCATTACAGTGTTGAGAGAATGGAGCAAGTAAACAATGCGGGTGGGCAAATAGATCATTTAAGTGTTGAGAGAATGGAGCAAGTAAACAATGCGGGCGGGCAAATAGATCATTTAAGTGTTGAGAGAATGGAGCAAGTAAACAATGCGGGTGGGCAAATAGATCATTACAGTGTTGAGAGAATGGAGCAAGTAAACAATGCGGGTGGGCAAATAGATCATTTAAGTGTTGAGAGAATGGAGCAAGTAAACAATGCGGGTGGGCAAATAGATCATTTAAGTGTTGAGAGAATGGAGCAAGTAAACAATGCGGGTGGGCAAATAGATCATTACAGTGTTGAGAGAATGGAGCAAGTAAACAATGCAGGTGGGCAAATAGATCATTACAGTGTTGAGAGAATGGAGCAAGTAAACAATGCGGGTGGGCAAATAGATCATTACAGTGTTGAGAGAATGGAGCAACTAGGAGTGACCAGAGGATTTGGCGGTTGCTTTACACTCGGAAGAGTGAAGGCAAGATGGACATACAATCAAACTGCTTGGGAACTCATCGCTGGCTGCAGAAGATGGGGACCGAGCACTTATGAGAATATCCAGAGTTAATGTTGGTTGTTACCTCAGTAGCCATAACAATCTGGCATACTATGCCCTATGCGACACTAACAGAAAAAGGATCATCTACTCACCGTTTTCTTCTTTACTTCTTCTGTCCCCCAATAGAGCATAGGCCCTTAACCAGTTCGTGCCAAGTCATTCTCTGCTTCGCTATTTCATGCAGCTCACGCCGCATCTTTTCAACTTCACTCTCTAGTTCTCTTCTCCTTGTATTTTTTGGTCTGCCTTTATTTTTTTCCCCTGCGGAATCCAGTGAAAAGCCAGTCTAGCTATATTGTTCTCAGGTTTTCTCATCTTATATCCTATCCAACGCCAGCGTCTTTTCTTCACCTCTTGGTCCACTGGAACTTGTTTAGTTCTCTCC
This sequence comes from Candidula unifasciata, assembly GCA_905116865.2. Taxonomy (NCBI): domain Eukaryota; kingdom Metazoa; phylum Mollusca; class Gastropoda; order Stylommatophora; family Geomitridae; genus Candidula; species Candidula unifasciata. Next base: position 114,482 of record CAJHNH020002247.1, on the reverse strand, counting down.
CAAAGCTCAACTGTTTTCTCACTATATACAAACACATCTTAAGTTGGGAGGGGGGGGGGGGGGGGGGGGGGGGGGCTATGCTTTTTGTTTACTTTCACAAGGGAATAATATGCATTTTCAAATATGTGAAAGCATGAAAGGAAATATCTAATAGTTTTGAACAGTTATAAGAAAATATATTACCTAATCATAGCACATGTTTGGTCACAACCTGAGCATTTTGTTTAGTTTTCAAGTTTTCCTAATCATCATCATCATCATCCGATTCTTGCCAAAATAGTTGCCAGCTGGGTTTAAAGAAAACAATTGAGTTGAATATAGTTAGTGCATGTTGAGAACATAGCAGTTCTGCCAGCTTTTGTGTCTGCATGGTGCATGCTTGCATACATTCACAAATCCTTTTAAATGCACAAAGACATTACTAAAATCATGGTTCACTTGAGTGCAAGCAATAGAGGGTGATTCGCTCTTGTAGCACTGAACAACTCACTGTATGTCTCTTGTTTATTTGAAAAACTATAATGTTATGCTCCTCATACGTCTCTTACAGACATCTTATGTTGATCCTTTATATCAGAATTATTGGTTTGTGTCTGAATTATGTGGGAGTCGCCTTGGCATAGCGGCTAGACCCTCGCATGCGGATCGGAAGGTTGTGGGTTTGCTCCCTGGCGGAGCCGGATTTTTTCAAAAATGACCTTGACTCCCAGGTCCACCCAGCTTTGAGTGGGTACTGGGTGCAGTCTCGGGAAGTTAAGGCAGCTCATTGGTCTTTAAAAATATATGTCTAGCCCTATGTACCCTATACACCTAAAGGCGTGAAAAAGGCACCTTCACCTTTACTGTCTGAATAATGTATTTCATTACTTTAGTCCCTTAATATTGTTGTTGAACTTGTTGATACCTAATTATGTATTTACCTTTAAGCTCAACTCCTTGGGATGGGAGGAGTTAATGGTCAATTGCTTGCATAAGACTGAAAGAATTGAAGGTGAGAGGCATCGGATTTGATCCCATATAGTCTCTCCTCCTTCTTAGAGTTCACTGGCTGTAAAAACTGGCAGAAAGTTCTACTTGTTTGTCCGATTCTGGACTTCATTCTTGTTACTGAACTTTAATTTTGGATGCACATCCATTTTACAGACCTGGCTTATCTTATCTATATGCAGACTATTGATTCCTCACCTCTCAGGCCCATGCATTCTAACTTCGAAGGAAACACCCATAATTGGTCAACTCTTATGCTTGTTAAAGTGGGAGTGGGTCTATTCTTTTTTTTCTTGCAAGGCTCCAGAACAAGTGCAGGAAATCCTATGTAGTAAAGTTCTGCTACAGAGCAGCTTTTCCCCAGCTGAGAATGGTTGAAACTCCTTAGCTCCAGCAGCAAATCCTTGGGAATGGTTGTTAACATGGAACAGCAAATCCTTGGGAAATGGTTGTTCACATGGAACAGCAAATCCTTGGGAATGGTTGTTTACATGGAACAGCAAATCCTTGGAAATGGTTGTTGCATTTGGAACAGCAAATCCTTGGAAATGGTTGTTGCATTTGGAACAGCAAATTCTTGGAAATGGTTGTTGCATATGGAACATCAAATCCTTGAGAAATGGTTGTTGCAAATGAAACAGCAAATTCTTAGGAATGGTTGTTACATATGAAACAGCAAATTCCTTGGGAATGGTTATTGCATATGGAAAAGCAAATCCTTGGGAATGGTTGTTGCAAATGGAACTGCAAATCCTTGAAAATAGTTGTTGCATATGTAACAGCAGATCCTTGGGAATTGTTGTTGCATGTGAAACGACAAATCCTTGTGAATGGTTGTTACATATGGAATAGCAAATCCTTAGGAAAGGTTGCTACATATAGAACAGCAAATCCTTGGGAATGATTGTTGCATATGGAACAGCAAATCCTTAGGAATGGTTGTTACATATAGAACAGCAAATTCTTGGGAAATGTTGTTACATATAGAACAGCAAATCCTTGAGAATGGTTGTTGCATATGGAACAGCAGAGTCAAAAACTGAGCCCACAACCTTTTAAAGCGCAACTAAAATGACCTAACCTAACCATATTGCCATGGAGACATCCCCCCCCACACACACACACACACAAATATGCACGCACACACACACACAATTACTGCAACATTCTCATCATACTGTCTTGTAAATCTAGATTTGTAGTTGAAATAAAAAAGATCATATAATTTTTGTTTCAGACTGTTATTTGTTCCAAGAAGAAAACTAAATTCAGGCTAGAACCTCGATCACCCGACCCAGAAACGCCAGAGTGGGACTGGAGTGATGAAGATGATGACACTGATGACAATGCCAAGAAGAAGGACAAATCTTCCAAGAGAACCAGTCCAAAGGTTAGACTTTGTTCTTTTCACAATTTCAGCACAGTCCACACACTTTATTTCAATGATCTCAGTGTAGCCTAATGGTAATGAGGGAGAGTTTGGAGGCTGTAGAGGTGTGGTTTTTGAGACACACATTGCTATTAAATGTTAATAACTGAAAGAAATGGTAACGGTTGCTTCAAAGTAGGGAAATGTCTGGACACCCACTGTTATCAACAGTCATAATACAAAGGAGATGGTGCTTTAAACAGAGACTTACTAAACAGCCACTTAAACGGGAAACAAATGAATAGAAGAAAAAAGGACCTCCTAGAGATGAATATTGATGTGACAGACCAAAGATGTCTGGGCTTGATTCCATCCACAATATGAAACCAAAAAATTACATAGGACGGAGTGGGGGAATAGACTTCTTCTTCGCGTTCATTAGCAGTAAACTCCAATAGAAATTTAGTTAGTTATTTGGGTTATCATCATTGCACTCCGGACATGTCCATAGGTGCTCAGATCCTCCCCTCAGTATGAACCTCAACATCCAATGCTAATAGTACCAGTTCTGTGTTGATTAACAAGTCGTCTGGTGTGGGTCTTGTTTTTTGCTGCATGCCGATCTTAATTCCCAAGTCTTCCATTCTTGCGAGTGATGTGAATTCACTGCCCTCAGAGTCCTCTCCGATGGAAAGTTCTGATTGTTAGTTCACCTCTGACTCAAGTCTTGTTCCAGGACCTGAGTGTTTCAACATCTGTTTTACACATCTGGCTTACTTGTGTGCATTCTGACTTCGAAGGATGACCCCAGTTAGTCGACTCCTACGACATCCTTGTTGGGGAGGCAGTGAGTCTATTTTTCTTTTCCCCCTCACAATGGGGCCCCGGAGCCCACACTGGGGGAGGGAAGAGAATATGAGGCCTATGTGATATATAACGACACAACAGGAAGGTGATGATTAAGTTAGATTGTAATTTTCATTACATTTGGTTGTTTATCCTCTCTGACGAATTATTGTTACAAATCATCAGGCATCTTTGAAAATCAGTGTCAAGAATTTACCAGGGGTGAACACCCAGACAGCCATCTCAAGGCCCACTGTCGGGCATCCAGACCTGACACCGACTGAGGAGACCAATCAGGGCGGCCAGGCATTGGATGGGGAGGTCATGAAACTGAACCTCCCTGTCAACGTAGAGAAGGCTCTGCTGAAACAGCAGGAGAGTCAAGGTTATGATGTCCGAGACACCAAAGGGGAATCTCTTATCTCTGAAGAGGAGAGAGATTCCTTGTCAAAGTTGCCCTTTAGGAAGACAAATCCAATTCACATTAAAGGGAATCAGTCGGGAGGTAAATAGGTTTTCTTTTGCCTTTTTATTATGTTGTTATTTTATTGTTATTATATAATTTTATGTATACAAGCAGTAGTAATACCACATCTGTTAACAACTTCATGCTTCTATAAATAGAACTCTCTATTAACAACAGTAATACCACTTCTGTTAACCACTTCATGTTTCTTTATATATAACTCTAGCAACAGTAATACCACTTCTGTTAACCACTTAATACTTCTTTATATACAGCTCTAACAATAGTAATGCCGCTTATGTTAACCATCTCATACTTCTTCATCTACAACTCTGAAAACGTAATACCAGTTCTGTTAACTATCTCACACTTCTTCATATTCATAACTCTAATGATAGTAATACCACTTCTGTTAACCATCCCATACTTTGATCACTTCATACTTCTTCAAATACCTTTCTAACAAGAGTAATATTGGTTCTGTTAACCATCTCATACTTTTTTATATACAATTCTAACTACAGTAATACCACTTCTGTTAACCATCTCATACTTCATTATATACAACTGTAACAACTTTACAGCAGTAATACCACTTGTGTTAACCATCTCACACCACTTCATATAATTCTCCAACAAAGGTATTATCGCTTCTGTTAACTACCTCATATTATTCTTTCTTTCAGTCACTAATAGTCTTAAATTCAGCAGTGTCTTCGCTAAAGTTTTTGTATCTTAGAACAACATAGAATTGAAAATTACAGCTGGGACAAACAAACTTTATTTCCAAAGGGTTGCAAAGTTTGTTTGTTCATTTGTACAGTTTTGCAAACACCCATCTTTCATGTAAACACCAGTTTTTAAGCATTAATCTTTTATCCTCATTTATGCAATATTACAAGTGAGGGACAGTCTGAGATAAAACTGGCAAAAGTAATAGTTATTATACAGAAGTTAAAAAATGTATACCATGTATAGAAAAGCCAGTAAAAGTATAGTGAGGTGCTTGGCACTGAAAGAGTTAATTGTAATCTCAGAGGTGAGTTTAGTTGAGTTAAGAACTGACATCACAGCATTTAGGACATTCCCATAAGTGCTCCATCTAAGTCTTCAGCAGCTTTCTGAGAGTTTCAATTCTGATGGAGCTAGTCTGGTTCTTTGTCCATCTTGCCTTTTCCCTGAGTGTTGGGACGGTGATGATGTATTTGTGCATTCCTAGAGGTCCTTGACACCATCTGGCCGGCTGTGCATCAGTCTACCCCTCCCCAGTGGTGCAGCACCAGCCAGTCTATCAGCCTGTTTGTTTCCCTGAATGTTGGGACGGTGATGATGTATTTGTGCATTCCTAGAGGTTCTTGATACTATCTGGCCTGCTGTGCATCAGTCTACCCCTCCCCTTCTCCCCCCCCCCCCCCCCCCCATTGGTGCAGCCAGTCTATCAGCCTGTTTGTTTCCCTGAGTGTTGGGACGGTGATGATGTATTTGTGCATTCCTAGAGGTCCTTGACACCATCTGGCCTGCTGTGGATCAGTCTACCCCTCCCCTTCTCCCCCCATTGGTGCAGCCAGTCTATCAGCCTGTTTGTTTCCCTGAGTGTTGGGACGGTGATGATGTATTTGTGCATTCCTAGAGGTCCTTGACACCATCTGGCCGGCTGTGCATCAGTCTACCCCTCCCCTTCTCCCCCCAGTGGTGCAGCACCAGCCAGTCTGTTTGTTTCCCTGAATGTTGAGACAGTGATGATGTATTTGTGCATTGTTCACCCATTTCCCAGATGCCCTTGACACCATTTGGCCTGTTATGCAACAATCTAACCCCCCCCCCCCCCCCCCCCCCCCCCCACCCCTTCCTCATTTGTTTCCCTGCACAACTCAGAGAAAAGATCCAGTGGACACTAACTGTCTGAGACTTCTAAAGCAACACTTACATTTTATAATCTGATGATGATGTTTTAATAAAAAGGAACATCTGGATTGCTGTTTTGTTTTCTTCTATTTTTTTTATGTAGAAGAAGCCAGAACAGCTAATCGAGAAAGTCTGTTCAATGAATTACAGTACCTTAGTGGAAGTTATTTGCTATGAAAATTTGTTGAATTTCCACATATTTTTTTTTTTGCACAAAAGTCCTCAACATAAAATGTTTAATGATCTATTTACAATTATTTTGCTCATTTATCATTGTTTCAAGGCTATGCTATTTTTTGCTATATACAGCAGATAACATTTTGCAGGGTTAAAATAATTATCACTAGACGAGAGAGAGGGTTACGCATTCCAGCAGTAGAGAGAAAGTTGGAATGAGGCTATGTCTGGATTATATTTACAGATAAAGAATGAAATGGTTTGGTCATCTAGTGAGAATACAGCAAGACCAGACTGCATGTAAAACTGGGAGGAAGGCGAGAGGAAGACCAAGAAAGAGATGGATATATGATGTAGATAAAACCTGCAAAAAAAAAGTTGAACCAATCCATCACTAAAGCCGCCCGAGAAGCGCAAGACAAATTAGAGGGTTACAACCTGGTAACAGTGAGACGACAGAAGAAGAAGAAAATATTGTCTAGTCTAAGCAATACAAAGAAACATAACACTTTAAGAGAACTACAGTTTATGAATGATTGCAAATTATAAAATCAGGGGAAAATGTAGAGAAAATATGTGCACAAATTCATTCTCATTTATCTGTGCTGGGGTATAGTAGACAATAAAGGCAATTTGAAGACACATCATTCTCAGCAATGATTGTAGTAGATGTTCTGTGCAGATCTTTACAAAATTGTTGCTTGATGATTCCAGAGACCTCGCTAGGTGGCGCTGATGATAAACGCAGTCGAAGTTTGGAGGATAGTGACATTGCGGCAAAGTCTGACATTGATGGTTAGTATGTGCTTGTTTGTTTTATTTTTCTGTCTGTCTGTTTATTCATTCATTTAGGCTTATGTCTGTCTGCCTATAAGGAATAGTTAGTTAGTTAGTTAGTTAGTTGCAAATCTTTTACAGGACATCGCAGAACCAACCCCAGCATTATTTTGGCTGTTGTGGTTTTTCAAGGCATATTTACATTCAGTAGTTGCTATAAGGCATAATAAGCAAATGAAAACTATAAGTAACAAAGTCAATTAAATTTACCTTTTTTCCACATCTTCAAACGTATTAAGCAATAAGGCCTAAACCTATATATTATAGACCAATCTGTACTCAAAAAGTGATGCGGTCAGCATCACGCCGGCCTCCTTAACTTCCCAGGACTGCACCTGGTACCCACTCAAGAATGGATTGATCTGGGAGCCAAGGTCATTTTTGAAAAATGTCTGGTTCTATAAGGACGCAGGACGCGAACCCACAACCTTCCGATCTGCAGGGGAGCGTCTAGCCACTGCACCATAGAATAGAACCAGGACTTTATTCATTTATTCATTTATTATTTTATAAATCCCTTGCAGATTTTCTGGAAGTCATTTGATCACACCCAGTATTTTTGTAATTTACTAATGTAATCATGTTTACACTGGACCGAAAAATTTTTATATTCAGTTGATTATATTTAAAATATATTTGAAATAAAATGAAATGTACAAAGAATACTTAAAAAGAGAATGTCTGTGCATGGTGGGAGGGGGGAAGGGGGGGGAGGGGTTGATTCCTTACATTCTGGAAGTAATTTGATAACACCTAGTATATTTGTAGATCCCTAATTTAATGTTCACACTGTAGGCTGGAACATTTTTTGTATTCAGTTAAAGACCAAGTAAAGAAAGAAATGTGTTTTTTGTATCTGTGCACAGCTTATGAAAGAAACTACCGAACCATTCACCTGCCTCTGGGAAATGACATTGTGATGAAGCCACTGTCATCTTTCTTCTTTTATAACCAAGCTCCAAGAGGTAGGTTGTGCATTTATTTGTTTGTTATTGTTTTTCATTTTCGTCCATAAAGTTAACTTCTTTATTGAAATGTACTCTTTTACCTTTGGTTTAGGAATTGTTACCATGTTGAAAGTTGATATTTCATATTACTGTTTAACATATTTTGCTTCAGTGTGTCCAATAAGTTTCCAAACATAGGATAAAATAAATGTATCACCAACAGCGTTGCAATCATAACTGCCGCTGTGCTTATACATGTTCTTTAGCTGTGGAGAACTTGCATACAAATGTATTCTCAAGACAACAGAGCTATGTAGAGCATATTATATAAATAAAAAAGTGTTTTTTTTCCCCATGAGTAGGAACTTATAGGACACCCTGTATTATTATAAATTTGAACAACCTCTTTGCTCACTTTGAAAGTAAGTGTTAGGTGCTTCTTTTATGTGCTTGTTGTGTGTCCTTTATCTGTGATCTTTTTCCGTTCATTTTCTTCTTTCTATTTTCTTGTTATTCCCCCCCCCCCCCTTTTTTTTTCTTTATTTAAAAAAAAATACATTTGCTCACTTATATATTTTTGATAACAACTGATACAAATGAAGGATCTTTTAAACACTGTTTGAAATTTGCCTGTTCAACAAACTGAATTATTTATCCCATCTGTAAAACAGACTTAAGGATTGCTTCTAACTCTTTCAGTCCCAATAATTGTTACTTCAGCTCCTTATAATTAAACAGAAACCATAATTTAACAGAAACCCTTAAGAACTGTCAGCTGTCACTACTATCTGTGTGTACCACTTTTTAGAGTGGTGTAGGCAGAGGGGTCAAGAGGCTCTCCTCAGAGAGAACTGAAACACGTGACCACCGGGCTAATTTGTTATCCCTGTCTGACCTTGTTACCTAATTATTTGTTATCTGTATCAGACCTTGTTACTAGTTATCCATATGTGACCTTTTTACCTTTAATTGTTATCCTTATCTGACCTTGTTACTTCTTATCCATTTCTCACCTCATTACTTCTTATCCATTTCTGACCTTTGTTACGTCTTATCAGTTTCTGACCTTGTCACTTGTTATCCTTATTTGACATTATTACTTGTTACTTCTTATCCATATCTGACCTTGTTGCTTGTTATCCCTATCCTACATTGTTACTTATTCAATTCTGACTTTGTTACTTGTTATCCATATTGATGTCCTAGCATATCGGTCAACCCACCAGTGCTGCCTCCTGTGATGCAGCAGCCATCTCCGTGTCTCCGTGCTCAGCGTACCCAGTAGGAGTTGACTGCTGTATCTTCTGTCTTAATCCCTCAGTCAGTTTCTGCATTCTTGTCCTTGTCTAATACCCATTTGCAACAGATGGTTCATCCTCTCTGACTCCATCATCTCAATATCTCTGGAACGCACAGCATTCAGTATGTCTGCTCTGTCCATACTTCTCCCTCCACTAACTGCTGCAGACACCACCAGACACTGCTACCTACTGTATTTTTACTGTACCCTTTCCTTATGTAAGACCCTTTAATTGTTACATATATTGTTTAGAACAAACTCTCAAAATCATAAGCAGCTTCCGGGTCACAGTGAATCTTCTTTGCTTCCTGTTTACCAACTGGGATGTCGAGCGAGGTATTTGAATTTGCTTCTTGTTGATCTGGCTGCTTCAACTATCGATACATCAGGCTGCTCTAGAGTTTTTCTGAATTTGTCTGCCTGTCTTGTTCTTGGTCTGCCTTGTACTCTACACCAGTGAAAAACTAACAATTAACTAATGACTGGATAACTAACAAATTGTTATCTTGCAGCAGACGCCACTGTTTTAGCCCCCCCCCCCCCCCCCCCCTTTCTCCCCCCTTTCCTCTCTCGGCTTTTAGCTTACTTTTAAAATGATGAAAGAATAAATTATAAATAAACAAACATATAATAACAAATAAAATCATAAACACTCAGAAAGCTTTCATTACCTCCACATATAACCTCTTATTTTTTTAACTCAAATTGAGCATAATTGTTTTATCATTGTTGTGGATGGATGGCTACCTCTAGTCAGCTGGATATTTATTGCAGGGTCTGCGCTAAACAAAAACATTTATTGATTTGGGGGGGGGGGGGGGGGGGGGGGGGGGGGGGGGGGGGGGGGGGGGGGGGGGTGGGGGGGGGGGGGGGGGGGGAACGGGGTTGGTGCTAAACTTCTTTCAATTTGCAATAATAATTTTGCTAAAGGGCAAATAAATATAACAATATATTTGAAATAAGATAAAATGTGTAACCATACCTAATTAAGACAACAATCATATATGGTTGGGAGCTATAAGCCTAGAAGAGGATGTCAGAAGATCTTGATACTTTCATACAGTCTTGACACTATCACTAGACTCAGATACGCTTTTATATTATCTTGACATATCACAAAATTGAGACCCACTTTCACAATGTTTTGACACTCTCACAAGATTTTGACCCACTTTCATAATGTTTTGACACTCTCACAAGATTTTGACCCACTTTCCCAATGTTTTGACACTCTCAGGAGATTTTGACCCACTTTCATAAATATTTGGACACTACCACAAGCTGACCTCTACAAGCCTTTTAGACTGGATACTTGACTTCATCATGATTCTCTCTGCCTAAATTGTGAATCTATTGTGAGTGTTGATTTGCATAAGGACTGAGTCCTGGTATGTCATGGCTTTTAAATGACTCATACTTTTAAATTACTCATATTTGATGTGAGGGAAAATAATGAAGATCAGAAATGGTTATAAATAAAATTACGGGTGATAAATAGCTGTGAGAGGAGCAGCTGGCTGAACGGTTAGAAAGCTGGAGCTCTCGAACCCAGGTTCGAATCCTCAGTAAGGCTGGGGATTTTTTTCTGTCGGGGGCAAAATGAAAACCACCTGCACAGTCGTGGTGACAGCAATAGCCATACGACCATAAATCCTCAGGCTCAAAGACCCCCCCCCCCCCCCCCCCCCCCCCCCCCCCCCCCCCCCCCCCGCGCAAAAGTGGTAAAATACAGGCAGTAATTGGCAGTTTTGGCAGTTTAATAGTTGTGAACGGTAATTTGGGAAGTTGTTAGTGGTTGTGAATTCATATTGTATTTTCAGAGTTTAAAATGCAAGTATTGTGTTACATGAAAATAGTTATCAAAGTTGAGAGTTGAGTTCTGAGAGGTAGCCCACTAAATAAATGTGATGGCAGCAGCGGTCCTGAGATCTCATGCTGTATTTGTGGAAGACTTTTCTCAACGCAGCCGGGTCTTGCTGGTCACACTCACAATCACACTGTACTGTGAGTCCCATGCCTCGCTATATAGTACAGTATGACGTTTTTTTTAGTCTGAAAGGATGGAAAAGTGTTAACAACAACATGAAAATTGTTATAAAAGCATTTGTGGTAGTTTTATACTGTGAAAAGAATTATTATAATAAATATACAGTGTGTACTGTGGGTTTTGGTCGGCTCTGTGGCTAAGTCGATGCGAACGCTTCGTAATGCCGGGTTCAATCCCAGCTGCGGGCCATGTGCCTTGCGTTGGTTTTGACAGTGGTATCAGGGGCCGACCGTCCAGAAAGCAATGGCAAACTACTGGATGTAGATTTGCCTAGAGAAACCACACAACAACCAAGGGTTGCTGGGGTTGGTTCTGCAACGTCCTATAAAGGATACGCAACTAACCTTAATTGTGTGTTTACTACAGATTAATGTGATTGTTATACTTAAGACTGCATTAGTATTGGATCGTTGTTTGTATACATAAACTCTGTCTTTAAGACCCATATGCCTGTTTTCAGTGTGGGTCGATTTTAGATTGTGACATTCTGGTAAGCAGACATAAACCTCATATCAGGATAATTTTAAATTGAGTGCAGATTAATTGCTCTTATCTACAGTACTTTAAGAAATTGAATTTGACTGAAAGTATTTTGTTGATAAGTGTTTTTGTTTCTTGAATGTGTAGTTAGTAATTTCTTTCATATTGCATGTTTCTGATTTCTGTTTTGTAGTTACGAGTGTGTACTTCTGCACGCATCAGACATTAGGAGTAGTTTCTTGCAATGTAAGAATGACATTTGATGTTTTTCAGTTCTGTTGCATTGTCTAAACTTTTAATGTGCTGTATTTCGGAGGTCTAACTCTTAGTGTGCTTTGTGTATCCTAAACTGTTGGCACATTTCCATCTTTCCAGAGAGAAAGACATGTTTTTCTTCTTCTTTGTGCGCCATATTGTAAGAATTTTCAGATCAGAAGCTCTGAAGATTTTTTTCTTTAGATGTTAAGAGTAATAATTAGTCTCAAATAATGTTTTTAAATATTTGTGCATTTTGAAATGATTTGTCTTGGTGCACTAGGACTTTATGCGCCTGTCTGCCAAGACAGTGATCCCAGTTAGATCCCCAGTAATGGCATGATTTTTTTTTTCAAATCAGTACAGTTCTGGAGTCACCCCAGCCTTGTAAAGACCTGTACCAGACAATTTTCTGGAGAGAAATGGTAACAGGGAAGTTATCCGGTTTCCCCACCTCATTATGTCATGGTCTAGGACAGTGTTTCCAAAATTTTCTTAGTCGCGGCACCTTTTTTCAAGTAACATTTTTCCACGGTGCCCTAACCTAAGTAAAAAAGATGACTATTGGTGTATAAGAGTTTAAAAAAAAAAGAAAAAAAACTTGTGTAACTTTGAATATTTTGCGGCACCCCTGTGAAGATGTTGCGGCCTCCTGGGGCGCTGCGGCGCACAGTTTGGGAATCACTGGTCTAGTATATTTAAAAGTCCAATGCTCCAAATACTTTTGGCATTATCTGCCCTGAGATTACCAGTATCTGTCTCATCACAAATTTTGCCATATCTTTTCTGCCAATCAAATTGGTGTCAAATAACATTGTCAGTTTTAATCTCCTTTCTGTTGCGTTGCAGTTATTTCTGCTCTTTCACATTTTTCAGCCAAGATCTAGCCTGTTCACAAACACCTATCATTACTTAAACATACACCTCATAAAGTTTAGCCAAGCCATAGATAAGCCATAGAAAGAACAACAAAGCACCAGGCAAAGATGAACTGCCAGCAGAACTTCTCAAAGTAGATCCCAATACAACTGCTAGCATTCTAGAACCATTGTTCAAGGATATTTGGGAAAAAGAAGTGTTGCCTGATGACTGGACCGAAGGAACAATAGTCCAAATCCCCAAAAAAGGAGACTTAACAGACTGCAATAATTGGAGGGGAATTACTCTACTCTCAGTACCAAGCAAAATATTTTTAAAATCATCATAATGAGGCTTGAAAAAGGAGTAGATAAATGCCTACGAGTAGAACAAGCAGGATTCAGAAAGGGCAGAGGAACAACTGAACAGATCTTCGCCATATGCAGCATTTTAGAACAATGCAATGAATGGCAGAGAAGTATATATATTAATTTTGTGGACTTTGAGAAAGCTTTTGACAGCGTACATAGAGACAGTCTATGGAAAATTTTACGACATTATGGAATTCCAGAAAAAATAGTCAACATAATTGCTCTCTTCTATACTTTTCCTGCAGTATAAAAAATCACAATACATCTTTCCCAGTAAAGACAGGTGTAAGACAGGGATGTGTTATGTCATCTCTCCTCTTCAACCTTGTGATTGATTGGATACTAAAGAACACAGTAGACAGAACATTGAGAGGCATACAATGGACTCCATTCTCCATGCTTGAGGACCTTGATTTTGCAGATGATATAGCACTCCTATCACATAAACATGAACATATACAAGAAAAAAGTAACAGACTACACAGCAAAGCAGAAATGGTGGGACTGAGAATAAATACAAAGAAAACTAAGATCATGACAAGCAGTCCAAACCAACAACCAGTGACCATAACCAAACTCTTGAAAATGTAGAACATTTCACATATCTTGGCAGTGTGGTGTCCCTGCCGGGAGGGACCGAAGAGGACATACAGTCACGTCTGAACAAAGCTAGAGCTGCTTTTGGAAGGATGAGGTAAATCTGGAAATCCAACAATTACTGCAGAGGAACGAAACTCCGACTCTACAAGAGCATCATTTTGCCAGTTCTTCTTTATGGAGCGGAATGCTGGAGAATGACCAAAAAGGATGCACACAAGCTGTCTCTTCCACCACACATGTCCACGTAGAATTATCAAAATTTTCTGGCCAGATACAATCTCAAACACTAAACTACTTCAAGTCACAAACCAAGAAACTTTAGACAATATAACCAAGAGAAGATGGAAATGGCTTGTCCACATTATGAGAATGAATCCTGATATACCTGCCAAAACAGCTCTCACATGGACACCAGAGGGAAAGAGAAAACAGGGGCGCCCAAAAACAACATGGAGAAGAACAATGGAAAGTGACCTGAGTGTGGCATCTTTGACATGGAAAACAGCACTGAAGATTGCACAGGACAGGAAAGCATGGAAAGTCCTCTCTGAAGCTTTATGTGCCACTAGGCACAACGAGAACATGTAAGAAAGAGACAAACACTGTTCTTTGACCACATAATGAGAAGAGAGACATTGGAGAACATTGTAACAACTAGAAAGATCAGTGGAAAAGAGGGTAGAGGCAGACCAAGAGAGATGATGCTGGATGGGCTGAAACGATGGCATGGAGGGAAATCATTAAGAGAGCTGTTCCACGCAACCAGGGATCGTGATCTGTGGAGACATGTGAGGCCTACGCCAGTTGGCAGGGCACATAATGATGATGATAGATACATGTAAGACAGTGATTTGATAAAAGTGATCCTGAGATATTGCTTGTCTGGCACAATTATCACCCACTAACCCACCCACTTTGAACAGCAGGGGACTTCAGTATAAGAGTTTTATATAATTGAACAGGCTGTTCTGAAGTTCAAAGAAGATGAGAAATATTGACATCTTAAAAGATCTGAACATCAAGAAAGATTGGCTAATAAACAGCATCCTTTCTCGAACGCTGAAAAATGTTGGTCATATCAAGTGCCACGACGGATTGGAAAATATTATAGCAGAAGGCATGGTACCAGGAAGGAGGGGCAGGGGCATACCCACACGAAGATGGGCACAGGATATAGGTGACTCCTTGAATGTGAAAGTGCATGAGGCAGGAGAACTGGTGAGAGACCGAGCTTCTTTCAGGCAGACTGTGATGAGAGCGACGTTCTGCAAAGGACCTGCTACATGATGATGATGATGTTCTGAAGTTAATGACCCCTTTTTCCCTGTCACATGACCAGTTGTGGCAAGGGTGCTGCACTAACGTTTCTAGACAAGTTGGCACACACTGTGATTATCGGTGGCAAGCTGATAGTTAGTTAGTCTTTCCTCTTGTGTCAAGTGCGGCACATAGGGCAGAGGTCATGACTCTCCATGCATGGCGGTTCGTTGCAATCTGTTGTAGGTCTTGGATGTTTGAGTGGCCCATGAGTGAGCCTTCTCTGATGATAGTTCTACGTAGGGTTTCCCTTGGTCTTCCACGAGATCTTTTCCCCTGTGGTGTCCAAATGAGGGCTTGGTAAAGAAGTCTTGATTTATCCATTCTAAGGGCGTGGCCGACATAGTTCCAGCGACGTTTTCGTATAAAATTAGACACATACTCTTGCCTGGATTCTTGCCTTATTTGTGTATTGGTTCGGAAATCTGACCATTTGAAATTTATTATTCTTCTAAGGCATTTATTTTCAAAACTGTCTAATTTTGTGTCTAGAGTTTTCGTTGATTTCCAGCTGATAGTGAAATAATATAATGATATTGAAAAGCAAACAAACTGGGGAAGTTTCTTTCAAAGTCGGGGTGCGTCTGCCTGAGAGGCAAGGAACCAACAGTCTGCATATAAATAAGCCAGATCTCTAAACGGATGAACACTCAAATCTCAAGTCCAGAAGTGGATGAACCTGGAGTTTATACCAGTGAACATGAAGAAGAAGTGTCACACTGCCCACCTCCAGCATCCCAGAAGATGTTTCTGTAGCACAATGGATTTTTTCATGTGTCCCTGTATCATCCACAACTGTACCTGCTGGTGCTATAGTTATACCAATGAGAATAATCTTTGCTGTGTTGATTTGTTTTTTTCTGTTGCCAATATTAGAGCTTGTGTCATGACACTGTCACAGAATCTTGACTATGTCACAAGATCTTGACACTTTCACAAGATCTTGACACTGCCAGAAGATATTGACACAATGATAAGATCATGAACTGTCAGAAGATCTTGACAATTTCATAAATCTTGACATATCGCAGACTTGAGACAAACTTTTGTAAAATCTTGGCACAAGTTTGAGACGCACTTTCAAAACACCTTGACACTGTCAGAAGATTGGGACGCACTTTCAAAACACCTTGACACTGTCAGAAGATTAGGACGCACTTTCAAAACACCTTGACACTGTCAGAAGATTGGGACACACTTGCACAATATGTTAACACTTTTTTGAATCATAATGCTTTTACAAAATCTTGAAACTTTCAGTAAATCATAACACTATCCCAAGATCTTGACACTTTCATTAAGTTTTTACAGTTTCATTAAATCTTGACAATTTCATTAAATCTTGACACTTTCATAAATCCTTTTAAATAGACATGCCTCCAGAGACAGCTGGTGGAGCAATATCTCCCAGTCTATGTAAGATTTATTTTGCTTGGTTATTGCCCCTAGCAACTCTTCTGAGTTTAGAGTTCATAGAAGTAGACAATCGTGCATTGTTCATTGAAATAACTAAAGATAAAATACAGCACAGGGCTGTGTTGAACTCATGGTAAATGTACATTTGTTTTTTCCTTTAACATTCTAGTCTGAAGCTAAAATGAAAAAAAATGATTTTTGAAATCTAGTCTGGTGACTGGACTTTGGTGGTGACCTTATTTTTTCACAAAAACTATTGGCCGTTTTTCCATTGTTTCCATTGGCTACCACAAAGTTTGACAATGCTAAGGGTATTATTCATGCTGTGAAGAAATGGCTGCATGAGCAGGCATGTTCATACCCTGATTTCACTTTATCAAAGAATTGGATAAGGATAGTGTAGGAAAAATTAGGATGTTTAAAAGGCATAATAGGTTAGTTTGTAATTTAAATTTCTTACGTTTGGCTCAGATTGAGCAACAACAACAACTAAATGCCACACATTGTTTTCGGAATGTCCCTCATATTTTAAGTTTGGCTGGAAGAAGCTTTAGTCTCCTGTGACTTCCACATGTTTCCTAACGCTTTGAAAACAGCTCCTACCTTTTCTAGTCATATTTTTAATATCTTTTATTTTCCAGTTCCCCCATCTTTATTTAGATTGTTGCCTGAATAGGTGCATGATTCCACATCTTGGAGTGTAATTCACCAAGAAAGAGTGGGATTTTGTTTACTAAGTTTTTTTATTATTATCGTTGTCTTGTCTTTTATGAAGTTTTTGACTCACTTGTTGTGATCTCTTATCAAGTACCTTGCATATGGTATTGTGAGTGGGATAGGAGAGAAATGTCCAGAGAGCAAAGTTCAGACCATAAACATTTTTTTTTTTTGTCAGTGTCCGCAGCAGACATTATTTGCAGCAAATAATATATTTTTCTTCTTCATAACAGTAAACTAACACTGATTTCAAATGTTTCCTTTATGACATGACTTCTTTTTCTTCTTCTTCTTCTTCACTTCTCCTAGTTACTTCATCATAGTGTTGAGGGAAATGTAAGGATTTTCTTAATGATACTCCAATGCATAGAATAAGCTGGTTTTCATTTCTTTAAGGCTGTTCTTGATGTCACTGTTTCATCTACTGCAAGTTTTGTTCCCTTTTGTTCTCTGTGGCAGTTGGTACCATGTCGTCTTGCCCCAGCTAAAGATTTTTAATATATTGGATAAATAAATGGGACAGAAAGTGCTTCTTCAGACACATATTTTTGTTACGTATATGGGACATAAATAGTTAAGAGAAGTCAGTGTATATGGAGTAACTATACGATACATTAAGCCTCTCATGGTATAGAGTGATTTAAAATACATAGGGCATTTGTTTGGGTCCTTTGTAAATTGGTTATTTGTAACTGAGTGATTCATAAAAGCACATTAAGCATGACTTAGCTAGTGTGATTCCCCCCGTGCCTCTTCCATTTGATTTTGTTGTTGTTCAGGATTCTAGTGGTTTTGTGACTGTCACACCAACCACCTGTTCAGAATCAGTAAAAACTTCTTTTGTCCAATTTGTTGTCTTTGTTGTAGCACAAGTTGGCACTGAAAGACATTTCACAGAACCTGCTTTAGAAATGGAACTTGCTGGGTTCCGGGGCCCTGTTATACGGAAAACAAGAATAGATCCACTGTCTACCCAGAAGCATGTCGTAAGAGTTGACTAATTGGAAGCTTCCTTCAAAGTCAGAATGCATCTGCCTGAGAGGCAAGGAACCAACAGTCTGCATACAAATTAGTCAGATCTGTCAAACGGATGCACATGCAACACTTAAGTTCTGGAACAGGACTGTAATCCAGAATTGGACGAACAAATAGAACTTTCCGCCAGAGTTTACAGCTGGTGAACGTGAAGAAGAAGAAATGGAACATCTTTGTTAGTTTGCTGTGTGCATGACATGCTCTCCATAAAGTCCTTGTGCAGTGGTAAACTTTTGTACGTTTGGATCTACAGGGTGTCCCATACCTTTCCAAATAGGACAAATAAACATATCACCAACACCGTAACAAGCATAATTCAAGCTGTTCTTATACATGTTCTTTTAGCAGTGGGGGACACACAAAACAGTTGTAGTCCTAGAGTGTATATTATATAAATAAAAATGGTACATAAATATATATATATATATATATATATATATATATATATATATATATATATATATATATATATATATATATATATATATATATATATATTTATATGTTTGTTTTTCCTATGAATGGAAACTTATGAGATATGCTTGAAAAATAGTACTGAAGAATTGTTTTCTACTTCATGGGGTGAAGTGAGTATATGGTGCTACACCTTGCCTTTATTGACCTAATTGATGATTTGGTTAGTATCATGCCAGCTGCCTTTACTTCCCTGTTTTTTTTTTTAAAGAGTGAAGGACCATTTTCCTGCCAGTGGCACATCGGGCACATAAAGCCAGACTCATGTTTTACTGACCAGTTGGCAGTTGTTGGGTAATGTGGTCAACATCACACCAACCCCATTTACTTTTTTTTTTGGGTACCTTTTTAGGCTTGGTCAACGTAGGAGCCAAGCTTGTTTGTTGAAACAAATCTGACTGAAAAGTATAGATTTGAACCCATGATCTTCGCACTGAAAGGTGAACACCCCCTCACCTTCTAGTACCGAATAGGGAAAAAGTCAGACTGGAAGCCCAGGTCAGTTCACCTGGATCCCCAGGTTGGCTTCCTAGGATGCAAGGAAGTTTTCTGGGAAGAAAAGGAGGCTACCTGAAATTGATCCTGGCAGCTTTTAGCACTAGCATAAGCAACAGAACAAGCAGCCACACATGCAGTAATTGTATCAGACACCATGAGCATGGTTCAGAAAACTGCACCAGGTATTATGCATGCTGAGTGGGATAAAAGCAATCAGAAGTTGCACTTGGCCTCCCTCACCTGGATCTATACATTTGCCATGCTGGTTTGAGAAGTAATGAATTAGCAGACCAACTGGCAAGCAGCGCACCAACACACATGGGAACAAGCATGGACAGAGCAGATATGATCTACGATGTGCGGATTAGGTTAGTGGATAATGGTGAATTTCTGACACTAACACAGGAGCAAAGCATGATGAAGCAAATCTATACCGCCTTTAAGGCCAAGATAGGAGACATTATAACCAGCTTCTCAAGGGAACAACCAGTAGAGCTACCTTGGGGTGGCTGCTACATCAGAGGACTGAGCAGGCATGGGAATGTTGAATATGCAGCGACTTCGATTGTGATAACAACCGTAAAATAACATATCACTGATTGGGTGCCACTTTGTCTATAGAAATATGGGCGCTCACCAGAGAAGAACAAACAAAAGTTAAAATGAAAGAGAATGGTTTGCATGGCGTCAGTGTAATCTGGCAGTCAAATAGAGTGGTATGACCTGTGCATACTTAAGCAGTGGTAAAGTTGTTTAGTGAATATGTGCAGTATGAATGCGAGGAAGAAAAAAGAGGATTTTGATATTATTCTGAAATAGTAACCATTGAAGCAGAGCAATGTCGTTTTTTGCATGTCCATGTTCTTTCTTAGAACATGTACTTGTTTCTGTAATGTTTTCTGGCTTACCTTAGTGAGAATATAGCATTGTATGTGTGTTTTTGCATTATTTTTTTCATTTAGCAGCATTCAATTTTAATTCTCATTTTTGTCCTTGATTGTAGCCTTTTTCTTTATTTTTATTTTAGAATTCAAGAATGTTGTGTGAATGTAGACGGCAACATAAATCTTTAGTTGTTTTTGTCCTTATAGCTGTTTTTTTTTTTTTTTTTAATCACAATAAGGCTATGTGCAGAAGGCAGTATACATCTTTAGTTTCTCTCCAGTTCTACATTTTGTTTAGGGTTGTGTTAACCTAATTACCAGTAAATGCTGCAGGTCTTTTATTGTTCTCACCCTGACTGCATTTTATTTTTTATCTAATTGTCATTCTTTACAACTTGATATGTATATCTCAAACATATGTGTTTTTGTTTTGTTTTTGTTTCTTATTGTTAGCCTGTATTTTCTCATTCTGGCCTCTGCGTCTTCAGCTATACATATAGAGAAGGCCTGATTGTATAGTTGTTTGTTTGTTGTGTTCGTGTTGTCAACCTGTTTTATCATAAAACCACACCCTACAAGGAACTGTCATGGTATAGTGGCTAGACGCTCCCCTGCGGATCTAAAGGTCATGGATTCAAATCTGAGAGAAGCTGAACTTTTGTTGTTGTTGTTGAAAATAACAATGGCTCCCTGGTCAATTCTAAATGGGTACCAGGTAAATTTCTGGGAAGTAAAGGCGACTGGCAAGATGTTGACCAAATGAACCACTGAGTGCTGATTGGTTTGTATATAGTATAGGTCTAGTACCGTAAGCCCGGTACATCTGAAAGCATGGAAGAGGGTCCTTTACTTTATGGCAATCTATGGCTTGATATGTTTATCTCAAAGGGCACAGACGCCCCTCTCCACCCCAACTTGTTTTATCTCATTCAGACACTGCTTTCAACTTATTATGTGTGTCTTCAGGGTGTACAGACTTTAGTTTTTGTGTTTTTTCCCCCAGCTTATTTTGTCTAAATATGACACTCTGCAGCTTCAGGAATAGGTGTACAGAAGGCATGTCTCTGTATTTTTTTTGGGTGTTCTTGTTTATAACTTATGCCTTAGTCTGGTACCCTAAAACTCTGTATCTGTGTATCTGTTGCATGCGTGAATATGTGTTCACAGCATTAGGAATTATTACGTCCAAACCAGCATTTCTTAGGTAAACAACAGAAAAGCTATAATTGTTTAAGATGTGAATTGCAACATTTGCGTCCCTTGTCTCTTCTGTTCCGTATGTCATTATCTGCCATTGCTGCTTCAAAGAAAATGCATATTTGTGCAGTGGTGCTTATCAGATCTTGTTAGAGTTAATAACTTTTTTTTTTTTTTTATGAAATGGAGATACATTCACATATTGTGTTTTATTTATCTTTATTTTTTATTTTATATCACTGTGTGTGGTATCTGCAGCGGTACACCTCAAGGGCTCACAATGCTTAAGGAGATCATATTATTTTGTGTGTGATATTCATCAGGAGTGCTGCTTTGCCGGCAAAAGGAGCTACTATTATATCAGTTGCAGGGAGAAACTTTGAGGTCATGAAATAACAAGAGAAGTGTACTAGCAGGTATTGATTGATATTCATATGAGACTTGGACAAGAAGATGAAGTATTCAGAGGATATAAAAGACAACAGAAATATTGAAAGGTAAAGGCATACCAGGATTCAAAGGTGTTGCTTGGAATTGGCATCAGATTTCTATTCATGTATAAAGATTGAAATTCTTAGAATATTTGTGAAGGAAGATGAAGAATTTAGGGGACATTGAAGACAACAGAAAAATATAGACATGTCACCAAAAATGACCTGGACCAGATGACCTTTGGCATGTGCCCACTATGTCCAAATGCTAGTGCAGTGGTTTGTGACCATTTGTATCATCTCAGAGTACCCTACATGGATGAAAGCTGCTGTTGAACTACAGCTCCTTTAAACCATGAACACTGAGAGAAACACCAGAGATAGTTTCTGACAGAACACTCACAGGGGAAAGGGACTGTTAAACAAAGATGTCAGTTCTCCTAAACCATGAACACTGCGAGAAACACTGAGAGAGTTTCTGACAGAATACTCACAGGTGAAATAAAGTGTTAAACAAAGATGTCTTTGATAAAAGCACAAGAGAGAGAATTGACTATTGCTGGTCAGAGTTGCTTGTGTTCAGAACTGTGGTAACACAATGTCATCGAGAATCATTGCTAGGATTTTAAACTCTTATAAATTAAATATTTCATGAATATTTATGCGAGGCAACTTAGAACGTTTAGAAAAGTTTAAGTCCAAACTTAAGTCCATTACATAAGCACACTTCAATATGGGTGCCATTTTAGCCCTGTTGATGACTGGACCTGATGGCTAGATGGCAGGTCTCCTGTGTCGACTTCTGAATTGTGTCCTTATTTACAGTTACGCTTGCTTCAGTGACCTTCTCTTTAATTTGCTGCGTGCTCTTCATCTTCTCAGCGCTGTTTTAGCCTCACAGTCACGCGGAACTGAAACTTTTCGGAACATTTTAAGATGGCCTTTGTGTATATCCTTTAAATACTTTTTTGTTTTTAAATTTTTAAAAGTCTGAAATCTTAGCAATCATTTTCCAAAACCTGTATGTCAAAGTGTCATTTGAAGATGAATGTATAACAGCGTAAAACAGAAGCATTAGAAAGGATTGTTCGACACAGCTATCATCGCTGGAAACCCAGGAGGGAGGGTTGGCCTTTGCTGATCACCACTATTGTTTGAAACCATGGAAAGGTTTCAAGATGTAAGATAGGGATAAATGTCTGCCTGGAGTGAGACAGAAAGTTGGCTTCTGCTGATCACAGACTCTTCAGTCTGAAACCCAGGAAAAGTTCCAGGATATAAGTTGGGGATAAACGCCTGCCTGGAGGGAGACAACCTGTGCCCTGTTATCACACCTTTGCCAGCCTGTTTCCCTCTATTGTTCTCTCTCAGGTGGTCTCCCCCTGGGGGGTCTGAGTCTGATGGGCTCTGCCAGCTCACCAGACTTTTCTCGTCTGGGTGCCAGCCATCGTGGAGAGATGGGTAGGTCCTGCTTATCTTTTTCACTTGATATGTCATGTCTGAACACATGATCTTTTATTATGTTTGCTTTCTCTCGTATGTGCTTGCAAGCATGGTCTTGTGTCATGATAAATAAATAGTTACTTAGAAGAAGTTACCTTTACTGCACTAGGCATGCACAGTTGAATATGGTAAGGAAAAAGGTGTTTGTTTTTAAATCAGCCATACATTGCATTGATAAGATAGAAGGCTTTTTCATGTAGGAAGAACCGAGATTTACAGAAATTTGTCTGGGGAGTATTCGAAATTTACAACACGTTTTGGAATTTTTTTAATTATTATTCTAGAAACTTGTTGACATCTTATTTAACATTATGTGTGAAAGGAAAACTACCACAATTCTTCCACCCCCCACCCCCACCCCCCAGCAACAAAAAAAAAAAAGTTTATAGGCACTCAAAGCTAGATTTTGTTTTATAGTGATATTGAACAGCTAAAGTTAAAATGACAGAACATAACAGTTTGATATTCTGATGAACCCTCTGATAACATATAAGGGTTTTCCTAACTCTTTGATCGCAAATAATAGTGATGTGTGAGTAGCTGTAACTTTTGAATTCCAACCAGTCTCTACACTGGTATTTCCTGTTTGGTGGTCTCCGAACCGAACCCCTAGAGGTCCATGGAACAAAATTTAGAGGTCCATGATAATGCTTTAAAAAAAAAAAAACCCCAACTTTAGAATGCAATCCTGTTTGTGATTCTAATGTTTATAAATTATAATTCATTCTTTAGTATGACTACTAATCAGTGATGAAAACGTGAGTGACTGCAGTCAAGCTAATACCTAGAAATGAATCCACTAAACTGTGACTAAGAAGCTCAATTGGGGAGGGGGGGGGGGGGGGGGGGGGGGGGGGGGGGGGGGGGGGGGACGTACACACAATACACATTTTACATTTCGGCCATTTCAAGTTGCTCCTTGTTGCTATTGTGGTTTGTGTCGAGAAAGGCTCGGGCAAAAACATAAAAGGTTTCTTAAAGGTCCCTTGTTGCCCTTCTCCCCTTCACTAAGCTTCTTAGTCACAGTTCAGGGGATTGATTTCTTGGCTATTAAAAAGTATGGGAGTCTGAGTCAGACCTTTGAAAATTTGTGAGATCTGCAAGTTTGAGCTAAGAGCCAGTGCTCTACACCAGCTTTATTCCAGTAGGTGTAAGACCCTTTTTGTCCTCAGAACAACATCAGACTTCAGCAGAATAAAAATTTAAAAAACAGATTCCCAGGGATTCTTGAGCAACAAAACAAATAAAATATTTCTCTACATGCGTTTTAACTGGAGGAATAAACAGATGGTTTGTTAAGAAACTAGTAAGTAGTACATTTAAATATGCAGGGTACCAAGAACTACTCTAGTCAGTCATGACATGTCAAGGACATTTATAGTACTGGTCCAGCCTGTCATTTAGGGGTTATGAATGTAGTTTTGTAGTTTTATAATACTGGGTGTAGGATCATTCAGAACATAAATTTACGAAGTAAAACCACAAATCAACCAGAAAATGATGGGGTTGGTTTGCCAGCGACCTTTAACAAGGCCTTTCCATTTATTTTGAATGGTTTTGATAAAATTCCTGGACCTTTAAGAACTAGTGTTTGAACCACACATGTAGTCCTGTTTTTCATAGTTGTATCACTCATAATTTAAACAGCTTGGTTTCGCCGTGGGTGCTTCCTTTTAGAAACTGAGACATCCTAAGCAATCATAGCAAAAGTTCCAGTCCATTAGATATTGTATTATTATTCCATTTGTGAAGGCAGTTTTCAAGCTGTGAGTCATTCCCTTGTAAAAATAGTTTGATAACAGTTTGCATGTTTCAGTCTTTGCAAATAATAGTGTTATATTATCCTAAAGGGAAGATTGGGAATCACAGCCCATGGCGATGGCAAGTGTGACTTGCAAGACCTGCTCACGTTAAAAAGTCCATAGCACAAAGCGTAGGCAGTGTTATAGAAATCATGTGTTGCTCATGCAGCATGATCCCTCTCTCGGCCTATCTAGGTAATTCCAGTATATGTGGTGATATATCACATGCCTGTTAAACCTCTTAAAGCACCATTTTTGTTATGAATTTGTGTTATCTTCACGGCACTCTGGACTTGTTCATAGGTGCTCACACACCCCTTTCAACACATACATCAGCTCCCCCGTGGTTAATGGTGCCAGCCCTGTGCTGGTTGACAAAACGTCTTGTGCGTCCTGTATGTGCCAATCATTACTCCCAGTTCATGCATTCTTAGTAGTAGTGATGTGGACATACTGGTATCAAAATCCTCTGATAATCCTATCTCTCTAAGGGCATTGACGATGTCCGCATGATCCATAGACCGGCCATCTGCATCTTAGCAGAACCAGCTACTCTATGAGCCTTTTCATTGCCAGACAGTTCCTGTGTTTCCTGAATCACTATCTGTTGTCTGTGCATGTGATGACACTAAACACTTTAAGGCTCTATTGCTACCCAGTTGTGTAACATTTGCAGCTCTGTGTCTTTCAGAACAGCTCCTGTTCACTGTGGTTGCTATTCTCGTATAGTCCTCCTTTGCTCTCTATCTTGACCTGTAGTTCTTTTCTCTCTTTTTTCAAGTTTTTCTCACACATTTGCCAGCGTTCCCTTAGTCCTACCTGTTTGTTCTCCTGTGTATAAAGAATTGCTTCTGCTTCTATGTATTTCTTTAGTTTTACTCACTAATTGCAAGTATTCTGTCCCTAATTTAACCGTTTTAGAGCCAGAAAGATTTTTAAAGCAATACAAAGTTTTTAGGTATTAAAATAAAACTGTCCACCATTTGATCATCTGGCACGTTCAGATGGCTTTAATAGATATCTGTTTAGCTCAAAACAACACCATAACCTGAACCAAAAAATCATAGGTTTGATAGAATTTCATAGGACACGTGTCCTGTGATCATAAAACAAGTTAGTTTACAGTGTGCAGATCAGCCATTTTGTAACTTCAAGCTCTTGTCAGTATACCAGTATACAACAATTGTACAACAGATTGGGGTTGGAGGAAAGGGGGGGGGGGGACCACCGGTTGATGATAACCATAAGTATGTTTCTAGAAGATATCTGTTGCTAAATGGTTGAGCCCTATATGCTAAAGGTTGTCAGTGCATTTCATGGGCTGTATTGTTTTCATGAGTGCAGTTTTGACAAAGACTGCTGGGAATTGTCACTGGAGCCACAGAGCTAGTGCTTTGTGTGTTGCTTTCAGTAGATGGCTTGCCATTCTGTGGATAAAAGTTTAGCCATATGGGAAAATAACCAGCACAATGAAGTTGATCTTAACGATATTATGCTTAATAAATTTCAGAAGTTGTATTTTTTCCAAAGAGATTACATGCACCGTGTCTGTGGTCTCACTAGATTTATGGTTCAAAGATGAGTTTGGAACTCCCACGTCTTTAGATGAAGTAACTTCATATGACAGCTATACTTTTTATTAGGATTATAACTTATAGAAGACAGTTGTTTTATCATGACACAGGGCAAGATCACATTGCCTGGTTGCACATCTTTCATGCCAGTTTTTGCAGTAAATGCTTCATTCCTAGTGCACAAAAATAACTCCTGATAATGTGTGCCTAACTTTTCGCCCATCTCCTGGTAACTTCCCAGTCTTTGCTAGCTATTTTATCTTCTAGTGTAGATTTTTTATTTGTGCGTTTACACCTGTATGTGTGCTAGTTACCTAGGGGTCTGTGGAAATTATGTGTGTCTTTGCTGGCTACCCCGTAATATGTTCCAGTTACCTTGTTAATTGGGATAGTTACCTTATTTCTTTGCTAGTTACCTCTTTGGCAGTGCTAGTTACATTTTGGTCTTTGCTAGTTACCTCTTTGGCAGTACTAGTTATGTTTTGGTCTTTGCTAGTTACCTCTTTATCAGTGCTAGTTATATTTTGGTCTGTGCTAGTTACCTCTTTGCTAGCTATCTTATGGTCTGTGCAAGTTGCCTTATTGTCTGTGCTAGTTGCCTTATGGTCTCTGATAGCTACCTTATTGTGTGTGCTAGCTATGTTATTGTCTGTGATAGTTACCTTATTTCTTTATTGTAGCTACCTTATTATTTGTGATGGCTGCCTTATTCTTTGTTCTAGCTACTTTATTGTGAATGCTGGCTACTCTATTATTTGTGCTAGCCACTCTGTTATGTTTGCTAGCTACTCTCATTTGTATTAGGAACTCTCTCATTTGTGTTAGCTACTCTTTCATTTGTGTTAGCCACCCTTTCATTTGTGCTAGCTACTATATTGGCTGCTAGCTACCTTTTGGTCTGCACTAGCTACCATAATTTCAGTGCTAGCTACCATTTCTGTCTGTGCAAGCTAGATTATTTCTCAGATTTATTTCCATACACATTGCTGAATGTTACTGCTAACTGCCCACCCTGTAAATGTAACCACTTCTTTTCCTTACCCTATTCTTTAAAACCTCCATATACATTGACACTATGTGTAGCTAACCAGTTATAAATTGGGTGTTGTCTTTAAACAAATATCGCACTGTAAGGTGAAATGTATTATCTTGAGTGTCTATTGCCAGATATTCCCAGTTACGCCATATCGTCTCTCATATGTGGATGTCCTTTTGGGTCCACTTTCTGGTTTTCATTAAAAACCGTTGTGAAAATCAGTCGTGTGAGTGAGCCCTTCTGTGTTATAATTGAGATTTTTAAAAAACAAATTCTGGTCATATGCTTTCCCCTAAAGAATTGGGGTAGAGGAATTAGCCTTGTGTGAGGGAAAAACTTGACAAAAGACAGAACAAATGAACAAACAAACAGGTTGGTCTAACATTCTGCCTTGAGATGGAGCAAGTCATATTTGGAAGGTTTAAACAGCTGTTCAATAAACAGTCTGCACCAGTGTTATCAAAGTATCAGATAACAGTGAGGTTTGGAGAGACATGCTCACCTGTGTCTGCTTTAACCAGACCCCTGAAGAAAAAAGCTTTCCCCCAGAATTATACTTGTGGTGCTTATGGTGTTGTCTGACCAATGAAAAAAAGGTAAAGGTGGTATCTTACGCAGTTACTGACATGTGCAACTACTGATCTGTTGTAACTGCTGCTTTCATCAGCAATACAAACTGCATTTCTAGTGTCGGACTGTTTGTGTTGGCACTTCTAACATGCCTTTTGCATTTAATGTGTGTGTATGATGTTGGCTTTTGCTGAAGACTGCAGTCTCGTTTTTACCAGGAACGGAGATGGACATTTTATCTGGTTTTCATTGGCACAGGAATGGAGCAACTGTGGAGTGACCCGTTTGCTAGAAAGTTGGAACTGCAATTACCTGATTACTGGAGTAAAGGACCCTTATTTCACCCGTGGTAAATCTTGTTTATGGCCCTGAACTCATATTGCAAAGACCTGAGTCAGTACTCAATAGGTGATGTGGTCAACATAGTGATGGCCTCCTTTACTTCCAGAGATATGACCTGGTACCCATTTTAGGCTGGGTCAACCTGGGAGGCAAGGCCAGTGATAAACAAAATTCACTTAGGTGCAGAATCGAATTCAAAACCCAATTCAGGCAAGTATCTAGTCACTGTAGACTCTCTAATTGGTAGTCCAGCCCATCCTGACTGGTTCTGCACCACTTGGTGGTGAACTGATGTATGACAAGCTAGATATTGTGAGGGCTTTTTGGGAGAGAGTGAACAGTACGGAGGCACAGATAGATCATTACGGTGTGAGGAGAATGCTGTTGTGAGGAGTTACCAGGGGATCTGGCGGACGCTCAACACTCTGACCATTTCACGGTCATCCTAGAAACTGGTTCCCAGCTAGGAGCCTGGCCAACATAAATAGGATTTAAAGCAATGTTTTCCCGTATGAATTTAAATAATGCGTATACAAAAATACATTGCACAATTTATTGCCAGGCATATTTCGCGACCTCTAGTGCTAGCTATCTGATTTTTTGAGCCACTTATTTTTAGTGCTAGCTATCTTATCTTATGAGCCATCTTATTTTTGAGGAACTATCTATCTTATTTTATGAGCCACTTATTTTTTAGTGCTAGCTATCTTATTTTATGAGCCACTTTTTTAGTTCTATCTATCTTATCTTATAAGCCACTTATTTTTAGTGCTAGCTCTCTTTTTTTAATGAGCCACTTATTTTTAGTGCTTGCTATTTTATCTTATGAGCCAGCTTATTTTGGGGGGACTATCTTATTTTATGAGCCACTTATTTTTAGTGCTAGCTATTTTATTTTACAAGCTTTCTATCTTATAGCGAAAGCTAGCAACCCTTTCTTCGGGTTTATTATTCTTTGTGTGCTAGTTTATCGTCATTTGCTACTATTCTGTTCGAAAGCTACTCAGTGGTCACTGCCAGTCATTGCTGAAGATTGGGTAGCAGGCAAGTACATAGAGGTCTGATAAAATGAAATTCAATCTTGCTGTGTGTAGATTGTCTGGTCTGAAGTGTGGTCAAATCCTTGGAGGGCTGTGGGGTTAACTGAAGTTTGATGGTATTCACTAAAATATGGTTAGGTTCATTAAAGTCTAATAAATCCTTTGAGGTATGGTTGATTTCTTTGAGGCATGTGTGGTTGAGTCCATTGAAATGTGGTTATCATCTGATTTGTAATGATTGTGTTCACTGATGTCCACCAAAGTGGGGTTGAGTCCACCAAAGTGGGGTTGAGTCCACTAAAGTGGGGTTGAGTCCACCAAAGTGGGGTTGAGTCCACCAAAGTGGGGTTGAGTCCACTAAAGTGTGGTTGAGTCCACCAAAGTGGGGTTGAGTCCACTGACCTGTTGCTGTTCCACACTTCAGTCCTTTGAAATGTTTTTGAGTCTTTTGAAATGTGGATTCAGCTGATGTGTGAATCCTCTGAAGTGTAGTGTGGTTAATCTTTTTTGAAATATGGGATCCACTGAACTGTGAATCCATTGAAGTGTTGTTAAATTTACTCAAGTATGGTTCAATCCTTTGAAGTGTTGCTGAGTCCACTAACATGCTTTTGTATTATCTGGTGGGTCTTCCCCCAGCCATATATTCTTCTTCTGTCTACTCCTCCCCAACCAGTCCATTACTGACAAACATAACCTCAGCTGATTAACTGCAGAGTTATTCCCCTGTTTACCACACAAACATAACCTCAGCTGATTAACTGCAGAGTTATTCCCCTGTTTACCACACAAACATAACCTCAGCTGTTTAACTGCAGAGTTATTCCCCTGTTTACCACAGACGTTTACCCAAGTATTGTCGTATCTTCCTCTCTTGCACCATTAAAGCCACGACTCTTCACACTTCTCGTATGCTTGTGTGTGCAGCAGTGTCTTCTATCATCTTTTGTACTTATCTTGCTTGTTGGTATATCTGTGTGAATCTGGTTACCAAAATTATTATTTTTATTATTATCAGGGCTTTTTTATTTGTTAGAAGAAAGGTGCAGGTACTCAGTACAAAGTGTCTGTTACAGTAACGCTGAGAGAAAACAAATGATGGCTGAAAAAAATTCTCTGTTATTATCATCACATACTTCCCGTGTGGGTTCTGGGGTCCTGTTATAGGGAAAATAAGAATAGACCCACAGCCTACCCAAAAGCATGCAGTAAGAGTTGACTAACTTGGAGCTTCCATCACAGTCAGAGTGCATCTGCTTGAGAGGCAAGGAACCAACAGTCTGCATACAGATTAGTCAGATCTGTCAAGCGGATGCACACGCAGCACTCAGGTTCTGGAATAGGACTGCAGTCCAGAATTGGAAGAACAACCAGAACCATCTGCTAGTTTACAGCCGTGAACATGAGGAAGAAGCGAAGAAGAATCATCACATACAACTAGGAAAAACAAAAACAGGCCTAATTATTATTATTGTGAGTAATTTCTTTACCAGTCACCTTGGCTCTGTCCTTGGCTGTATTCTAGGGCACAAGCCTGCTACTGCAGATGCCTGATCTTTGGTTCCCTGATCTTGCGGGGGGGGGGGGGGGCGGGGGGGGGGGGGGGGGGGGTGAGTACATAAATAATAGTGTGCCTGTGTTTATACCAAAATGTGAAAACCACAAACTATGTTTGCACCCACGGTGGTAAAATTAAAGGACCTTTTCCACCCCTTGTGACAGCCGCTTTATACTCCCAGACATTTTCTTGGTATCCATTTAAGGCCAGGAGCCCAAGTTAGTAATTTTTGTAATATCCCAGCTATGAAGAGAATTTCCCAGCGTGGAAGATAAACATTTTTATCTGAATCTCCCAACTTCATATGAAGGTGACTGAATGGGTAGACGGAGCCCAGGACACACAGGTGCCTCAGAGATGATCCTAAGTTAACTGTCATTTTATGTTGGAATTACGAATAAAAACCTATTAACTGCCAAAGGCACTTGGATCTGAAAATTAACAAGAGTGTATACCTAATATTTTTTTTTAACAAATTCACTAGAAAATAGATCTGAGATTGTATGGCTAATCTTGTGTTCGACAAGATCACTACTAATAGACAGATCTGAGATTGTATGGCTAATCTTGTGTTCGACAAGATCACTACTAATAGACAGATCTGAGATTGTATGGCTAATCTTGTGTTCGACAAGATCACTACTAATAGACAGATCTGAGATTGTATGGCTAATCTTGTGTTCGACAAGATCACTACTAATAGACAGATCTGAGAGTGTATGGCTAATCTTGTGTTTGACAAGTTCACTAGTAATAGAAAGATCTGAGAGTGTATGGCTAATCTTGTGTTTGACAAGATCACTAATAATAGACAGATCTGAGAGTGTGTGGCTTATCATTTTCAAAATCACTAGAAAATATAAAAATCTGTGAGTGGATGACTACTCTCTTAATTGAAAAGATCACTAGACAATAGGCAGCTCTAAGAGTGTATGGCTAATAAACTATTTTACCAAAACATCACACACAAAACATCAGTAGTTTAATAAAACACTGCTGTCTTATGATGATCTGATATATGGTCAGTTTTTTCTTAAAAACTTAATCTGTCAGTTAAATATTAGATATACGCTTCTTTCTACCTAGATTATTCTGTTTTAACACACAATATTTTATGTGAAGGAAATATTACATGTTTAATAATATTGTCAGTGTCTGTGGCTTAGGCATTGGGAATGCGCTTTGTAATGCCGAGTTTCTGGGTTTAATCCCAGCTGTGGACGGTTTGTTTTGCGTTGGACAGTGGTATCCAGAGCTGACCGTCCAGGATGCAGTGGCAAGCTACTGGATGTAAATTTGCCTTAAAAAACCCCACAACATCCAAAAAATGCTGGGGTTGGTTCTGCAACACTAGATACGCAACTAACTTAATATTACATGTTTATTAGCTAGTATATGACAGAGGTTGGTAGTAGTGAAACACTTCAGTATCTGCTGAAAGAAAGAGGGAGGGCATGTCGGTGTGTCCTGAGAGCAGTGACAGCACTTCTGTAAACCAGTAAGCAATATGGATGGAAAAAGAAAGTGCTTCTGACAATATAGTTTATTAACTAAGCTAAGATAATAATACATAAAATTACAAGTATTGATCAGCACTCATAATAGTAGAAGAATACAAGAAGAAACAGGAGGACACACTAGACAACATACAACAACAATAAGTTGTGGTCACTACTTCAAGATTTGAACTTGCAGCCTCCCGTTACGACAGCACTTGGCTGCAGGAACATGTTCAGTCCTGGTGTGGTCTCTGTAGCTTTCAGTGTCTGTATTGTCTTGATCAAAGCTATTCAACCGACGGTGCGTGGGCCTAATCTGGCCCGTGGAAACCTGTCAAGTGGCCCACAGATCATTGCCACTTGTGTTCTATTAATGATCTGTCTGTGCTTTGCGCTCAGACCTCTGGCCTGTGACCCTCTATGTTTGTTAGATTGTTGCCCCTGAGTCGCCCTCGGCTAGATGCTTGTCTCTACTATGTTTGTTAGATTGTTGCCCCTGAGTTGCCCTCGGCTATTTGCTTGTCTCTACTATTTTTCCTTTACTATTTTTTAATGCTAAACACAAAGAAAACACAAACAATAGATTGCGTAATTTATTCCCTTTCATATTAAACTGTATATTTCATGCGCATGTAACAGAAATGGTTGAATACAAAAAAAAAACAGACACATGACATTGTTGTCTTTTTTTTTTTAAATAATTTATGACCTTTAAACAATTCTTTGATAGTAAATGTATGAATCATTATAGTTCATGATTTATAGGTTCCTCAGTGGTTATCTTTAATAATAATAGACTTTTGGATGTAACTGGTCATAGAGAGGAATGATTCCACCCCCCCCCCCTTTCCCCCACCAGTTTGCAAGACACTTGATGATTATGATGCTGATGATGATGATATTATTGATGAATAGACTTTTTGAGAATTACACTTTTTATGCAGAATGTGTTTGGTTGTTTAAACATTGCACAATAAAAGTCAGTCTCCTAGTTTCTGACACCATGCTTCTCTTGTCTACAGCGCTGGAAGGTTTCAGTAATGTCCCCTTGCTGCATCCGCTGGAAACTCTGCACAACAACCTCACCTACCACCAGGTTGACGATTTTTTGGGTCGTGTCACCACCACAAGGTTCCCGGTGCCAGACATCAATGCCCTGGCATCCTTGACAGCCAAGTCTGGTCTCAACCTCAGCTCGCCAGGGAAAGGTTGGGCTTGCTGTTCACTTAACCCTTTTAGTTTCACACTAGTATTACTTAAACCTTTCTGTTGCTAGGGGTTGAGCTTAAAAAGCAACACATTCTGATATAGGAAAGAGTTTAAAAGAGGCACTATAGGCCAGAAATGGTTCACCTTTTATACTATAGGCCAAAAAGGGTTTACCTTTTATACCATATACAAAGGGTTACAATAATGACTGTCTTGAGATAAGAAGATGGTACTGACGCTATTTTATCTTTGGAATGACATAGAAACATAAAGTGCATTGTCTGAAACCAAAGAGTTCAAGCTTTATTTTTTTAAACATTATCCTATTGTGCTGATGTACTGCTATTAATTCTTGCTACTTTGATCTAACCAGCCGCTACTTAGAAGATCATTTCATTCAAAGTTTTGGTGTTCTTAGTCCTGGAGGAACAAGTAAACACAGGTTTATTTAATTTAATTAATTAATTTAACTTGTTCATCTATCCTCTCCTCTATATTCTTATGCCTTCTAACTTATTTTATTTCATAATATAGCCCTTTTTATCTATTTTCCCCCATTACATGTTGACCTTAGTTTTTTAGAAGCTTTGTTGTCTTGTCCATTGAGTTTTTTTGTCACAGTTTGGAGCTTCATTAATACACACTTTAGTCGAAATGTTCAGTTGTATTTGTGCATATCTTTTCTATTGCCTCCCTTGAGCTTTCTAGCCACAGTTTATATTGTATTTAGCACTTCTTGTGCTGTTATACGTCGCATAGGGCTTGCACTTGATTTCTCCATTCCATTGTATCCTTTTTCTTTATTCTTTGTTTTTTAAATATCGTGTGTGAAAACTAATCTGTCATCCTGCTGTAAGTAAATAAAGTACCTGTATGGTTTTGTTCCTAGAGTCTGTCTGATGATATCATTTCTAACTTTGTCTCGAATGGTTGCCAGCTTTTCTCAGGCATCATTTCACAGATGTTAATGTTATGTAGGTTAGCCTTTGATAATGTCCAAGTCTGGCGCTGGTAGCACAGTGTTGGTATGAATGTGCTGTTCGTAAAATGTTTCTTGGCACTCAAACTTATATTTGGAAATCGTCAAAGTGGTGTCATTTGGTATGTTAGTACACTGGCTTGTTGGCATCTAGTTTCTGTTTGCCGATCTATTCTCCGATCCTCCGAAAATATCCTTCTTAAATATTTAAATTCTTCACTTGCTTCAAACAAGGGCCATTCAACATTATGTGTAGTGAACTAGGAATTCTACTGACCTACATTACTTCAGTTTTAGTCATATTTACTTTCATGTTATAACTTCTGCATATTGAACTGGGCATGTTGTTTTGTGGTTTGTAACTAGGCTGCGATATCTGCACCATTCAGCCAACACATTTATTTTCAGCTAATCCTTAAGTAGTTACCTTTTATAGGGCATCATCAGACTGTTCTGTTTTCTCTTCAGAATGAAGTCCCAGAACCCATACAGGGAGTTCCTGTATTTAATGACATTCTATGTCTGTGAGAGTATCTTCGTTACATGATGGTGTTGAAATAATTTGATGCTGCAAATGACAATGTGCACCTGTGCTGGCATATTCAACTAATGGCACTAGGCGTCAAAGTATTCTCAAAATAAAACATGTTTGTAATAGTATTTTCAGTCTTGAACATGTTAGTATTCTCCAACAGAATTTTGTTAATATTCTCAAACTGACATGTTAGTATTCTCCAACGGAATTTTGTTAATATTCTCAAACTGACATGTTAGTATTGTCAAATGAATACATATTAGTATGCTTTAACTGAAATATTTTAGTATCTGCACACTGAATGTTGAATGTTGAATTAATAATGGACATCACAGCACTCAGGACACTCCCATAAGCGCTCTGTCCCCATCTTCAGCAGCAAGCGAAGAGTTCCAATTCTGATTGCATCAGTAACAGACTTGTATGTAAATCCGTCTCATCCTTCCCCTGAGTGTTGAGCATCCACCAGATCCCCTGGTAACTCCTGGCAGTGACATTCTCTTCAGACCGTAATAATCTATCTGCGCCTCCACACTGTTCACTCATTCCCAAATGGCCCTCACAATATCTCTAACTTGTCATACATCAGTTCACCACCAAATGGTGCAGAGCTGGCAAGTCCATCTGCCTGCTCATTTCCCAACACACGGGCATATCTGAAGGACGCTAACTACCCCGGACCTCTGAAATGATGCTTGCCACTCTGTATGAAGCATGCTTGTCTTAACTTTTCTCAGCATGCTCTGTGAGTCAGTTACAATCATGACATGTGTGTACAGCTGATTCACAAGCCAGGGGAAGGCAGAAGAGACTGCCTCCACCTCCATTCTCAAACTAGACATTGTGATGTCATATGCCAGGCTTTGCTGCACTAGGTGATGTCCATTCGCCTTTGCTATAAACCCCCACTTCGTCTGCCCCTCAACACAGAGCCATCTGTACAGATAATCATATCACTTGGGCGGGAATTGTCATGAATCATTTGTTGAACTTCTGATTCTGCATCACCATCTGGCCAGTCACTGCACTCACGACCTAAAGTAATTAGAACCCTACACAAATCTGAAACTTGTCCGGACACCTTGACCCACTCCTCTCCTCGCTCAAATTTATCAAGCCTGCACACATGTCCAATTGTGTCTTCAGCTTGCGTCATCCAAGACCTTCCTCTTTTCAGTCTGTGACCCTTAGCTGTACTCAGGGCTAAATGCAGGAAGTGCCTCTTGTCCGCAGCTACTCTGAGATATGACTTTTCCTGCAGAACTTTGAGCCTATCTGCAATAGTAGGCAGTGCAAGTATTTATTGCATACATACTACCGGGGTATCTCCTGTACATCCCCAAACTGAAATGTATTGGTATTTTAAAACTTAAACATGTTGGTATTCGCAATCTAAAATGTGTTAGTATTATTAAACCAAAACGTTAGTATTCTCAAACCGAAACATGTTACTATTCTCAGACCAAAACGTGTTACTATTCTCAGACCAAAACGTTAGTATACTGAAACAT
Source organism: Candidula unifasciata (assembly GCA_905116865.2). Classification (NCBI taxonomy): domain Eukaryota; kingdom Metazoa; phylum Mollusca; class Gastropoda; order Stylommatophora; family Geomitridae; genus Candidula; species Candidula unifasciata. The sequence goes on along the minus strand of CAJHNH020002247.1, from coordinate 77,910 downwards.
GTTACTATTCTCAGACCAAAACATGTTACTATTCTCAGACCAAAACGTTAGTATTCTCAAACTGAAACATGTTACTATTCTCAAACCAAAACATGTTACTATTCTCAGACCAAAACATGTTACTATTCTCAGACCAAAACGTTAGTATTCTCAAACTGAAACATGTTAGTATTTACAGACTGAAACATGTTAGTATCTTCAAACTAAAACATGCTACAATTCTCAAACTGAAACATGTTAGTATCTTCAAACCAAAACATGCTACAATTCTCAAACTGAAACATGTTAGTATCTTCAAACCAAAACATGCTACTATTCTCAAACTGAAACATGTTAGTATCTTCAAACCAAAACATGTTACTATTCTCAAACTGAAACATGTTAGTATTCTCAAACTGAAACACGATGCACTTGACCTATCGTTTTATCAGTTCTCTCGAACCTGCTGCTTAGAACTTTGTGCTCGGTTTTCAAAACCACATTTTCACTTCACATTCAACTTTTGCGCCATTCACGAAATGTCTCCAGCCAAGGTGGGTTTTCTTTGGACCAAAAAGGTGGAAATCACTAGAGGCTAAGTCAGGGCAGTAAGGTGGATATTTCAAAAGTTCCCACTCTCGACTGGTCGGTTAAGAATGCTAGGCTGTCGTGTAGGAGACCCAGGTTCAAATCCTAGATAAGGTCATGGATTTTTTTTGTCGAAGGCAAAAATAAAATCCTAACCTGTACAGTCAATGGCCGACAGCGCTAGCCATAGGGCATCAAATCCTCAGGCTCGGAGACCCCACCCCCCCCCCCCTCACACCACATTACAAAAGAGATAAATACTAGGCACTCTTCCGAATACCGGTCCCAAATTATTCACTGCCGAAAAACATCCCTCAGGAGGTTATGTAGTAAAACTGTTTAGGCTATCATGATCAGTTTCCACTTGTGCCGTTATTGCTCGCTGGATATCAATGTTTAGACGTTAAGTTAAGCGCCGTGGGGAGGAATCGTTTTCGATCCATTGAAGCGACGTGGAAAAGAATATATTTAGATCCATTGTTTAAGCATCTTGGGGAGGAGTAGAGTTCCATCCATTTAAGCGACGTGAATGATTTTTGATCCATTGTTTACATTACCCATTACTGCCCTTGTGGGGTCCAGGGCCATATATCTTAGGGGAAAGAAAAAATAGATCCACTGCCACATAAAAATTGTAATAGGCGACTAATTAGGACTGCTTAAATCGGATGCTTTGGGGCAAAGGGCGCAGATATCGCAGCCTAGCTGTAAACCACAACACAACGTGAGAACCATTCTTTCAAGGGCGAACGAAAAGAACGAAGTTTACCTACCCGTGACATTATCATTGAACATCTCGCCGCCGCTATCGCAGCCTAGCTGTGAACCACAAGAACAAGCGAAAGGCGCAAATTTCGCAGCCAAGCTGTAAACCACAACACAACGTGCCAACCGCCCTGTTAAGGGTTAGAAAATGACCTCTTGAGGCCCTGAATAGGATTTTTTAACGGTGAATAATTTGGGACCGGTATTCGGAAGAGTGCCAAATACTATAGTGTGTTTTCAAATTCCATCTCAGCTGTATTGGTATATATAAGGATTAAATTATATATTAATATTGACCTCATTCTCAACGTTAAGTCACGTTTTCTGCCATCATTACAAGTAATTAGATTGCATTTTTGCTTATTTGAGGTATATAAAAATGCAGTGATCCTTGCTGGGGGATATTTTAATAGTTTTACAGCAAACAGTTGAAATTTTATCAATCGATTTTTGACAAACATACTCGTTTTTTGTGGGTTTTTTCCCAGAAATTCTGAATAAGAGCACAACTGTTGCACCAAAGGTGTAGCAACATGCTACAAATTTAGTGTGCTACTTGTTTTTTTTTTTTTTTTTACCCGGATAAATTACAAGGTGTAAAGGCATAACTTTTGTCACATACAAATCTTCAATGTACATTAGTAGAGAAAAATAATTGACTGACGTCAGTACTGTTAAGATGTGTTTATTATCTGACTGTAAACAAACAACCTATAAAGATAATGAAGAAAATGTCTGTTTCGATACAACTTGGCAGTCTAAATATTATTTATGCATAAAACATTAACGTTAAGATGAAAAAAGGAGCTCATACACACACACAAATCACGTACCCAGGTTAATTAATTACAGAGAAATTATCTAAAAACAAGGGCAGGTATTTGTAAACGCACTATAGGAGTAATTGCTAATTTGTTGTTTTAATAATTGAACACAATATGTTGCACAATTTATCGCCTGCATATTTCGCTGAGTCTGATCAGGGGCATCACTGCAGAGTTATATCAATGAAGCATACAAAAGGAATCCTTTTCGCTGAAATACAATATCACATATCAAGTTGGGCCATTCATCTCTGGACCAAAAATCACGGATGACCTTGAATTTCTGCTGGAAACATGTACGGCCTAGCTCCACAATGCGCTTTATATATTTCAGGGAAAGGATTTCATTTTGTGCTTCATCATATGTTCATATAACTCTGTATAATGCAAGTGATGAGATACAGCGAAATGTGCCAGATGATAAATTGTGCAGTCTACTGTTTGTGTCTGCATTATTTAAATTTATAGTGGAAAAACATTGTTTCTGATTTTTTTAAAATTGATTGTTTTCAGTTTTTATATTGTCTGTGTTTGCTGCTGTTCCCAGCCTTCGATAATACAGTTGCTTAAACTCTGACAGTTTCAGAGCTACCATCATCCAGTAACTCCAGCGGGGGCCCAAACTCCCCCAACATCATGATGTCTGTAGATCTGATGACAACCCTGGACATGTACATTGGAGGTCACGATGACCAGCGTGGAGGCCTTAGTGACGTGGGTGAGGACAGTAAGGAGGAGGATTCAAAGAGCAAGTTGATCATTTTTTTTTCTTTCACTCTTCAATTATATCTTGGGAATGCTGGGGTGCCGGGTTCGATCCCAGCTGCAGACGGTTTGTCTTGCACTATTTTTGACAGTGGTACTGAAAGAACTACCCGTTCAGTAAGAAATGGCAAACTGGTTATTTGTATATCCTTTACAGGATGTTGCAGAACCAGCTCCAAAAACCCCTGGCTGTTGTGTGGTTTTTCTAGGAAAATTTACGTCCAGTAGTTTGTCATTGCTTTCTGGATGGTTGGCTTTCTTGATACCACTGTTGAAACTAACGCAAGGCGCATGACCCGCAGCTGGGATCGAACCCGGCATTATGAAGCGTTCACATAGACAGCCACAGAGTCGACTCAGTGACTGAATGTAAAATTTGCCAAGAAAAACCACAACATCCCAAAAATGCTGGGGTTGGTTCTCTAACGTCCTGTGAAGGATACGTAACTAACTGTAATTACATTCCTCTGATTCATTATTGTTTCTCAGACAGCCACAGAATTAAACAATATCTTACATGCTGAAGTGGTCAAGCCATTTGCCTCAGTTTTTACAGAGATCCATAGGGATCATCACTGGAGCTATGGAGTTTGTGCTTTGCTCAGTTCTCTTGGCAATTCTCTGGAGAGAGCCCAAGCTGTGGGATTACCTGGTGCTGTGAAGCTCTCCTCTTGACCCTAACCTTGAACTGTAGATAATCAGGATTGTTTTGACATGTTATGGACAGGAATAAACTCAGAAACTGTCATAGCTAGAAAAATGTAAGAACGAATAACAAAGGCAAGACAAAAGATATTTATTTCCAGATGGCTTTGTTAGTTGGTCTTGTCTCTTGGCTTGGTCTTATGGATTAGTCCTTTGGTTACATGGCTTGGTCATGTGGCTTAGCTTCAACTAGTCATGTGGCTTGGTCACATTGTCTTGTGGCTTGGTCATGTGGCTTAGTTACCTGGTCACATGGCTTGGTCATATGGATTATTCACTTGGTCACATGTCTTGAAAGTGACACGAACATTGATTGATCCATTATTATGGTGACTGAGGTGGTGATCCATGACCACCCACACTTATCAGGATGATGTTGATGAATCTCACCTAGCACTCTTATCAAGTTGGTGGTCCATTTCCGAGAGCTTTCTCAGCACTTGACAGAGGTTTTCAGCCTATTTCAGGTGATTACCCCTTGAGTATATGACTAACCTCCCCTCCCCCTTGCCCCCTTTTTCCCAGCCCATTTCCCAGTGTTGAAAAATGCAATTTAAACAAAAAAGTTTTAAAAAGAAACAAAACAAGAAAAATGCTGAGCATTGTTAACAAGAACTTTGAGAAAAAATCCACAGAAATTAAAATGTGAGAAAGCATAAAAGAAACAATCATCCACAACTGGTAATTTAGTGTCCAGATATCAGTGTGATGGTTGACACTGTTTTATGTTGATGATATCTGTTATTTGTTTTTGTCTGAGGCGAAAAAAGAAGCACTGAAAAAAAGATATGTTAGTATAACAGATTTTAAAGGTGCAGATGCACTCAGCTTTAAAATTGTTTGACGCCACATTAAAACTTCCTTGCGCCCTCCTCCATCTCCCCTCCAGGGTGGTGCACTGCCAGGCTGAAAACCACTGCACTACATAATATGCAGAAGTTGAAAATTTGAAAGATAAAATGGAAGGTTTGATGTAAAAGTCTGAGTGAAAGATAAAATGGAAGGTTTGATGTAAAAGTCCGAGTGAAAGATAAAATGGAAGGTTTGATGTAAAAGTCTGAGTGAAAGATAAAATGGAATCTTTAATGTAAAAGTCTGAGTGAAAGATAAAATGGAAGTTTTGATATAAAAGTCTGAGTGAAAGATAAAATGGAAGGTTTGATGTAAAAGTCTGAGTGAAAGATAAAATGGAAGGTTTGATGTAAAAGTCTGAGTGAAAGATAAAATGGAAGGTATGATGTAAAAGTCTGAGTGAAAGATAAAATGGAAGTTTCATGTAAAAGTCTGAGTGAAAGATAAAATGGAAGGTTTGATGTAAAAGTCTGAGTGAAAGATAAAATGGAAGTTTTGATGTAAAAGTCTGAGTGAAAGATAAAATGGAAGGTTTGATGTAAAAGTCTGAGTGAAAGATAAAATGGAAGGTTTGATGTAAAAGTCTGAGTGAAAGATAAAATGGAAGGTTTGATGTAAAAGTCTGAGTGAAAGATAAAATGGAAGGTTTGATGTAAAAGTCTGAGTGAAAGATAAAAAGAATGGTAGATGTAGGAGACAATTGAAAAATTTAAAAAAAAAATAAGATGTAAAAAAATTGATTAAAGGAAAAAAAGGTATGGCATGCGTAATAGATTGATTGAAATATCCATCTAAAGTCTTCATAACTCGCTGGTAGCCACCCCCTTTCCTCCCCTCCCCCATTTCTGAGATATCCTCATGGTTATTCTGCATCCTAGTCATTCTGCCTCGTGGTCATTCTGCATCATGGTCATTCTGCCTCATGGTCATTCTGCTTGATAGCCATTCTGCCTCATGGTCATTCTTCTTGATAGCCATTCTGCCTCATGGTCATTCTGCCTCATGGTCATTCTGCCTCATGGTCATTCTGCCTCATGGTCATTCTTCTTGATAGCCATTCTGCCTCATGGTCATTCTGCTTGATAGCCATTCTGCCTCATGGTCATTCTGCCTCATGGTCATTCTGCTTGATAGCCATTCTGCTTGATAGCCATTCTGCCTCATGGTCATTCTGCCTCATGGTCATTCTTCTTGATAGCCATTCTGCCTCATGGTCATTCTTCTTGATAGCCATTCTGCCTCATGGTCATTCTGCATCATGGCCATTCTGCCTCATGGTCATTCTGCCTCATGGTCATTCTGCCTCATGGTCATTCTGCTTGATAGCCATTCTGCCTCATGGTCATTCTGCATCATGGTCATTCTGCCTCATGGTCATTCTGCTTCATGGTCATTCTGCTTGATAGCCATTCTGCCTCATGGTCATTCTGCTTGATAGCCATTCTGCCTCATGGTCATTCTGCCTCATGGTCATTCTGCTTCATGGTCATTCTGCTTCATGGTCATTCTGCCTCATGGTCATTCTGCTTGATAGCCATTCTGCCTCATGGTCATTCTGCTTCATGGTCATTCTGCATCATGGTCATTCTGCCTCATGGTCATTCTGCCTCATGGTCATTCTGCCTCATGGTCATTCTGCTTGATAGCCATTCTGCCTCATAGTCATTCTTCTTGATAGCCATTCTGCCTCATGGTCATTCTGCCTCATGGTCATTCTGCCTCATGGTCATTCTTCTTGATAGCCATTCTGCCTCATGGTCATTCTGCCTCATGGTCATTTTATTGTGCCATTTTACGTCACACACAGCTAGCAGTGTTTTCATTAATTCCATACAGTCTTGTTGAGTTCTTTTAATATCATGGATGGAATCTAGACCAGCACCTCAGACCCCTCTGATAAATGTTAATTTCAGGGTTTTCTCTTGACATCTTTTTTTTTTTTCTCAGTCCACTTGTTTACCATTTCAGTGCCTGTTTGGTGATTGCATGCTTTTTAGGATGTGCTCAATATATCTCCATCTTTTTTTTTTCTTGTAACTGTTGATACGAGCTGTTGTCCAGACATATCTCTTATTACTTCTCCTTCATGAATTTATCCTATTTAATGCTCATTATTCAGTGAAAACTGTATGCATGAGGGAGATGAATGGTCGTAGACTACAAGGCAGACCAAGAAGACGATAGAGAGATGATGTCCAGACAGACCTGCAAACACCTGGTGTCACCAACTGGAAAGAGAAGGCCAACAAGAGAGATGAATGGAGGCGGGTGATATCTGCAGCAATGAACCTCAAGGGCTTGGAATGCTGAAGAAGAAGAAGAATGTTCATTCTTTTGTGTCCTCAAGCACTTGTTTTCTAATGCTTTCAGCTTTTGTTCAGTGTCTTTACTAGTTCTCTCCGGCTTTTACTGACATATTTCTTGGTTATGTCCCAGATAATCATTTCTGAGGTAAAGACTCCATTTGGCCATCAATATGCTAGGGTCACTGGAAAGCACTGTCCAGGCACAGACAGATAAGACACAGCACTTATGACAAGACACTGTCATATAGATGACAAGACACTGAATTAACACAGTAGAGATGCCTGAATTAACACAGCAGAGATGCCTGAATTAACACAGCAGAGATGCCTGTGCCATTTGACGAGTAAAAAGTGTTAATTTCAGAAATAACACCCACCATATTTTCCACAACAGATTCTAACTGCTGCCAGAATGCTGGGGATGTCCCGCAGGATAAGGTCCTGGCCAAGATGGTGGACCTTGTCACCATGGACAAACATCATCACCCAGTGAATCAGGCCAGTTTGGAGGTGCTTCCAACAGGGGACTGCAAATAACTTGTTTGATACCAGGACTGCTGTTATCTTGTTGAATTATCTCTCTTTCAGGTGTGACATCAATGTCTCATGGTCTCTGTCATGAAATAAAAAGCAGATTCAGCCTAATCCGCGCAGTTTTGCTGATTCTACACCGGGCAGGTTTCTAAAAAACAAAAAAAGTGACCTTGGCTTCCAGATTGGCCCAGTCTGTAATGGTTGTGGGGTAATGTCCTTGGAATTAAACATGGTCAGTGTGATGTTGACCAAATGACCCAAGAAATAAATACCATTTTGTCTATGATACCAATATGATACATTATGGCAAACCATTTGACCTAGAAAACCAACACTGCAAAACTAAACTTCATGGACCATTGAATTAACTCATTAAAAAAAATATTAAAAGACAGTGACATTCTTACAAAAGACAGTGTGGCAGAAATAGACAATCTATTTCTGTGATGTTGACCAAATGACCTAACTTAATAAATACCATTTTGGTATGTAAACATTTGTTTTTAAAAGTCTAGCTTCATTTACCCAGTGGGCCAAGGCATCAGAATGGTCTTTCCCTTTTTTTTATTTTTAAACTTATGGGGCCTGATTGAACTATTTTACTTAAGTGATTTTGCTAGTCCTTATCCTTATAGCATGGTGTCTGCCTCGAGTGCTAGAAGTTCTGGGTTCAATCTCCGATAAGGGCTTGGATTTTTTCACATAGACTTGAACTTCTAGTAATTCCCCCTGGTCTCTGGGTAGTGAGATCGGACACCCGTGTGCATTGTTGCGCACGTAAAAAAAAAAGAAAATCCCTTGGCAGTTGGAAATCGAAAAAAGTAGCCTAACAGCGCTGACCGGGCAAAATTGTGAGTTAAAAATCTACCCAAAGTATTTCAAGATCCTCGTCGGTGCTACAGAGCCTGTGCACTGTGCAGAGCTTCTTTGGGCTCAAATGAGTTAGAAGAAGAATGGAGCACTTATGGGTTACTACCCATGTGCCATGATGTTGGTCCATTGTTCAAACTTCAAATAGTAATTTCTTTTGTAAACTTAGAAAGCTGAAAAAGTCAGATATTTCTAATTGTATGACTTTTGACACATTTCACTTTAGATGGCATAAACTGACTTCAAAAAGGAGTTATTTGCACCACACACACACACACAAAAGTATTTTAAAACTAGGCAACATCAAGATAAAAGGGGTTTCCTTAAGTATGCTAACAACAGTAGCAGCTAAGTTGAGATAGAATATTCTGTCAGTGATTAAGTCATATAATCATCATTTCTAGTCATAGTTTAAGTAAAGACTGATGTTAACAGCTCAGTCAATTGGTCTGGAGTTGTTTAACAAAATGGATCTAGTAAATGTTAATGGATATAGCAATGGCAGAGATAATCAAGAGATTTAGGGGACTAATTTGTCTGGACTTGTTCGACCTTCAAGCTCTTTCAGTCCCAGGCACATGTTATTTTAACTCTTTTATGTCATAAGAAGTTGTTAATTTATCGAAAACATATTTCTCCTTGAAATAATTAAAACATAAACATTATGTGACAGCGAGGGTTACAGTAACGGTTGGTACAGATAAAGTTTGTGTAACAACTGACTGGGGTATAAGGAGCTAAATTAAAGCATATCAGCAGAAACCAACAAACGTATGGAAAGTTGCTTCTGACTGAAAGTGTTAACAGACATCAGAAGATATACTGTGAAACACCCTCAAATATGGTACATTATGCCAAACCATTTGACCTAGAAAACCAACACTGCAAAACTAAACTTCATGGACCATTGAATTAACTCGTACAAAACAAATAAAAAGACAGTGACATTTATACAAAAGACAATATGGCAGATATAGACAATCTAGTTCAAGAGAACAAAGAAAGAAAACAAGACCTAACTTTAGAAGATGGGGAACAAAATAAGTGTGGCTATGTAAACAAAAAAAGTATTACAGTTAAGTATCCTTTAAAATAAAAATCTGACTTGCGGATTCAAACGCACAGCCTTTGGGCCAGCAGGCAGAGCATCTAGCCACTATGCCACCTCAGCTGTCAGTATAACTATGTGGAAACCATAATGTATTCTGTCTTGCAAAATGTTGTTTGTCTGTTGTGTGATAATGTGTTGTGTCCACACGACTTTGAGTGAAGAAAGCTTTCACCCCGTAAACAAAAGAGGCCACTTTTGCCGTGGCACTTTTGTTATTACGGCACAAGATTACCCCAGTCACAGCACAAAGAAACATCTCATACAAAGCATATTCATTCCAACCCTGTGCTACCAGTGCCAGACATGGTCACTCACAACAAACCAGAAAAGAAAATTAGTAACCACGGAAATGAGATGTCTGAGAAAGGCTGCAGGAGCGACTAGAAGAAATGAAATCTGGGAAAGTTTTAGTTGTTCATCACTTCTGGACTGCAGTCCTTTCCAGAACCTGAGTGTTGACCATGTTTGACAGATCTGACTCATTTGTGTGCTGACTCTCGGTTCCTTGCCTCTCAGGCAGATGCCCTTTCACTTCAAAGGAAGCTCCTAGTTAGTCGACTCTTATGACATGCTTTTGGGTAGGCAATGAGTCTGTTTTTGTGTTCACTATAATAGGGCCCCGGAACCCACGCGGGGAGAAATAAAATCAGGAATTAGGTCATAGGAGAATCAGTTCTGTTACATATAAAGACAGATCAAATTGTTTGCCCACTTAGAATGCCTTGTGATATCAAACAAGACATTCACCAAAAGAGGAGATGCACAAAGAACACGAGGTAGACCAAGACACCCTACAGCAGCACAAAGAGTGTATGATCCAGGCAGCAGGTAGACCAAGACACTCTACAGCAGCACAAAGAGTGTATGATCCAGACAGCAGGTAGACCAAGACACTCTACAGCTGCACAAAGAGTGTATGATCCAGGCAGCAGGTAGACCAAGACACTCTACAGCTGCACAAAGAGTGTATGATCCACGCAGCAGGTAGACCAAGACACTCTACAGCTGCACAAAGAGTGTATGATCCAGGCAGCAGGTAGACCAAGACACTCTACAGCTGCACAAAGAGTGTATGATCCAGGCAGCAGGTAGACCAAGACACTCTACAGCTGCACAAAGAGTGTATGATCCAGGCAGCAGGTAGACCAAGACACTCTACAGCTGCACAAAGAGTGTATGATCCAGGCAGCAGGTAGACCAAGACACTCTACAGCTGCACAAAGAGTGTATGATCCACGCAGCAGGTAGACCAAGACACTCTACAGCTGCACAAAGAGTGTATGATCCAGGCAGCAGGTAGACCAAGACACTCTACAGCTGCACAAAGAGTGTATGATCCAGGCAGCAGGTAGACCAAGACACTCTACAGCTGCACAAAGAGTGTATGATCCAGACAGCAGGTAGACCAAGACACTCTACAGCTGCACAAAGAGTGTATGATCCAGGCAGCAGGTAGACCAAGACACTCTACAGCTGCACAAAGAGTGTATGATCCAGGCAGCAGGTAGACCAAGACACTCTACAGCTGCACAAAGAGTGTATGATCCAGACAGCAGGTAGACCAAGACACTCTACAGCTGCACAAAGAGTGTATGATCCAGGCAGCAGGTAGACCAAGACACTCTACAGCTGCACAAAGAGTGTATGATCCACGCAGCAGGTAGACCAAGACACTCTACAGCTGCACAAAGAGTGTATGATCCAGGCAGCAGGTAGACCAAGACACTCTACAGCTGCACAAAGAGTGTATGATCCACGCAGCAAGAAGCAGAACCTTATATCTCCCTCAACACTTGAAGTGTTTAATAGAGGAAGTAAAGAAACAAATTATGTTCTTTGTTTAAGAAAAGCAACCCATGTAATATCCTTTGTTTATCCGGATATTGAGCAAACCACGTTTCCAGTGTAATGTTTCTACATTGTTGACTTGAATAATGTACTGAAATTTACCTAATTATGTATTTATTAGTCTTCTACTGATTCCAGTTTGTAATCTTTACAAATAGTTTGTTTGTGGTGCAATGATGCAAGTGTGTATGTTTCATGAGGGGGGTGTAGTTGTAATCAATGTGTGTGGTTTTCATGCAGTAAGGTTCATTAATGGATGTATGTGGTTTTCATGCAGTTAGGTTCATTAATGGATGTATGTGGTTTTCATGCAGTAAGGTTCAGTAATGAATTTAAGGCTCGGTTAAGCAAGCTAGCAAAACATTTTTCAGTGCCAGCCGTTGAATTTCACTTTTGTATCCTTAAAAAATTATTTTTTTTAATAAAGAACTTTTTCAACACGCTTAGGCATATAGGGCTAGACCTAAATTTATTAAACATTCGGCGGGCTATGTGGTCGACATCACACTGGCCGCTTTTACTTTCCAGGTCTTTATCTGGTACCAGTTTAAGGCTGGGTGGACCTGGGAGCCAAAGTCATTGTTTTGAAAAAGTCTGGCTTTATCAGGACTTGAACAGTAGACCTTTGGATCCGCAGGCAAGTGTCTAGCTGCTCCACCATGGCCACTTCCTAAGCATTTGTAACTCAGCATAAATAAACAGATTTCTTGTTTTTCTTTATCATCTTCTACATTCACCATTCACTCTTAACCTTTTCATCCCATAAAAATATTTTTAAATGTCCTTTTTTTTCAAAATTTTATAAAACAGTAACACATCTTTCCCCCGTCCCAGTCGTGAGAAATGGTAACAGGACAAAGTAGGGGATTGCTAGGATTGGACGAAATATGGTGTGGTCTTATGCTGTAGTAGCCATGAACCTCATTCTAGGTCACCCCGAAATGTCCTGGCCAATGGGGCTCTGGTGAAGCTGCAACAGGCCTAGCAAGCCGGCAGTGGATTTACTACTGCTACAGCAAATACAATGAGGTATAAATGTACTGATCAGACGGCATTTGACCGTGGCGGTGTTAAACGACCATGAGACTCTACAGCACTACGATGTGTCTGTGGTCGAAGCAGCCAGAAGTAGGACCTTATATCTCGCTCGACACCCAGAACAGTAAAAGAGGACATAAAGAAGAAGAAGCAGTAACACATCTTTATAATTCTGTTAAACTCCACCCTAAGAAAACAAAAGAAGAAGAAGAATAAGCAGAAGGATTGTTGAGTCTTCGTTGGTTTTATAAAAATCCAGGGGGTTGGAACCTACGGCCACCGCACAAACAGATAAGCCTGCTAGCTGTTGCATCATCACAGCCCCTTAAGTTGCTCAATGCAAGGTTTGAATGTTGTCAAATCATTATGCTACCTAATTGCCTTCAGCTGATTTTGAATCCCAGAGTTTCAGGTAAGCAGACCTGCATTCACAACCTCAAAGATACAGACAGACTGCGGAAGAATGACAGCAAGGAAAAGAACTGATAATCTCATCTCACTTTGCTATTGTCTAGTATAGGTGAAACACTAGCAGATCAACACCTTATATCAGTATCTGTCATGGAATTGATTACTGTTGTGTTTATATGTTTATGGCACATATTTCTGTATGCTCTTTTCCTTCATTTTGGTGCCCTTTTCCCCTTTCCAGAAGATAGCGTTTTATATATAATGAGGACATAACTCTGCAAAGCTGGTGCTAGCTAATTCAGTATCAGACCAATCTCAACTCCTTGAGTACCAGAAGGTTTTACCGGAGATTCCCATATGTATGTATTAATAACCAATAGGAAAAACCACCAGTGAATTGTTTTTCTAAGATGACTAGGGAAGCCAGATTTCTTAAAATACTGTTAACAACTACGAAAATAACTAGAACATATTACATGTTGAGTGGAATTCATATCAGTTTTAATTAGGCCTCACTCATTGTTAGAAACTGAAGGAGCTGGTCAACTACTGGGAATATGTTTAAAACACCTTGAGTTATTTTATGAGAAGTGCCTGATTTTTTTTTCTTTAGTGATCAACATATGCCTTGTATGTAAACAGGACAGACAGTACATTGAAGTCTCACAAGAAGCCCTTAGTTTGTTTTGTAGGCTGGGTCCTGTGGGCCAGATTTATTCTCTCTGAATGGCCAAATCTGCACAGTTGTGTGATACATGCTCTGGAATTGCTTTTGTGCACCTCAAAAAGGGGTGGAACAGTTTAATGAGTTTGGTATTCAGGTCTGGAGATGCAAACTAATCCAAAATTATACTTTCAGACTCTCACTGTGATTCTTTAAGATCTTACTTGTCAATATTCTACCAACACCACATTTAAAATGCTTGTAAGGTGTCATACATTTTTTTTTCGTAGAGCCCTAAATGTTCTCTTCCTCTTCTAGAATTTTCTTCTCTAAAGAAGAGCTGTAACTATGAGGTTAAGCCTCTGTCCTGTGAAGGACAGGAAGGCAGTTTTTGGCTCTGATGTTCAGTTCATGAATGCAAATGTTTCTGAGAACTATTGAACCATTGCTGAAGCTGGTTGTTTTTGTTTATTAGTGGAAAGGGGGGGGGGGGGGGGGGGGGGGACGCTGGGAATTGCTGAGAGACAGCTTCGGTTTTAACTGTGGTTTTTAACTGTGGTCTGGTTTTATTTTCACCAAATGTAATGGCTTAAATGTTAAATTGTTTGTCGTGCTAAAGGTTGTGGTTGACTGTTCCAAGCTGTGTGATGTTGTCACTTGGAACATGTCTGCTCCTTTATTCTAACCCTGTTGTCATTATAAGGGTTCTGCTTTTCCTGTTCATTTTCCTCTCCTTTGGGTGTGATTGTGTTGTATGTTGTTATGGCTATACTCCTGTTCCCCCCCCCCTCCCCCAACCACATGGTGGTTGTCGTCTAGAGGTATTGTGTCCTGTCTTCTGTCCTTGAGATCTTGTCCTCATTTATAGTTTTGTTGAATGCCTTTCTTCTCCTCTTGTATGGTCCTTATACGGGTCAATCCTATTCAGATTTCATCCTGTCCTCTGAGCAAGTACTTAGGCTTTGCTTAGACTTCATGCTTTCTATGATACTCTTGGCAGGTGACTGTCTGCTGAAAGGTGAGAGACCTAGCATGATTTTCTCTATTGCCCTTCTTCTCCTGTTGTGTAGTCCTAATATGGTCGATCCCATCACGTTCTCATACTGTCCTCTGTGCATCTGCAGCAAGCACTTAGGCTTTGCTGGAGCTACAGACTTCATGCTTTGAATGACATTCTTGGCAGGGGACTGTCTGCTCAAAGGTTAGAGACCTAGCCATGTGAGATAAAATGAAGTCAATCCTTTTGTCTTAAACACCTTTAAATGAATGGACACACAGATACTTTAAGAATAAGTCTGTATTAATCTTTGACAAACACAACACTTTCATTGTAATGTATGCACTGAATGCTTGACGACTGGTCACTTTGCTCCATGTCTAAGTGACTTTTAGGGCAGCTTATCAAGCAGCATGAATGATTAATTTGATTAGTTTGTTTGAATATTCACTGTGTTATCAAGATTAGGGCTTTCATTTTGTACATTGGAGGTGTTGTGTGAACACGACACAGATGCTCACATTGTTGAACTAACAAAATGAGGGGTGTGTATTTATCAGTAAACATGACTGAGGTTATTTATGGCTTCTTATTTCTTGAAAGTGTGAAAATGTGAAATTTATTGAGGCTGGCAACTGTCCAACAGTGTATAAACTGCTAAACAAACCTGCAACACAGAGGCAATCACAGTGACTGTAAACAGACTCAATCACAGTAACTGTAAACGAACTTGATCACAATTACTGTAATCCTTTTACCCTGGAAATCGTTTTAAAAATCCACTACTGATTTTTTGGACAATTTCAGGAAAGTGTTGCATTGTTCAGCTGGAGTCTGCTTCTGACGAGTTTGTCTTTTAGGTTTCAAAATCACTTGATCACTTGAGGGCTAAAACTAAAGATCCTCTGATTTTCTGGATTCAAGAGAGGTGGTTAAGGTGATCACTGCAGACTTGAGAATGCTGCAAATATTTAAATAAGGCAATTTTTCAGGGAAAGTGATGGTTTGAATCCTGGAAGACATTGTATGGCAGTGATGGGGATTTTGCCTTGGTGTTCACAACTATTCAAATGGAGAGAGATTGGAGAGATTGTGAATATCTAATAGATTTTCATGGAAACAGCATCAACTTGCCTGTCTTAAAACTACTACAGTATTGCCTATTATAAACCTTGTAAATTCTCGCAACTTTCTTTTTATTTTTTTGTCTACTAAAAACACCAGGCTTTCATTGGCTCCTATATGATACTTTCTAGGACATTATGCTGTGGTATAGGTGAATGATTGGAGCTAGAGAGACCACCAAACCAAAATAGTGTTTAACCTCCTTTAATATGACCTGAAACATCAGACGTAGGGGAAGGGAGACTCTACACATGAAATCTAGTCCTTTACAGGAGCGACTGGAATGTCTAGTCTCTCAGACCAGGGATAAACACATTTTCTCCATTTTTTTTTTTTTTTATGAGCCCTGTTTTGCTGATTTAGGCTCACCTTCATCATCATGAAGCAGGTCTTTTGCAGAATGTCGCTCTCATCACAGTCTGCCTGAAAGAAACTTGGTCACTCACCAGCTCTCCCGCCTTATGCACTTTCATATTCAAGGAGTCACTTATATCCTGTGCCCATCTTCGTGTTGGTCATTCCCTGCCCCTCCTTCCTGGTACCATGCCTTCTGCTATAATTTTTTCAAATCCGTCCTGGCGCTTGATATGACCAAAATATTTCAGCTTCCGAGGCAGGATTCTGTTTTTTATCCAATCTTTCTTGATGTTCAGATCTTTCAAGATGTTAGTATTTCTCCTTGATTTAGGCTGCAGGAAGTAATAAAGACAGAACAACTTTGTCCCTGGAATAAGGTCACGCCAACACTATAATGTTGGCATCCATTCTCAGTGTGAAGGTTTTCATAAGGGCAGAAACCTGCAGACTGGGCTTTGGTTATTTCTTCTTCATCTTCTGCTTCTTCTTCTCTTCCACCTTGTACCTCAGTGAAGTGTCTGGGGGAGATGTAACATTAGTTGATGAGCTCTGTCAAGAGCACTATTAAGATTGATGTTCATTTCTGTAAGACTGTTCTTAATGCCATCACTCCATGTTTTCAGAGGTCTTCCTCTCGCTCTATACCCATTGTAACTTGTGGCTTGCTACGGTAGACAGTAACAGGGCATTCTTGTTAGGTGTCCAGACCACTTTATTTGTTGTTCTTTGATGACCTGTAAGACTGGCTTTATTCCTAGCAATCGTCTGATTTCGTATTCTGTCTTTCCTTGAAACTCCTGGAGCTCTTCTAAGACATTTCATCTCTGTTGTGACAATTTTATGTTCAATAGAGGATGTAAGTGTCCATTACTTGATTAGCTTTGTTTGGCACATCTCGAGCTAATTTTTCTATCCAGTTTTCCATGGGATGTAAAAATTGCTCCCAAATACTTGAATTCCTCTGTCAGCGTTTTATTTTTATTTTGATTTCTAATCTGTCTTTCTGTCTTCCTATTTTGGTTAATATTATACTTTTATTGTGCCATATTATTTGGTAAATATGGCAAACCTTAAAGCTTTATGGAGGCCTTAAAGTTGATACAAGGTTCTATCACACAATCTCCAACTTTGTTACTGTCACTTGGTAGCAGAAATAGAAACATTACCTCCAACTTCCATGGAGCGGTATTTGATGTTTCTATTGTGGTTGGAATATTTACTTTTGGCTGCTTCAGATATTTGAATGCTGTAACTACAGTTTTTGCAGTCTGATTCCCCATAAGAGCACCAAATGACTCCGTTATAAGCCATCAACAACTACAACAAAATGAGTAGCTACATAAAGTCCTGGAGAGGTATTAGGAAATTCAAACTAAACAGATATTGCAATTGGTTCTGGCTTTTCCTGGACTAAATTTCTCAGGATTCTCATCAGAACACGAATAAACTTTTCTACAAAACTCATAGACTGTCGGTACTGTGGACTGCTGTTATTAAAAAAAAAAAGCAAAAGATATCTCCCATGAGACTTCCTAAGAAAACCTTTGTAAAGCTAGAACAAGCATGTTTGTTATTTATTTAGAAAATGAGGGAGCTTCACATGAAAACCTTTAAAGTTTTATAGGAATTAAAATAACCTTGCCACTGTCTGTAACCTGGTAATATTCTTGTTAAAATCATGTCACATCATGACAGTTTAAAGATAGCTGCCCCACTTTTGACATGAACCAAAGAGAAGCAGCATCCTAGTAAAGTAAAGATCCCTTTTCACACTTGTAGGCACATAGCATTTGGGAAGAGCACCGATATCTTTACAGAACAATTGGCACTAGGTGGGTAATGTCAGCATTACGCTGGCCGTCTTTACTTCCCCAGGACATACATACTGGTAACTATTTTAGGCTGGGTCGATCTGCGACGCCCCATAAGTAAGTAAAGTAAAGGACCCTTTCCACGCCATTAGGTGTATAGGGCATATAGGGCTACACCTATATTTTATAGACCATTCGGCACAAGGTGGGTGATGTGGTCAGCATCACGCCAGCCGCCTTTACTTTCCGGAACTGCACCCGGTACCCACTCAGGGCTGGGTCGATCTGGGAGCCAAGCTCATTTTTGAAAAAGGTCCGGCTCCTCCAGGGAGCCAACCTACGACCTTCCGATCCGCGCGACGCCCCATACTATGATAAAAATCCACGCAGCCAGCGGTGGGTTGCAATCACGGTACGTTGGAATTACGAAGCATCCTACTATCCATTTTTTTTTAGACAATAATCGGCGAATGAAAGAAGTCCAGTATGGTGATACATGCCTGTCAGTCTAGCAAGTGTATGAGTGGAGTAGGAAGTTTCAAACCCAAGAGTAGTGACTCCACGCCATTTTTTTAACTTCCCTCTCCACTCATACACTTGGTGGGATGATAGACATATATCACCGTGGACCTTCATTCATCAATGAATTTGTATAGGTTTCGCCCCTTCACTGATCAAAAATCAGATTTTTTAAAAATTGCTTATCCTCTTTGGTACATGTGAAAAGTAGGAGTGGCATCTGAACTGTCTTTATGATGCCAACACGTTCATCTGCGCCTTATCTCAAGTGCTTAACACTCTTGACATCTTTAATAAAATATTTACAGGGTACAAGACAATAGCATGGTTATTGCCATTTCGTCACAGTATTAAGGTTTTCATTCGAAAAGCCCTCATAAATTGCTGGTACAGCAAATGCCTCTCTCCACACTGGGACAAGACTGTTCATCAGGATCTTGTTGAGTAAGCTTAACTGTCAAGAGGTTGCTAAAAGCATGTTTATTATTTGTTTAGAGTCAGTTGCTGATACGGTAAATGCCTCTTCCAACAATGAATATTTTCCACTCAAGGAAAGAATTATGAATTTATTGTCTTGGTGCAATGAAGGGAAATATTTTGACTACAACTATCTTCAGTGTAGTGATGTTATGTTATCACAATCGACGTCTTTGCACATTGGGCATCCCTATGCGTGCTCAGTTCTCCGACACAGCAACCACTGCAAATTAACTCTACTGATTGTTCCCATAAGGTGTTGGTTATAATATTTCCTTCTTTGCTTAACTACTCGGTCATGAAATCGTGTTAGAGTCATAGATTCGCCATTATCCACTAGCCCAGTCTGTACAGCGTTAATGAAATCAGCTCTGTCCATTCTTCTTCCCCCATGCATTGGTGCATTACTTGCCAGCTGGTTGGCTCCTTTATTACCATTTACTCCTGCGTGCTGAGGCGTGTAGATTCAGATACTGGAGGTTTACTGCGACATCCGAATGCATTCTACACAGTTAGAGCATAGACTACCTGTTGCGATTTTCTGCAGCATGTTCATCGAGTCTGACATGATAAATGCATGTATGTCCACTTATTCTGCTATCCATGCGAGTGCTCTGGAAGTAGTAGTTGCTTCATGGTCATGCTTATCAAAGTCGTCCGGTAAGTGCCGTTATCCTCTTTTATTGGTTTTCCCATAATTTTTGCTGTGTATGCCCACGCGATTCTTGTACTAAAGAAGGAATATTTACCTGTAGAGGAAAGTCCAAGATTTGAAAGTGCCTAATTTACATAGAGGTGACAAGATGTGGGCAGGTCCAAGACGAGAGGGGTGTGGGCTGTCATGCGACAATTTCTCTGTACAGTTTTCCATCAGATGTGAAAATTACTCCCAAATATTTGAATTCCTCTGTTTGTCTTAAGGCGTTGTTTCCTTATTTTATGTCTAAATTGTCTTTGTGTCTTCCTATCATCATTGATTCTGTGTCTTCCTATCATCATTGATTCTGTGTCTTCCTATCATCATTGATTCTGTGTCTTCCTATCATCATTGATTCTGTGTCTTCCTATCATCATTGATTCTGTGTCTTCCTATCATCATTGATTCTGTGTCTTCCTATCATCATTGATTCTGTGTCTTCCTATCATCATTGATTCTGTGTCTTCCTATCATCATTGATTCTGTGTCTTCCTATCATCATTGATTCTGTGTCTTCCTATCATCATTGATTCTGTGTCTTCCTATCATCATTGATTCTGTGTCTTCCTATCATCATTGATTCTGTGTCTTCCTATCAACATTGATTCTGTGTCTTCCTATCATCATTGATTCTGTGTCTTCCTATCATCATTGATTCTGTGTCTTCCTATCATCATTGATTCTGTGTCTTCCTATCATCATTGATTCTGTGTCTTCCTATCATCATTGATTCTGTGTCTTCCTATCATCATTGATTCTGTGTCTTCCTATCATCATTGATTCTGTGTCTTCCTATCATCATTGATTCTGTGTCTTCCTATCATCATTGATTCTGTGTCTTCCTATCATCATTGATTCTGTGTCTTCCTATCATCATTGATTCTGTGTCTTCCTATCATCATTGATTCTGTGTCTTCCTATCATCATTGATTCTGTGTCTTCCTATCATCATCCTCTCTGTCTTTGTAGTGTTTATTTTCATATTATATTCCTACCCTTTGCTATTAATTTGATTTATGTGGTTCTGTAGGCATTCCAAACATTCTGTAGTGAGAACCTGGTCGCTGGCCAATAGTAATTCTGTAATATCTTCTTTATTATAAAAAATTTTTTCCTTACATATGGTAGTCAGCGTCTGTGTCTTAGGTGTTGCGAACCCGCTTCATAATACCGTTGTGCTGGGTTTGATCCCAGCTGCAGGCCTTGCGCTGGTTTCCACAGTGATATTGAGAAGACTTCCAGAAAGCAATGGCAAACTACTGGACGTAAATTTACCTAGAAAAACCAAAACAGCCAAAAAATGCTGGGGTTGGTTCTGCAACGTCCTGTAACTAACTACATATGGTATCCATGTATGTTATAAAAAGAAGTGGCAATAGTACACAGTTGATGCACACCAAAGTTCACTATAAAAGTTCTTGACAATCCTGCCTTCGATCCTATGCAGTATTTACTATGTGTACAGGCTTTTGCAAATATTAATGAGATGATTGCTGATTCACTTTTTTCCCATACATTTCCACAACATATTCCTGTTGACTCTATTGAAGGCTTTTTCCTGGTCTATGAATGTCAACAAACATGTCTTATTGTGTTGTTTCTCTCTCTGATAGTTGTCTCAATGTATATCTGTGCAACTTTTGTTTTGTCAAAAGCCCATCTGTGCTTCTGAAAGTTGATACTCTATCAATGGTCTCAGCCTTTTTTCGATGATCTTAGCATACTTTTTCCCAGTGTGACTGAGAAGCGATATTCCTCTGTAATTAGTACATTCCCTCTTACTTCCTTTATTTTTCCACAGCGGGACAATGACAGCAGTCTGCCAATCTGATGGTGTTTCTTGATTTTCACATGCCACCTGAAATATTCTCTTTAACCATATTGCTCCAGCTTCTCCTGCTGCCTTGATGGCCTCAGCTGGTAGATCATCAATACCTGTTGCCTAGTTCCTCTGTCATTAGTTCCAAGTTATGTTTATGTTCTTCCTGCTTTTATCTGTCTTATTGCAGCTAAGAAATGACTCTACCTTGCTAAAATTTTGTTAGGTTCTAATAACTCTTTCAGTCCCAAGTATCGAGCCAAATGTTCACAGGTTCCTACCTAGAAGCTCAGTGAACGCAAGATGCGTCTCATGGCCTCATTTTGTACCCGGTCCAGTCTTTCTAGCTGGGTTCTGCTAACAGTGAGGCCCAGATATGATAATAAAAAGGTAGCCAGATATATGATAATAAAAGGTAGCTAGATATATGATTATGATAATAAAAGGTAGCCAGATATATGATAATAAAAGGTAGCCAGATATGCAACAGTAACTGATCTGTGACAAGAGTATCTAGCTTTGTAACGATATTCAGGTAGCCACCGTGACGGCTAACCTTGTGAACAAATGCCAGATGAAGTCAGATGTGTTGGCTGCAAGGAGCAAATATCTCAGGCACAGCACAAATGATGTCACACTGACGAACGTTTAAAAAAAAAAAAAAGTGATTCAGGTAGCTATATAATAAACAGTAGCCAAAGATGTATGATAACAAATAATGAACAATAATAAGAACTCCTTTATGCAAGGATTGTAAACTGGGGCACAATTTTATTTCTCACAAATTTTGAATTTCTTCACAAACAACTCACGAGTATGTTGCAATTATTTTTTTTTAAATGTCTTCATTTTTTTTTCTTATTTTTCTTACCATTCTTTCTTTGTTGTTCTCATTTTTGTTCTCTTCCTTAAAAAAACCCATCAAGTTCTAAATCAAGATTTTATATATACATATATCTTGATCTGTATGCCTCATACATGAGGGTATTACGACCACATGTATTTACCACTGTGTGCAGTAGCAAACTCTTGCTGCATGCACTGTGTTTAAGCATTAAAGCTCTGTGTAGAAAGTGAACTGTCTAATTGCCTCACAATTTGGTTTGGTACATATTGAAACCATCTATACAACATTTGTATATATAAAACTCAGTTTGATTTCTTAACTTGAGCAATTTGGGGGGGGGGGGGGGGGGGGGTGAGACATGAAATTCACATTCTTGAGGCAAATAATCTGCCTGTATTTCACCACATTTATGCTTTATATGATAGTGAGAAATGCTATAGAAAGATTCCCAGAATATCTTGGACAAAGAAGAGGAGAAATACTGAAATCTTGTAAGATTTGAACATCATGGAAGATTGGCTAATAAACAGCATCCTGTCTCAGAAGCTGAAATATTTTGATCATATCAAGCGCTGCGACAGAATGGGTAAAAAAAAACAATAACAGACGGCATGGTATCATGAAGGAAGGGCAGGGGCCGACCAACACGAAGATGGGCACAGGAGATAAGTGACTCCTTGAGTATGAAAGTGCATGAGGTGGGAGAACTGGCGAGAGACTGAATTTCTTTCAGGCAGACTTGATAAGAGCGGCGTTCTATAGGACCTGCTACATGATGATGATGATGCTAGAGTGAATCCACCCCGCTGATAACTAAGCGTCTAGTTCTTTAGTCAGACTTTCTGTCACTGCTGGTCAAAAGTGGTAGTTATGACAGCTCTAGCATATGCACAGATTTCATGTCAGTGATTTGTTTCAGATGTAACTGCAAGATAGATATGGTTGCTGGCATATTAATGCCTCAACAGCAGTTCCTTCCACAGCGGTTAAGAGCTTCAACGGCCCCACTTGCTTTCCTTTAAAAAAACCCACTAATTTTACATTACTGTTTTCCTAGAAAAACACTCATTTTACATTAATAAGTAAACTCCAGTCTTATACTCATTTCATCAAAATGACATCTTCAACCACTCATGACAACACTGGACCCAAGATGTCCATGCTGGCAGGGAAGTAAATAATCAATTTTCTACAGCTCCACAGTTAATTAACTTGTTGAAATATTACGTGTGAATCCCCGTGTGGGTGTTCTGGGGCTCCAGTGTTGGGAAAACAATAACAGACCCACTGCCTGCCCAAAAGCATGTCATAAGATTTGACTAATTGGGAGCTTTCTTCAAAGTTAGAGAGCATCTGCCTGAGAGGCAAGGAACCAACAGCTGCATAGAAATGAGTCAGATCTGTTAAACGTATGTGCATGTAACACTCAGGCCCTAGAACAAGAGGTGGACAAACATTCAGAACTTTCCATCAGAGTTTACAGCCGGTGAACGTGAAGAAAAGGAATACATGTGATCAACTTTCAAATATAAAAGTAAGGTCTCTGTACATGCCAGTGGCTCATCGGGATGTGAGGCTAGATTCATATTTTTATAGACCAATCTGCCCTTTGTGGGAGATGCGGTCAACATCAGGCCAGCCGCCTTTACTTCTCACGACTTTACTTGGTACGCATTTGAGGCATGGTTGACCTCGACGCCAAAGTCATTATGAAAATTACTTGAACCCACAACCTTAGGATCCGCAAGCATGAGTCTGGCTGCTATACTATAGCAGCTCCTGCATTCAAATATAACAGACAAAAAAAACAAAATGCTAGGCATGTGCACCTCATATATTTTACTAAGAAGGTTACATTGAAATAAATAAAAAGATGTAAATATTTGTAACAGTACAGCCAATCCGTTCATATCACAATAAATCCAAACATTCACAAGCAAGTCCTTTTTCGTGTGTAAACAAAACAAAAAAGATACAGTTCAGTTACATATTTAAGGCACACACAAGAGAATGGTTTCTGCGACTTGAAAATACTTATTGGTATCGCTCTTGTATCATTCATCTGCAGATTTAACACTAGCTACTAAATGTAAGCACATTATTTATTGTAGAAGTCTTTTGGGATAGTGTAGAAGACAGTGCAATAACATAAACCCATAAAAATGGCTAGTTTGTAAATTTTATATATCAGTTTTATCATATATTTTAGCCTCCTGCAATAGATGTTTTGCAGGGAAAATTATCACTTTAAAAACAAAAAACCATCAGAGCGCGATTTTCAAAGAGGCATTGTGAATGTAGCCACAGGTGCCAGATTTCTTTAGTATGCTTAGTTCAAATGTGGAAAAATCAGAGAAAGCATTGTGCAATGGCTAGGATTAACAGGCAAGAGATAATAACAGGCAAGAGACAATTTCACTTAACTTGGGACTAAAATAGTTACATTTCACAAGTAGCTTGGTCAGTTTTGGAAAACAAAGTATGTGTTGTGTATACTATGATCAGTAGTTAATCGAAAACCCGGATAAAGAGGAAGATGATTGCCAGTTATGTCAGGTCTAACAACATAATAATCGTAATTGTTTTCACATTTCCTATTTTACCACTTCGGGTGACGAGGAAAGTATAAGGTTCTGCTTCCCGCTCTTCTGGTCACCTCAGAAGGCGAGAGAAAGACCAAGGCAGAGATAGATAAATCGTCTAGCAGAAACCTGCAAAAAGATGAATAAACCCATCACCCAAGCCACCCGAGAAGTGCAACAGAAATACACAAAACCACGACACTGGGCTACAACCTGGTTTCAATGAGATGACAAAAGAAAAAGAAGAGAGATGTAAAATCGGTGCATTCATTGGGCTTGTAGGTAGAAACTTACGAACGTAGGATGCGTTCGTTGGGACTGAAAGAATTGACACTATTATATCTGCTTTTACACATTATATGCAATTTAGTGATGCTTTAAATATTTTTGATAATTGGATAATTCAGTCATGTAGTCTATTATTGCTGCCCACCTGTCCAGAGATACAGATAAGATATCTACTTATGGTCTTTGCTTCTCTGCATGATTCCAATATATATCTGTTTAATTTATTTAACAAGTTTCTTTTTTTCACGCTAATGCAGACATGTTTTGTCTTCTGATAAAATTGCTCTGGCAAACGTGTTCATCTCTGAATGTGTTTTTTTTTTTTTTTTTTTTTAAAGATTTACAAAAATTACAAAAAATTAAAGAAGTCATATGTAAATAAATAGTTCTCTTAAAGTTACTAATGTGTAAAAGACAATTTCAGGGTAAAGTTCCTTGATACAGCGTTTCATGTGTAACTTAGTTCTCAGGTAATTGCTTTTTGTACATAAAAAAAAAAAGAAACTGCTAATGTTATTGAGTTTAACCATTAGTTCTGAGCCAACATTACTGACACACAAATAATTTATATAATAGGTGGTGTTACATAAATAATTTATTTGTTTAGTAACGGTGCCCTGTATAGGGCCTACCTATTAGTTCTCAGATAATGTTACTGATATACATAAACATGAGTTCTATGGTAAAGCTGTCCATGTGTATCTACTGTGCACTTGGTGACTGGCTGAGTTTCTTTATAAGGCTCCTAGGTTCGTCTGCGATCGTGATCCTGTGGTTTTGAAAGAAGAAAACACTGTGCTGAAACTGCATATTTTAATTTAAAGGTAAATTACTATATCGTTTTGATAACTTGGTCTTTTGTTGGTATTTCCACCATCTATGTCACTCCCTATTTGTATATTGTCTCTCTCTCGCTCTCTCTCTCTCTCTCTCTCTCTCTCTCTCTCTCGCTCACATACACACATAAACACTAACACACATACATTGAAACACCTTTGGCCTCTCTCATCAATGCTCATTTTAGGGTTTATATTGTTTGTATCGCTTACTCAGTTCCTTTATTTCCCATTTTTGTGCCTGCTTGGTTAATTCTCTGCAGGTTTCTTCTTAGGATGTGTCCCAGCCCCTTCTTCTCTGTCTTATAACTTTTGTTTGCTTCTTCTTATAACATGACCACAGAATGTACATTGTCTCTTTCTGATGTGGGCACTTCACTTCCCCATACACATACACACACACATATTTGAAGGCACTCGCTCAAAGGACATGTTTCAAAGAGCATGTTGACCATGTTATAACAAAAGCAAGCAAAGGCCTGTCAGCAATGAGGATCCTGGCCACCGCTAATATTGAGCAGAGACTGGTTCTGCTTCCGTTCCAGGGACTTATACTTTCTCACATCGAATATGCTCTAGCCATTCTCACTGTCAGCCATACTTAAACTGAAAGACTTGAGAAGGTGCAAAGTGAAGCAATGGGCATTATTCTAGGGTGCACTGGAGACACCTCTTATGTAGCACCTTTTTGACTTCCCTACCATAAACTACAGGATCAAGATCTGGATGGCTCGTGCATACCTCAAGATAAGCTCAGATCTGAAATACCCTTTGCACCACAAGCTCTTCAAGAAAAAGGGAAATAGAGTTAAAAGGGGTAAATCATGGCTGGGTAGGGCAGAGGATGACATCCTGCAGGTTTGCAGCCTTACAGACATCCATCCAGGTGAGGAATGGATACCAGCGCCTAAAGCGCCCAATCTCATATTCACCTGCATTTTGATGCTTGATAGGAGTTGTCGGGAGCAGAATCCCGTTGCTGTCAATGCCGAAGTCTGCCCGTTTATCAGTGACAAGTCAGAGGAGACAGATGTGCTGATCTTTACAGATGGGTCAGTTATAGGAGGATATAAGAGTACATGGGCATTTACAGCTCGCTCTTCAGGCAGTTCAAGAAGCCAGCGGTGCCAAAACTCTCTTGTGTGTACAGTTACCTACATATTTGTCCCAAAGTATGCAGGTGTTGATAATGCAAGAGCTGATAGGCTGGCAGGTACCGCATTAATTGAAGACGGCCGGCCCATGAATCACGCAGACATTGTCATTGACCTTAGAGAGATAGGATGTTTCGAGGATTTTGGAAGCAACATGTCCACATCACTGCTAAGAATTCAAGAACTGGGAGAAAAGATCGGCACAGCCAAGCATGAGAAGCAGTTCTGTCAACCAGCATAGTACTGGCAATATTAACCGAGCGACGCTGATAAATTTGCAGAGGGGAAAATCTGAGCACCTATAGATGTGTCCGGGGTGCTGTGAAGATAATCCAACTCATAACTCACACACGCATATGCACACACACACACACCACACACATCACTCTGGGTACTTTTTCCTCATTCCAGATAATAGTGTCATATTGTGCAATAAGGAATCACAACCCATGACAATTGTGAATGTGACTTGCAAGACGTGCTCCCGCCATCCCCCCCCCCCCCACACACACACACACACACACACATAAGTCCAGCATAAGACTTAAAAACTGTTGCTTTCAGTACACAGACCCTAGGAAAGACAGTGCTGAAGTTGCGACCCTGTCCGGATTCCACTGGGCACTATTTTGGTGAATAAAGAATAGGTCCACTGTCTTACTAACAAGCATGTAGAAGGCAACTAATTAGGGGTGTTTCCTTCAAAGTCAAAATGCATCTACCTAAGAGGCAAGGAACCAACAATCTGCATACAAATAAGACAGACATGTAAAACCGATGTGCAAGCAAAACTCTGGATCAAGACCAAAGTCCAGAAGCGGACAAACAACCAGAACTTTCCCTTATAGTTTACAGCTGGTGAACACTAAGAAAGATGAAAAAGAAGACAACTGCCAGGGACTGAAAGAGTAAATATTTTTCTGTGTATTAGTTCCAAGAGTAAAAACTTACATCCCTGCAGTTCCCCCCCCCCCCCCCCCCCTGTTAAATTCTCTTTTACTTCTGCTTTTTATTCTCCAATTAAAACATAGGTCCACCCATAACTCAGTAATGCTTTGTAGAGATTTGTTTATGGCTGACTGGACTTTGCAGCTACAGTTTCTTAAGGGATGGAGTATTCAGCATGACATTGGCCTATTATCCCACAAGCCTCCAGTAGTTTATGGCATGGAGTTAAATCCCTTTTAATGACAACCTGAATAACATCACAGCTGGTTACGCAGCAGACAGGCTGGCTCTGCACAACTTGATAACAACATAAGGCAGATGTGGTTAGTGCCTTGTGGGACAGAGTGTACAGTTTGGAGGAGCAGATGGATCACCACAGTCTGCTGAGACTGATGCAGCGGGGAGTGACACGGGGTTCTGGCCGATGCTCGGGGCTCAAAGGAAAGGCAAGATGGATGTTTAATCAGAATGCTACTGGCTCCATTAGTATTGAAACTCTGCACTGGCTGCTGAAGATGTGAATGGAGCGCTTAAGGGACTGCCCCGGGTGCTTTGATGTCGGTTCTTGAATCAACTCGGCTCAACTAGTTACATCTCCTGACCCAGTTACCAACTTAGAAACTGCTCTTTATGTAAGTTCTAAGTCCTTGCGGGGTTCAAAGCTCCTATCAAGCATGTATAAAAAGAAGGGGGCTAATTAGAGTTCTGATGTAATCAGATGTGCTGGGCCAAAAAAGTGCAGCTAGCACAGCCTAGCTTTGAAACACAACACAGAATGCCAACTGCCTTTCTAAGGGCAAACACAAAAGAAGAGCTTACTTGGAAGAGTGCCTTTGTGTGATCGTGGGCGTCTGGAAGCACCATATGCCACCTCAGACTGGGAGCGCTTCTGCGGGTATCGTCCCCTGAGGTCGTCAGTGACCCGCAGAACTCGGGTACTTCCCCCATACATGGACTCCGGGTGTTTCATGTAGTTAGCTGGGACGCTGTACACGCTTCCAGGGTGTTTCAAGTGTGTGGCCACTGTTGGAAACAGATAACAGTGTGTCATAAATCATTCACTGATATCCTTCCATCTGTCTATCTCTATTACCTCTCATTTGTCTTTCGCCTCTATCTCATCTGTTTTGTCAGTCTCTCTCTCTCTCTCTATCTTCTTGTCACCCTCTCATTTCTCTAATATTTCTTGTCCTCTCTCATCCCCCTCTCCTGCTCTATCTCATCTCTCCCCCTCCCAACTCCTTCTCTGTCTGTATATAAATCAACTCTCACCCATTTTTCACACACACAAATAAAAACTTGTTATGTGTAACTGGTACATAAAAACACTGAAACGTCAGATGATAAATATTGAGAAAGTAAATATGCTAAATTTGTGTTTTACTTTCAAATTATCTTAAAAAGTGATGTAGAGTGATTCCCCCCCCCCCCCTCTCTCTCTCTCTCTCTCTCTCTCTCTCTCTCTTCCCCTGTTTTTTTTTTTTTTTTTTTTTGACTATGTATTTAATGCCCTTTTTTGCATTTGAGATGACAAGAGGCAAGTATACATGTCTCCTTGTATATGTACTGCATGCAGCTTCTGGAATGCCTCTCTACACACTGTTTCCACATTTGCACCTCTAGAACCCATGAACTCTAGGATCTCCTGCATTTTAGTTTAGGTCCCTGATGATCATCTGTTGATGATAAGAATATATTGTAGAAGATTTGCTTAGATTCCACAAATCCAGCACAGACCCTGACTGCACCAGATGTAAGGTCCGGTAAATGTGTGTAGCCTGGTAAATGTGTGTAGCCCGGCAAATGTGTGTAGCCTGGTAAAAATGTAGATAAGACTGATGTTTACTTCTAGGTCTGAATGCATCTGCCTCAGAGTCATGGAACCAACAATCTGCACACAAATAAGCAACATGCGTATGCAAAACTCACTCCTGGTACAAAGTCACAGTCCAGAAGTGGACAAACATCCAGGACTTTTCATCTGAATTTACAGTCTGTGACAACTAAGAATGAACAAACTATTTCCAAAGGATTACAAATTGGGCATGTAGGCCTGTGTTACATTTGGCCCTTTCAAACATTCATCTTTCACATGGCAATTGCATTATATGAATGAAGCATATTATGTTCATATATCAAAATTCATAGAATGAATGTAAAATAACAAAAACAGACAGACAGATGGACCGAAGGATGGATGTATGGACAGACAGACAGACGGATAGAATGAAGGAACGAACAAACTTTATTTTCAAAGGATTACAAACTGGGCTCATAAGAAGAAGGTGATTATAAACACCCTACATTCGGTGTAGGAAACACAGAGATGTGTTTCAAAAGCCTGTCACCAGAAAAGAGCATGTGCTCTAACATTGTCAACTGTATGCTGCCAACAGAGACACAGTCTAGCCTGTTCCAATTTCAATGGAGTGTATGGTACACAGGGAGATATGGATTGCATTATAGTTTTCATAAAGGCTACTAGCTTCCTGGCATACATTTTTCTAACAGAAGGATCAAAGATGAAGAAGAACGTTTAACAGAGTATCTCTTGTCACACTTACTGGGATCTCCATTGATGATCACCGGTTCAGAGTAGATGCCCTGGTTGTTGAGAACAATCACAGAGCCAGACCCTTTGCTTTTGTAGCTGGGAGGCGCCAAAATTACAGATCCTCCATAGATGGTCTCTCTGTCATCTTCAAGGTAGATTCCTTCTATACCCATGTTTACAAGGTGACGAACCTATCATATTCAACAGACACAAAGAAACAAACAAATCTCATTAACTCTTTCATTATCAAGTTCAATTCAGCTGTGGAACATTTGCCAGTAGACTACTTTGCTTTTATTTTATTAATAATATTGGCATTGTCCATTCGGCCAGCAATAGTAATCTATACTAATGGTACCGATCGTAGTCTTGTTGTATGTCCGTCTTGTATTTCTTCTGGGCGTAGACAGCCGGCCAGGCAGTCTGGTCACACCCAGGTGCTTCATTCTCTCTAGGCAATAATAATATAGTTTCTTTTCTGACTGTTACTTGTTCCCATAGGGCTTTGACCACATCTGCCTTTGTCATGTATCAATTCATCACCCAGCTGTGCAGATCCAGCCAATCTGACTGCCTGTTCATTCCCCATCACGCTGGCATAGCCTAGAGAAAAGATTCAGAGTATGTTCCCTGCCCATGATTTTCTAAGTGAAGATTACCACTCTGCTTGAAGCAACCCTGTCTTCAGCCTTCTCAGCATGCTTTCACAGTCTGCTACAACCACATGTGGATGCATCTTGTTCTCTAGTCACTGGCATACTGCGGTGACTGCTTCCATTCTCATGCTAGATGTTGTGTTTCATTTGCTAGGCTGTCCTGCACTAAAAATCTTCCACTGGCTTTCGCTACACACCCCCAGGTACTTCTCTTCTCTCTCAACATAGTACCATTTGAACAAAGAAGACACAAACAATAGATTGCACAATTTATTGCCTGGCATATTTAGCTGTATCTCGTCAGGTGCATACTACAGTTACAATTACATAAATGAAGCAAATAACTTTATAACTGAAGTACAATTTCAACAGCGATCAAACATGACTGCCTGATTTACCGGGGCAGCTGTAAAGACAGAACCATCTCTTTCTGTATACAGAGTTTTAGACGCAGGTGACGAATCGCGGATGCTTCGAGAAATCTTAGCGTTCTGCCATTGGTTGACCTATGAAGGATTTTAAATGTGTTATTTTTAGTGTCCACGTCACCACGTGTCCAGATTTGAGAAGATAACGTATTCTCATTTTGAATATTATTTTTTTTTTCTCAAAGCATCCACGATTCGTCACCTGCGCCCGGTACTCTGTATTCAGAAAGAGATGGTTCTGTCTTTACCGCTGCCCTGGTAAAAACAGGCAGTCATGTTTGATCATTGTTGAATTTGTACTTCAGTTATAAAGGATTCACTTATTTGCTTCATCAGCTGATGGACTCCCACCTCCGTAGTACCTGCTGGCCACTCTCTGCACTCCCGGCCTCACATGATCATACACAGCTCAGACTTTTCCTCTGGTACTCTGACCCACTCCGCTCCTTGCCCAATGTTCTCCAGCATGCATGCTTGTCTTATTGTGTTTTCTGCTTTAGCCATCCATGATATTCTTTTTTTCCACTTCTGACCCTTAACTGCATCCAAGGCTTCATACAGAGGGTGCTCTTTGTCTGCAGCTACTCTGAGTTATGATTTTGGGGTGTCTCTTGTATATCCCAGGACCACCCACATAGCTTCATTCTGTATGCGCTCCAGTTTCTCTAGCTGACTCTTCGAGACAGTGAGTAACCCCAATCCATAATCAATCACTGAGATGATCAAGTGCTAGTAAAGTGTAAACAGCATTTTCTGCTTCATGTCCATCGCGGCTATAATCTTTAGTGCATTTAGACCTTTTTGGGCCTGTGTCACAAACCCCTTCAATGTGATCCTTGAAAGACAAACTTCTGTCAAAGGTGATAATAAACTCCGGCGGAAAGGCCACTTCTGGATCTGAGTCTTCTTCCAGAACATCAGTTATGAATGCACGTGTTTTACAGATCTGGCTTATTTATAAGCAAAACTCAAGTTCTGAAACAAGACCAAAGTCCACAAGTGGACAAACAACCAGAACTGTCCAAGAGTTTACAGCTGGTGAATGCTAAAAAGAAGAAGTTCTTGGTTAAGTTAATTTATGAAGATTCAACATTACAGGACTCCAGGTTAGACCCACAGATGCTCATTCTCTCTCGGCAAATGACATAAGGTGTACTGGAAATTTCCCTAAACATAATTTATGAAGTTGCCTCATTATTGGAAAAAAAAAAAAAAACACTGGCACTAATGGGATTAGATGAGTCGAGTGACATGCATTTATTCTCACCTTTGGCAAGAACATGGCAAACAGGATGAGACTTGCAGTGATCAGGAGCCCAAAAGCTATGCAGGCGTCCCCAAATTCATGTGCATAAGCATGATCTTTGTTGAGTCCTCCAACTAGACCCCACGCCAGCCAAATAGGAATTCTGTTGAACACAAATTCATTGACTTGTTATCACAATAGGTGCCATTGTTTGTGATGTCGCAATATCAACAAGGTTAAAGGCAACCAAAATATGAGATTTACCTTCCTTTTAAGAAAAATAAAAAAAATTTCAGAGGCGTTCTTGATGACATAAAGTTAAACAAAAATAAATTAAATCTGTCTACTTAATTAATTCAAAAAAAGATGCAAACGGTTGGTTCTATACATATCTGTTAGCAAAGAAAGGTAATACACAACTTAAAGGGTTGATGTGAGTGAAACAACGGAAAATGTAACGGTACGGACATGTAATCAGATCTAACGGCCTCTCAAAAACAATACTGGTCGTCTCTGGGTAGTGAGATCGGACGTCCGTGTGCATTGTTGCACACGTGAAAAATCCCTTGGCAGTTGGGAATCAAAAAGAGTAGCCTAACTGCGCTGCCCTGGCAAAATTTGGAGTTAAAAATCTACCCAAAGTATTTCAGGATCCTCCCTAGTGCTGCAGAGCCTGTACACTATGCTCAGCTTCTTGGGACTCAGACTTGAGTTAGAAGAAGAACGGAGCATTTATATGTTACACCTGTGTGCCATGATGTTGATCCGTTGTTCAAAAACCTTAAACTTCAATACTACAGAGCTCATTAGAGGAGAAGAGGCAGACCACGAAAGACCTGGACACAAGAACTTGACCAGCTGGAGAGGAGTTAGGCATGCAACCACAAAATCTATTGCTTCCGATCGTCAAATGTGGAAAATTTGACTCCCATTTTTTCAGGTTAGTTACGTTTGTTCCTAAGCTTTAAAAAAACTTGCTTGCATAAATTATGCAAATCAGAAAAGTTAATTTGAATAAATGTTGAGATTTCAGTTTGATTCATAAATACTCTGTTAGTTCATTCAATTTACTACACGAATATGTTATTGTTTTATATATGTTAATTACAGGCCTTATTTGTTATAATTTTTGTGTACAAACTATGAGAATCCCCTCCACAAGGCTTTGTCTTTTTGGCACCAAAACTCCAAAAAGGCTCCGTCTTCAGAGGGTTAACAGACAATCATGATAATGAAGTGAAACACTTAGTGACCCTTTCACATGGGATGCCTAAGACCATCGGAAAACACATATTCACTGAAATTATGAAGAAGCAATGAAAATAATTGTATGTTGGTGCGGTCACCACAACATGAGGAGCTGTATTAAAGGGTTGTGGCGTTAGGAACCACTGCCCTAGATACACATGGTTACCATCACAATTCCCAGAAAAGGCGAGGGGATGTGCGTGAGTGGGCATGCATAGTTTTTAAAAAGAATGATAAATCAGCATGAATAAAATGCCCATATTCTTAAAAGGCTGCAGAATGTTCCTATGTCTGATGCAGAATGTTCCTATGTCTGATGCAGAATGTTCCTATGTCTGATGCAGAATGTTCCTATGTCTGATGCAGAATGTTCCTATGTCTGATGCAGAATGTTCCTATGTCTGATGCAGAATGTTCCTATGTCTGATGCAGAATGTCTGATGCAGAATGTTCCTATGTCTGATGCAGAATGTTCCTATGTCTGATGCAGAATGTTCCTATGTCTGATGCAGAATGTTCCTATGTCTGATGCAGAATGTTCCTATGTCTGATGCAGAATGTTCCCATGTCTGATGCAGAATGTTCCCATGTCTGATGCAGAATGTTCCCATGTCTGATGCAGAATGTTCCTATGTCTGATGCAGAATGTTCCTATGTCTGATGCAGAATGTTCCTATGTCTGGTGCAGAATGTTCCTATGTCTGATGTAGAATGTTCCTATGTCTGATGCAGAATGCTCCTATGTCTGATGTAGAATGCTCCTATGTCTGATGTAGAATGTCTGATGCAGAACGTTCCTATGTCTGATGCAGAATGTTCCTATGTCTGATGCAGAATGTTCCTATGTCTGATGCAGAATGTTCCTATGTCTGATGTAGAATGTTCCTATGTCTGATGCAGAATGCTCCTATGTCTGATGTAGAATGCTCCTATGTCTGATGTAGAATGTCTGATGTAGAATGTTCCTATGTCTAATGCAGAATGTTCCTATATCTGATGCAGAATGTTCCTATGTCTAATGCAGAATGTTCCTATGTCTGATGCAAAATGTCTGATGCAGAATGTTCCTATGTCTGATGCAGAATGTTCCTATGTCTGATGCAGAATGTTCCTATGTCTAATGCAGAATATTCCTATGTCTGATGCAAAATGTCTGATGCAGAATGTTCCTATGTCTGATGTAGAATGTTCCTATGTCTGATGCAGAATGTTCCTATGTCTGATGTAGAATGTTCCTATATCTGATGTAGAATGTTCCTATGTCTATGTCTGATGTAGAATGTTCCTATGTCTGATGCAGAATGTTCCTATGTCTGATGCAGAATGTTCCTATGTCTGATGTAGAATGTTCCTATGTCTATGTCTGATGTAGAATGTTCCTATGTCTGATGCAGAATGTTCCTATGTCTGATGTAGAATGTTCCTATGTCTATGTCTGATGCGGAATGTTCCTATGTCTGATGCAGAATGTTCCTATGTCTGATGCAGAATATTCCTATGTCTGATGCAGAATGTTTCTATGTCTGATGCAGAATGTTCCTATGTCTGATGTAGAATGTTCCTATGTCTGATGCAGAATGTTCCTATGTCTGATGCAGAATATTCCTATGTCTGATGTAGAATGTTCCTATGTCTATGTCTGATGTAGAATGTTCCTATGTCTGATGCAAAATGTTCCTATGTCTGTGTCTGATGTAGAATGTTCCTATGTCTGATGCAGAATGTTCCTATGTCTGATGCAGAATGTTCCTATGTCTATGTCTGATGTAGAATGTTCCTATGTCTTATGTAGAATGTTCCTATGTCTGATGTAGAATGTTCCTATGTCTATGTCTGATGTAGAATGTTCCTATGTCTGATGCAAAATGTTCCTATGTCTATGTCTGATGTAGAATGTTCCTATGTCTGATGCAGAATGTTCCTATGTCTGATGTAGAATGTTCGTATGTCTATGTCTGATGTAGAATGTTCCTATGTCTTATGCAGAATGTTCCTATGTCTGATGCAAAATGTCTGATGCAGAATGTTCCTATGTCTGATGCAGAATGTTCCTATGTCTGATGCAGAATGTTCCTATGTCTGATGCAGAATGTTCCTATGTCTGATACAGAATGTTCCTATGTCTGATGCAGAATGTTCCTATGTCTGATGCAGAATGTTCCCATGTCTGATACAGAATGTTCCTATGTCTGATGCAGAATGTTCCTGCTTGATGCAGAATGTCCCCATGTCTGATGCAGAATGTTCCTATGTCTGATGCAGAATATATCTTTTAATATTTTGCGGCGTCCATGTGAAGAGATTGCGACTCCCCGCGGTGCACAGTTTGGGAATCACTGGTTTAGACCACAGCTTTTCAACTAAGTTTACTCAGGAGGCAAAACTGTGTAAAGGGGATTGTTACTGGCCACAGCCCCAGCACAAACATAAGCCTAATACATTACAACTGGCAATGATCCACTTCAAGGCCTCCGCAGGCCAAATCTGGTCTGTGGGCAGCTAAACTGAATTGTCCTGGTTAGACCGCGAACACTGAAAGATCTTAAAGAGTTCAAATATGGATACTGGAAAATCTGGAGGAATTTGGCCATGGACATTTAAAGGTCTAAAAACAAGGTCCCAAACAATCTTAAATGTGGCATTAGTTACTGACTAACTGTATCAAACAACACACTGTTAACATATGATATACTTTTGGTCTGAATATACTTAAGAAACCTGGCACAGCATAAGCATGTTGGAAAGTAATATATTCATACTGTTGTCTCCATACTAGTTAACATTCCTCTTGGACAACTGCAGTAAAATCTTCTGGGACTAAATGAGTTAAAAGCTCATTTACCTAAAGAAGGAAGGAGCAAAAGAGATGTAACTATACTTCTGAAAGGAAAAAACAAACAATAATTAAACAAAAAAACAAAAAACTATGTTCATACGTGAATCCTGCAGCAATCCCAATAAAGATGCTCTCTCGATGGTTGGTGATGATTCCGTGAGACTTGAGAGCCAACACTGTGGTGATGAGGATCATGATCATGATGTAGATGAGAGACATAAGATGGTTCTCAAACTCTGTGCGCACAAAGGCACTCATGACACTCATACTGGACCCAGCCTCCCAGGTGTAATGGTTGCAGATCCAGACTTTAGCCCCACTGTTGGATGTAACCTTGACGGCCTCCGGAGGGACAGTTATCAGCCACTGGATGTCAATGACAACCTGGATAATGAAGACAAATATTACCAAGTTCAAAATTTATCAATTACAACAAATTGATAACAATGCAGACAATTAGGGGAATGTTAACAGCCACAAGATATCAATGGCAAAACAGCCAGTCTATATAATGAATGCACATGTCATCAGCCACAACATACCAATGAAAAAACAAGATAATTAAGGCTAATGTTAACAGCCACAAGATACCAATGACAATCTAGATAATATAATGAAGACAAAAGTTAACAGTTAACAGCCAGCTGAGACCAATGACAGTCTTGAAAATACAGACAAATTTTAACAGTTATCAACCAATAGATACCAATGTTAATTTATATGATGAAGATATGTTAACTACCAGCTGAGACCAATGACAGTCTTGAAAATACAGACAAATTTTAACAGTTATCAACCAATAGATACCAATGTTAATCTATATGATGGAGATATGTTAACTACCAGCTGAGACCAATGACAGTCTTGAAAATACAGACAAATTTTAACAGTTATCAACCAATAGATACCAATGTTAATCTATATGATGGAGATATGTTAACTACCAGCTGAGACCAATGACAGTCTTGAAAATACAGACAAATTTTAACAGTTATCAACCAATAGATACCAATGTTAATCTATATGATGGAGATATGTTAACTACCAGCTGAGACCAATGACAGTCTTGAAAATACAGACAAATTTTAACAGTTATCAACCAATAGATACCAATGTTAATCTATATGATGAAGATATGTTAACTACCAGCTGAGACCAATGACAGTCTTGAAAATACAGACAAACTTTAACAGTTATCAACCAATAGATACCAATGTTAATCTATATGATGAAGATATGTTAACTACCAGCCACTTGATGGGAATGAAAATAAAGACTCAATGGGTGATGTGGTCAAAATATAGTCATATTTACTTTTCTATAGATGCTATAGGACTCATTTTCAGCTTCACTGACCTGGGAGCCTAGGACAATTTGTGTGTGGTTAACCAACCTTCATGAGAAGATCAACAGTCAGCCCCGGTCTAGTAAGTTAACACACAAGCCGCTGCACGACTATGGCTCTGACCGGAAATAATCATGTAGAAACTACAATTTCCCCCAAAAGACAATTACACACAGAAACAAGAAATACACATAGTGAAGGGATGGAGTTGTGACATCAATATCTACAAGGTTGTTAAAAAATGAGAAGTATCTGGTAGGAAGAAAAGATCACGTCATAACTGTACACCAACAGCAAAGATAAATTAAAGGAACTGGTATGTGCCTTTCAGGTAGCTGGGATCAAGTGTTCCCTCAATGCTCAAAATTTAAGAAAGGAAGGAAGGGAGGAAAGAATGTGTCATAACTACAGGCCAACAGCAAAGATAAACATAAGGAACTTGCATGTGCTTTTCAGGTAGTTGGGATGAGGTGGTGCCTCAATATCTCCAAAGGTGTAATAGAAAGAGGGAAAATGTGTCATACCTGTACACCAATAGCAAAGATGAACATAAGGAACTTATTTTCAGGTAGTTGGAATGAGGTAGTCCCTCAATATTTCAAAAGGTATAAACAGAAAAAGGAAAGAATGTGTCATACCTGTACACCAACAGCAAAGATGAACATAAGGAACTGGTATGTGCCTTTCAGGTAGTTGGGTGTCTCCACATCACCTGGCAAAAGTACATCACTGGGCTTGGAGGTCAGGATGACCATTAGCTTGACCAGCAGAACAGCAAAACAGAAGGCATATGAGACTCCAACTCCAAATCGGGTGATACCACACGTAGCCTGGGGTAAGTAAGAAGAGTCTCTTTAACAGACATTCATGGTCACTAGTATCTTTATTAAACTAACATTCAGTTATTACAAATATAATATTTTTATCCTTCATTTCTTCACGTTGACTGACTGTAAACTTAGCAGAAAGTTCTGGTATTTGACCTCTTCTGGACTTTAGTTTTGTTCCAGGACTTGAGTTTTGCATGCATACGTATTTTACAGATCTGACTTATTTGTGTGTTGGTTTCTCTTTCAGCACTCAACCTGAAGGAAACACCCCTAATTAGTTAACTTTTACAACAAGCATGTTGGGGGGGGGGGGGGGGGGGAGTGGCTCTATTCTCCCCCCCCCCCCCCCCCCCCCCAGAATTGGGCCCCGGACCCCATAGAGGAATACAAATATAATGAATAGATAACTTAATTTAAATAAGAAGTTAGAAGAGCATATCTATTTAACAAACCTCTATTCCTGCTATTTACTGACTAAACTAGAGAAGCAGACAGAAAAGCATCAGTATTGAAAGGGTATTTGTATTTATTACAAATAAAAGACTGTCTAGTTGAAGTAAGCATAATCAAGAACAAATTTATAGAACAGACGTTTCTGGCTAATACAAAAAAATAAGAGATGATTAAAATCAAGTGTATCCCAGGTTCTTCGTTGAAAGGGTAAAGCGGCTGAAAAGAGAAGAATCATGGCTGACTGGGCAGAGGGTGACAGATCTGCAGTCTTTCTAACAGCTCCAAACAGAGCATCCAGAAAATGAATGAACACTCAAAACAAAAGGCAAACAGCTTGCTGATTTCAATGGTTACTGAATCCGATCAACATCTGCAAAAGGAATAAACTAATCAATCAATCAAGACATCACTGCATCTGGAACATTCTTGCATGCTCTGTGCCCTTCCCCAGTAGCCAACAAAGTGTCCCCACACTGACGGTGCCACTAGAAACCCAATTAAAGGTCTACTTGTTCTTTCCCCCAGAGTTTTCCCTCTGCCTAACTCTTTGCTGAATCAATATTTCAAGATAGGGATATTCTGATGCACTGCACTGTCCACTGGATCTCAGAAAGCCTTCACCACGTCTACTTTATCATAAAGTAGCTCACCACTAGGAGGAGTTGGCAGCAGCAAATCGATCAGCCTGCTTATCCCCTTACGCACCAGAATATCCTGGACAAAAAGAATTCTTCATCGTTTGCCTGTTGAGTTGAGTCAAAATCTGACA
Organism: Candidula unifasciata; assembly: GCA_905116865.2. NCBI lineage: Eukaryota > Metazoa > Mollusca > Gastropoda > Stylommatophora > Geomitridae > Candidula > Candidula unifasciata. Next base: position 37,828 of record CAJHNH020002247.1, on the reverse strand, counting down.
TCACAGCACTCGAGGCATTCCCATATGCACTCCATCCCCATCTTCAGCAGCCAGCACAGATTACCAATACTAATGGTGCGGATCGTAGTCTGGTTACATGTCTGTCTTGCTTTTCCTCTGAGTGTAGTGAGCCTGCTGGATCCTTTGGTCACACCCAGCTGGATTATTCTCTCCAGTCCATAATAATCCATTCTCTTCTGACCTCATTATTTGTTCCCGCCTTGAAAATATGTACCTTGCTATGTATCAGTTCATCTTCCAGTGGTGCAGATTGAGCCAATCTGTCTGCCTGTTCATTCCCCACGAGGCTGGCATCGCCTGCCTGGAGAAAAGATCCTAAGTATGCTCACTACCTATGACCTTCCAAGTGAAACTTGCCACTGCTCGAAGCAACCATGTCTTCACCTTCGCCTGAGTGATGTAATCTGCATTGTACCTGTTTACAGCATTGCTGCGACGTTTGCGCCTTTCGGCCGAAAGCATCTGACATCAACCAGCATTTATTCCCCGGGTTAACCTTCCCAGCAAACCAAACTAAGCAATAATCATAAACATAATTGCAAAGGCAGAGAGAAAGAATCACCTTAGTGGGAATTGGCAGATATGCAAACAACACCAGATAGCAGAGGAAGATTCCAAACAGCAAGAGCTGTCCCAGCCACATGGTTCTCCACCTGCTGCCTGTGGGGGTGCCCAACAGTTTGTACAGGATGTAGATCTCAAACACAATCACACACAGGATTCCTAGACCTGGTTACAGACAGAAGAAAACAGGAGCTTATGTATCTCACCAAGAAACACTGTTAATGTTGGCACCATTCCGTCTTTCCCGACAATAGTGTTACACTGTACTCTTGGGATGCATTGGAAGCACAGACCATGGTGATGTAAGTAAACTTAGAGTATGGGATTTCGGTACCATGGTTTGTTCGACATTAGTCTCCCCAAACAGAGTAGGTCACTTTTCATTCACAAGTTTGTTGGGCCGGTCGACTTTCCTGAAGGTTACGTGTGTGTCCCGCTCTGTTCTTTGGTTTCTGTGATGTCATGCATTTACTTTTTCGGGGAAGGGGATGGGGGGGGGGGGGGGTGTTAGACCCAGTTTGTGTTTTTGGAGTGTTAAAAGCACTGGCGTGGTGAAATATACAACACGTGATATCAACAGCATTGCGGAACACCACCGTAACCGTGTGTGAAGGTCACGGGTCTCAGGAACTATCAATCAGAAGTGAGCTAGTGTGTTTATGGGCGGGGTATGGGGAGACTAACGTCAAACTAACCATTGCCATCATTTGTATTTAGTATGCTGTTTCAGAGACCACTTAAGGTCAGGGGTGAAGTTCCTTCTCTCTGTAACACAAAGCCTGGGCAGTATTGTAGAGACCATATGTTGCCCATGCATCATGATCCTTCTCTTCTGGTGGCCTGCCTTGTTTACTAAAAGGGAAAGGTAACAATAAGTTTTGAAAAAAAAAGCGTGCTGCAGAATCTGCTGAATCAGAAGAGCAGTGGTCTACCCATGCGTCACAAAGAAGCATTGGCCTTTTGTTTATGTGTGTTATACAAAAATTGAAGTTTTCACTGAACTGCTTTCTGAGATTTTATATTTAAATAGAAGGCTTTCTTCTGTTTAAAAAAAAAAATGTGCCAATACTTACAACAAAGTGTCTTTAATAGGTGTCGGTACTCACAATAAAGTGTCTAAAAAGATGGTATTTATGATAAAATGTCTATTACAGTAGTACTGAAAAAATGATGGAATCAGCACTGTATTATCTACATTTCTTGTATTTCTGATGGCATTTCTCTAACATCATTTAAATCAAAATATTTTCCCTATCATCATCACCTGCCATGCCAGTATGAATAGGCCAGTGGCTCTCAACCTTCTAATGTGGCGACCCTTTAACACACGTTCCTCATGTTGTGGCCACCCCCAACCCTACAGTTATTGTCATGGCTACTTCATAACATCAGTGAATTGTGTGTTTTCCAATGGTTTTTGGCAAAACCTACAAAAGGGTTGTACGACCCACAAAATGGTAACAACCCACAGAATGAGAACGGCTGGCATAGACTGCTATGTTTAGCCACCTCACAGGCTCACAAGAATCACAGCTTAGTTCAGTGTTTCTGTCTGGCCCCATCCATCCAGGTATTTATCTCTTTACCCTGCTCTTGCTCTCTTTCCATCAACGGAGCCAGTTGTTACCAAGTTCCCAAGCATACCCCTATTTTCACCATGCAGGTAAATGAAGGTCGGGAAATAATTCATCCCCGCCGTACATCTCTCTTGACTTTAAATGTCACTGAAGAGTTAAACTAATTCTAAATAACATTCAAATAAACTAAACAAAACACCCATCCATAAGTTAGTCGGCACCTTTCCGTCTTTCCTGACAACAGTGTTATATTGTGTTATGTAGGGATACAGGACTCACAGCCCATGGCTGTGCTGAGTTTGACTAGCAGGACCCGACCACAATAAGAGAAGCTTTCCATAATTAGAGCATGGAATCGTTGGAAACCGTTGTTGCCATCATTTGTGTTTAGTATTTTGTTCTCAGATACATAATCCTTTCTACAATCATGTTTTCCTGCATTCTTATTTTCTTCCTGATTTGCCCCCTCTAGGCAACATGGCCCATGGCATTTTCTGGGGCGCATTTTTATTTTAAAGCAGATAACAGTAGTACAGTAATCTCATATGCTTGTCATAAACAGTCTAGGAGAGTTGTGTGACACTGTCTAGCTCAGCAGTTCTTAACCTGTGGGTCGCGACTTCATTGGGGGTCAAACAACCCTTGTACAGGGGTCGCTGAAGACCACAGAAAAACACTGAAGTTATGAAGTAGCAACGGAATAATTTTATGTTTGGGGGTCACCACAACACGAGAATCTGTACTGAAGGGTCACAGCATCAGCAAGGTTGAGAGCCACTAGTCTAGCTCAACATTATAGAAAAACAAAACAGCAGAAATCCAGGTAATCATGAACAAGTCTACACAGGGCTTAGCATGAACCGACTGAGAACCTTTGCTTCCATTAAATCAACAGCATAAGGAGGAAGAGCAGCAGTAACAGGAGGAGCAACAGCAGAGGGAGGAAAAAAGAACAGGAAGAAGGAGGAGGAGGATTTGAAGAAGAGGAATAAGTGGGGGATCAGTAGGAGGAGGAGGAGGAAGACTCACCATCTATCAGCAGGTCATTTACAGAATGTCACTCTCAACATGAAATACCTGAAAGTCTCTCTTTCTCTTGCCATTTCTCCAGCCCTATGTGCTTTCATAGCCAGTGCATCTTCAGTGTCTTGTATTCACCTTTGTGGAGGTCAGCCTCCGCCTCATTTTCCAGAAAGTGTACCCTCCATCACGTTCTCTCCAGACCACCATGATGTTTAACATAGTCAAAAACCTCCACTTTTGGGACAGGATGCTGTTTATGAGCCAATTCTCCTTTATGTTCAGATCATGTACGATACTGATGTTTTTATTCTTCTTGGTGCATGGTAATCTAAGAATATTTCTGTAGCGTTTCAGTTCAAAAGCTCTGAATGTTATCTTCAATGACTGAGTCCATGACTCACATCCATAAGCTACCGTGACAAAGATGCATAATCTCAAGAAAAAGGAACAATAAAACAATATAGGTTGCATCTCTGCAGCTTTTCTAAGTAACGCTTACCAGCAAGAACTCCGAGAGCAATAATCCACTTCTGGCCGACATCAAAACGAGTTCCATATTCGTTATCATATCGTTCCTCCTCAGAAAAAGCACCTGTGATTACCTGCCCAACAGGATACATTACCTGGCTAGTAATAAAAGAAAAAAATTAACTGCATCAGTCTTCTTCTTCTTCATCTTCTTCTTCTATTTTCACCCTTTAAAAAGTGGTTTGCATGTTGTGTCGTGGTTTACATATGGGTTTACATGGGTAGAAGGGGTACCAGGTGAAGTCCTGGGAAGTAAAGGCGGCTGACATGATGCTGACCACATCACCCACCAAATGCCGAATGGTCTATAAAATACGGGTCTAGCCCTCTATACCCAATATGCCTGAAGGCGTGGAAAACATTCTTTACCTTACTTTATATGTGTTGAGATTGGAAATTACAGCATTTGGGATAAGCCCGTATTAGCTCCATCTCCATCAATAACCAATCACCATACTCATGGTGGCCGCTGTCATCTGGCTAACTACTCATCTGGTCTTTTCCTGAGTCTCGAGTGGAGCCCAAAACCCACAGGCACTCCCCGCTGCATCAGTCTCTCCAGGAACAGGTGTTTGATATCTTCCATTTTACTTCTTATTTCGCCCCAGCGGCGAAAGATCAAATCTGCCTAGTGCAGATGCAGTATACAGCAAGTGGGAGTGCCAGTCCAGTCAACCTATCTGGCTGCTTGTTCCCAAGCCCTCCTGCATGGCCTGGGCAAAATATCCATGTGACTCTCACCACCTGCGACCTGTGGATTTATTGACCCAATCCACATAAATAAAACCTGATCTGACCTTCCAGAGCATGCTCTCGGAATCTGATACCATGAAAATATGTGAGATACATGAGATTTCATTGTCTTTTACAGAAGGGCTGCAATATCTCCCCCTTTCCACACAATATATGCAGTTTCATGAAATTTTTTGTTGTTGCTTTTTACAACATGCTTTGGGCGGGGGGGGGGGGGGGGGGGGGTCCTATTCCCCCCCCCCCCCCCCCCCCCCCCCAACAAAATAGAGCCCTGGAACTAACTCTCAAAGGAATCGGCATCAGCCAACAGTCTTATTATCAAGTGCCTTGCCAGACATTGGCTTTCATGTCCCTCAGAAGAACTTTTATCACTGACACTTTAGATCTCCTAATGTGAGTTCTGGGATCCCATCTGTCGGAGGGGAGAAAAACATACCCTCTCCGCTCACCTAAATGTGTACACATCATAGGGTTTTTGGTTAACCCATACATCCCACGCTTGACTAAACTCCTGATTTCCCAGTCAGTTGTTATGCTAACCCTCTATGCTCTAGGTTTCTTTTAGACCTATTCTTGTACTACAGGGCTATTACTCTTCAGTTACAAATGTATTCTATATAGTTAAAGCCGTTTCCATAATAAAAGCTAACACAATGGTCTGGGACTGAAAGAGTTAACAATCATAGCATAAAATACAAATAACTAAGGGTTTGCTGAAATCAGATGTTAGGACAAAAGAGGCAGATATCACAGCCTAGCTGTAAACCACAGTGTAACATGCCAGCCACCATTTTAATGGTGAACATAGTAGATGAATATGTTCTCAACCAATCTTACTGATATTCTGCCAGGCTATTATCTTTTATTATCAAGCATAATGCTTCCTTCAACTGCCTGTCGATAAGTTTTATGATTTTAACACTTCAGACCCGACCATTATTTATCTATAATTTTCAAATTCTTAGAAACGCAAGAGTTAAAAAGTATGTAAAACCTCCTTGATATAGGAAGAGTTATGTAACACCCGTTTTGTACTCAAAGAGTTAAATAACAACTGCTTGCTACTGACAGAATTAAACAACCAAATAAGATATTCTGGGTTAGTGTAACCACTCTCTGTGATCATCATCATCATGCAGTAGGTTCTTTTAAAAAAAAAAAACATCTCTATCCGCAGCCTGCCAGAGAGCCATTCTGTTCTTTGTAAACTTTTCCTATACTGATGGTGCCAGCTGCAACCTGATTATAGGTTTCCCCCCTTGCAGAGGGAAAATCATCCACACCCTCTGCTCTCATTCAGCTGAATTGTTATCTCTAGAGATGAATGTTCTATCTGTTCTTCTGCACTGGTTACTTGATTCCAGAGAGTTCACTTCCTGTATTTTGAGTGGGGCAGGAAGGGAGGTCGCCGAGTCTGATGATTTAGCAACGTATGGCTAGTCCTGTCACCTGGAACTGTGCTGGTCAGGGTTTTATTTCTACCTCCGAGAGAAAACATCCTCAACCTTATTCAGGATTCAAACCCTTTTCTCCCTCGAACTCGGGTCTCCCGGAGAAAGTTCACTACATCCGTTTTATTGCAAATTAGTTCACCACTCAGGTGCATCAGCAGGTAATCTGTCAGCCTGCTCATTACCACGGTGAGCTGTTTAGTACACAAAACAGTTTTGAAAGAGAAGAACTCCACCTACCAAATGTTGAACATCCTTACCTGTATTTACTAGGGGTCGTGGGAATGGATGTTGTCGAAGCGTTGCCACCCGTCACAGCTGTGGTTGGCGCAGCTGTAGTACTAGTGATCACCTCACAGCACACACCCTGGCCTGGGTTCGGGCAAGAAGGGTTGCCAAATAAGCTGCCATATGCTCCATTTCTCAGGTCCTCAGTGATAGGGTTGACCATGCCATTAGTCACAGTCAAATTACTGAGCTATCACAGGGAAAAAACAATCAATGTGACAAATACATAGCAGCACCGAGATCAAGAATAGAAGAGGCCAGAAAAAAATGCATTAAAAAAAAAATCTTATGCAATAAATCCCTTTCAATCGTTTCTCCAGGTATGCCGGTGTAGTGGGTAATAAACAGTGAGACGGATTGGCTGGATCTAAACCACATGGTGGTGAATTGATACATGACAAGGCAGATGTGGTCAAGGCCCTTTAGGGAACAAGCAATGGAATCAGTAGAGAAACAAGATTATTATGTCCTGGAGAGAATGAGGCCGCTGGGTGTAACCAGAGGGTCTGGCCGGCTCACTAAACTCAGAGGAAAGGCAAGACGGACATATAACCAGATTGTGACCGGTACCATCAGTACTGGAACTCTGCGCTGGCTGCTGAAGATGAGGACGGAGCATGCATGGACATGCCCTGAGTGCTGTGATGTCAATTCTTGAGTCAACTCAACTCAACTAAATCCCTATCATGGGAGGTGAGAAAAAGAATGTGTGTATGCTATACAGAACCAGTTTTTACACGTGGTTGTAAATTCTGAACAATTAATAAATAAGCCAAACAATATTTAGAGGCCCCAGTGATGTGGTTTGACAGAAGAATGCTTACAATTCCTTGGACAGCCAAAATGAGTAACCCAGATGTTTTGACAGAGGCAAGGACCTGAAGACAACATTATCACAAATATCAGAATGAGAAGGAACATCTGACCACTGGAAAGATTTGTGGAAAGAAAGACAGAGGAAAACAACCAGTTATCAGGGCAGGGAGGGGTGTCAGCATATGAAATGATACATGCTGTTTAGGGATCGCAGGGCGTGGAGAAGCATGATGCCCACAAAAGTCGGCAAGGCACATGATGATGATGATGATGATGATTAGCGGGAGGATGATGAAAGCTACTGAATAACATCTGGTTTGAAGCAACGTATATTTTCTTTTTTCATTTCCATCTTCTTCTTCTTCAATCATTTTGTCAGAAAACCCATGCTCATCTTCAGTATATCCCTCAACGTGTGGCAACTGATAAAACCAGTTCTATGTAAGTTTACTGTTCTTCTTTAGCTATCTGTATAGTGTTCAAGTTTGGCGACACATCTTTTAACCTGAAGTACTTGTAGTCTTTTGAGTGTTGCTGATTCAATGTCATCTCTTGAATCACTTTCTCGTCCCACCTCTTTGAGAACACTAAGAATGTCAGCCCTATGTGCCAATGGTATGAACATAATCCTTCACTGTGTATTTTACTACTAAGGATTTGATCCTCAGCCTTCCTGAATAGGAGCCCAGTGTACTAACCCCTTGGCTAGCAGCTCCTGAACAGTTTTGCTACAAGGGCAAAAATAACACTGTAAACAATTTATTATGCATTTCCATCTGTACTTAAGATCCCAAAAGTTACAAGTTAAATGCATTATAAATCAAATGCCAAACAAAGTAGGTCATGTTCTATTGATAACTTTGTTGGACTGGTCTACTTTCCTGGGGGTTACGGGTGTGCCGCTCTGTTGTTTGCTTTCTGGCTTGCCTTGCATTTACGTTTTTCTTTTGAGAAAGAGAATGCCTAGGTTGCAGCTCCCTCTAGGGGGATTGTGTGTTAGACCCAGTTTGTCAATGTTTTTGAAGTGTTAAAAGCACTGGCGTGCTGAAATATACAACATGAGATAACGACATTGTGGAAAATCCCGTAACCTTGTGTGAAGGGCGCGCGGCTCAAGGTCGACCAATCAGAAGTGAGCTGGCTGAAGGTCAACCAATCAGAAGTGAGGTAGTATGTAACAAGGTTGTTAATGGGGGGGGGGGGGGGGGGGCTAACTTTACTTTTACCTTCTGTATATTCTTAGGCAGAAGTGAACAATCATCAAATAGGACTGAACTAGGAAACACAGGGATTGAGGAAACAAGGAAATCCAAAGGAAACCACTTGATAAAAACTGATCAGAGATGCCAAAGGTGCTGGAGGATCCCATTGTCCCTGTTTAGGTTCAGGTTCCATTTTGGAGAACAAAGAAGACACTGCCCCCCCCCCCCCCCCCAAACAAGCATGCCATAGGAGTTGACTAATTAGGGGTGTTTTCTCCAATGCTGGAGTGCATCTACATGAAAAGTGAGGAACCAATAGCCTGCATACAAAAACGCCATATCTGTAAAATGGATGTACATGTAAAACTCAAGTTCTGGCACAAGACCAAAGTCCAGGAGTGGACAAACAACCAGAATTTTCTGAAGGAGTTTACAGCTGGGGAACGCTAAGAAGAAGAAGAAGAAGAAGAGGATTCCCTTCATGATACTGAAATAACTGCACAGGACAGAAGGGAATGGAAGAATAAACTGCTAGCCCAGTGTGACATATACCAGCACAACAAAATAGTAATGATTTCTGTCTATAGTAACTCTCTTGGTTTCTCCACATGGTGAGACACGATTTGATTGCACAAACTGAACTTCAAGGGGGGAGGAGGGTGTGGGGTTGTAGTCAAAGAAGATGAGGACAAAGAAGAACCTGGAATGATAGCATCAAGAAATGGACAGGACTAAGTTATCATACACTTGTTCAACAAGCTGGAGACAGAGGAAGATGGGGTTTTTTGTGTGTTGGTGCTTCCAATAATACACCCCCACGACCCTAAGGGGTCAAGGGTTATGTTACATTATAGTAACTCAAGATAAGAAACAGATGAGACTTACCGGCTGGAAAGTGATTGTGCTGCTGGCATCGTTCTTGACATTGAACACATAGATGGTGTATTTGATGTTGTTGTAGAGCAGGTCCCCAGAGCTGTTCATGTGCATGCCCAGCTTTGTTTTCAGCTCTAAATATAAAGCACTGACTTTGCTTCCCAGATTACGGTATTTACTGCAGAACTGGTAGGTATTTCCTCCACACTTCATGAATGCATTGTCTATTCCCTGAAAGAAAATATACACGACATATCTTGCTTATAAACAGTATACCTACCCCCATGTGGTTTCCAGGGCACCATTGTGTGATGGTTGTGGTGGTGTTGGTGGGTGGGTGGGTGTGAAAGAGAGAGAGAGAGACAGAGAATGAGAGAATGTGTGTGAAAATGAGAGATAGAGAGAGAATGAGAGAAGAGACCCACTGCCCTCTAACAAGCATGTTGAAAAAGATGACTAATTAGGCGTGTTTTCTTTGAAGTCGGAGTGCATCTGCCTGTGAGGTCAACAGTCTGCCAACAAATAAGCCTGACTGGTTTCACTGCATCTGCCTGTGAGGTCAACAGTCTGCCAACAAATAAGCCTGACTTGTTTCACTGATGTGCATGCAACACCTAAGTTCTCAAACAAGACCAAAGCCCAGAAGAAGATGAACAACCAGAACTTTCCACTTGAGTTTACAGCCAGTGAAAGCTGAGAAGAAGAAAAAGAAAAGCATACTGAAGTTAAAGGCTAGCGAACAAGAGGTAGACAGTGATACAAGTTAAAAAGATAACATCAAGAAATGAACAAACAGCAGTCACAGCGTCTGTACAACAACATTGTATTGTATATCCACAAGGACAAATACATTGGACATTCTCCTCCTTCTTGTCTAGTCCTGTGCTGTCTTTAAGTGTCAGGTTTTGAAGAGGCATTGGATGCAAGCCTTGGTATGTGCTATGTCATAAGCATGGAGTGTCCTTTGCAGAACTTTGCCATCATCAAGGTATGCCTGACAGAAACTCAGTCTCTCGCCAGTTCTCCCACCTCCCCATTTTCATGATGGTTGGCCCTGTCGCGAGACGCCGCTTTAAGTACACAATGATAGCTTAAATGACGTACCACCCCTTTTGACTCTTATGTTTTTTCTCTCTTGGCTATGTCAAGAGTGAGATCGTTTTCGCCAGAGATGATGTAGAGGGAAATCCCTATGTGTATACAGATGCTGTTTGGGAAAATCCCAGTTTAACTAGTTTGTAAATTCCCGGCACGTCAGTGCCCATCGCTTTCACATATTGACGTACTACCATCAACTGTGTGGCAAAAACTTTGCTACAAATTTAGATACGCTAAGCACACGCGACCACGATCATTCACTTCCGGATGCTAGCAGAGGCGAGGGTGCGTTTTGAAAAAGACAACTTTAACTTTATTTTTCAAGCCGCCTATAAACCTAGCTGTATGGTCGAACACACCATATAGTCTTAACATCTACATCCACGTGAAAAAAATAATTATTACCTACATCGTGATTTCCTTTTCGGAGCACTATTTTGTGTGATCTTAGAATCGTACCAAACAGAAGAAATAGCAAGAGGATTAATTTTAGCTGCTGTACCCGGATCAGAAACTAGATCTTTGAGATGATATTCCTAATTCCTATTATTCTGTATCTAGGATGCTATTTCTATTTATTGTATTTAGAATTAGAAAATTCATCTCCTGTTGCTGGTAGATAAACGATCTATGGCTGTTTATCATGGTCTGTGTACTGACTGGTAACATTTCACTGGAGACGTTTTCTTCTCATTTTCATACTTCTATAATTCCTGATATTTACTTTGTGTTTCAGTAAATGCTGGTTTTGATTTCAAGACAGATACTCATGAGATTATCTTACTTGTACACAGCCTTAATTAATAATGTAATGTCCATGACATTCTGTCTAAGACAACTACACATTACCAACCTGTTTTATCAGCACCCCAAAAGCTGGCCACAACCAGAAATTAACCACACAATGGTTAATTGTGCCGCTCTTATCTAGAATCCTCAACATTTATAGAGATAATCCTACAGCACACTGTCCGATTTTGTGTTGCATTTATAACTGCATATTGCTGTCCGAGCTTGAGGAAATATGCAGTAGTACACTATCATCATGAAGGAAAAGACGGAAGACCATTCATCTGGACTGGACAGTAGTCAGAAGTGGCAGCTATATAAATGACCATGCTGAGGGACAATTTTTTCCATTTCTGACAATATGAAGAGAGAGGGGAGAGTTGAAAAACTATTTTATTTTGCAGAGTAATGGGGACTATACATTTTGATCGTTTCCATCTCTAGCTGCTGAGAAGCCAAGGACAGATTCCTTGTTCCGTGTGGCAGGATGAGCCCCAGAACATGGACAGGCTGGTCGTAGTTGATGACTGAAGTGCCCAGAGAAAGGTCTTGGTGATTGGGAGAGATCCAACATTCCATCTCAAAGTAAAATGGATGAGCCTCTGGGAAACCCCAGGTGGTAATTGTTGTGTTAATTCTCACTGACCCTCTCATGACGAAAGTTTCATGTGACTATTATTATTATTTTCTCTCATATCTATTTAGTATGAGGACTGTATTTTAAAAGTACTAAATGATTGATATTGACTATTTTAATAAACATATCTATGATTGATTACACATCCATAGTTAGAGTTGAATTCTATTTCTAGATGTGTGTATAGTGTCAATTTAGTGCTGTCCATCAATATACCTCTTCTAGATGGGTGCTTAATTTAATGAACAGAAAGGAAAGTTGTTGGGAGGGTTAATCTGTCTAGCTTTTCATTTAGTAAGTGCTGGCTGGGTATCTAAATTCCCTTTTCCCATTTCTGGGAAGCGGGGATATTCAGGCGGCTCACTTTCTATCACAAGCCAATTCAAGTCTGTATCTCAGTATCCAGGGTCACTGACTACTCTTTGCATCAAAATACAGCTGTCTCGGCTTCTCGCTTGCATCAGGAGGGAGGGTTTAAACCCACATCACCACCATATTGAGTAAAAGAGAAACCTGTTCCATAACAGGCCCCTGCCTCTCCTTTCTGGTACCATGTCTTCTGCTATTATTTTTTTCAAATCTGCCATGGCGCTTGATATGACAACAATATTTCAGCTTCCAAGACAAGATGCTGTTTATCAGCCAATCTTCCTTGATGTTCAGATCAGCTTAATATGTCAGTACTTCTTCTACAAAGCGGTGTCCATGGCTTAGGCCTTGCAAATCCCACTTGTAATTCGAACGTACCACAATCGAAACCCACTGCCGGTTGCGTGGATTTGTTTTATCATAGTATAGTTCGTCGCAGGTCAACCCAGCCTAAAATGGGTACCAGGATGTTTGTCCTGGAGAAATAAAGACAGCCGGCGTAATGCTGACCATATTACGCACCTAGTACCGTTTGGTCTGTAAAAATATGGGTGCTCTTCCCATATACTGATGCACCTAAAGGCGTGAAAAGGAATCTTTCTATAGAATTTCAGCTTAAAAGCCCCTATGTGCTATGCTGGTATTTACAGCCTCAGATCATTCACTGCCTGTGTGGTTGACTTTGAGGTCTGCCTCTATTGGGTCTTAGTGGTGCAGGGCTCTCTGTCATGACCACAACATCCAGCTTAAGAATGGAGGTGGAGGCGGTCACTGCAGCTTTCCGCTGGCTAGAGAACACGACACACACACACACATCATGACTGTAACTGATTCAGAAAACACGCTGAGGAAGATCAGAACAGGTATGCTTCGTGCAGAGTGGCATGCTTCGCTGCGGAGGACACGGGTGAGGAGTCTTGTCTGGATTTGTTCACCAGTGCACGCTGGTGTGTTGGGAAATGAACAGGCGGACAGACTGGCTGGCTCTGCACAACTTGGTGGAATACTGATACATGATAAGGCAGACGTGGTTAGTGCCTTGTGGCAGAGCGTGTACAGTCCGGAGGAGCAGATGGATCACCACAGTCTGATGAGATTGATGCAGCGGGGAGTGACGAGAAGTTCTGGCAGATGCTCGAGGCTCATAGGGAAGGCAAGACGGATGTTTAATCAGAATGCTACTGGCACCATTAGTATTGGAACTCCGCACTGGCTGCTGAAGATGGGGGACGGAGCGCTTATGGGAATGCCCTGAGTGCTGTGATGTCGGTTCTTGAATCAAATCAAATCAATCAAATCTCTGTCATGAACTATCTGGTGGTAGTCTTAATACAGTCCAAACCAATTGATGTGTTGTCTATTGATGTAGTCTAGTACTGGTTCTGTCCCAACTTCTTTCCTGAAACTGTCATTTCTTATCCTCTCTTCTAGTTGGGAGTCGCCGTGGCGTAGCAGCTAGACGCTTGTGTGCTGACAGGAAGGTTGTGGGTTTGCTTCCTGGTGGAGCCGGACATTTTTATAAAATGACCTTGACTCCCCAGTCAACCCAGCCTTGAGTGGGTACCGGGTGCAGTCCCGGGAAGTAAAGGTGGCCGTAGTGATGCTGACCACATCACCCATCTTTTGCTGATTGGTCTATAAAAATATAGGTCTAGCTTTATATGCCCTATACGCCTAAAGGTGGGGAAAAGGGGACTTTACCTTTTTTTTTAACTCTTCTAGTTACATTTAGGATTTCTTGTGGACATTTTATGTCTGTATGGATTTTTCGCTCGGCTGATGTTAATATCCATGTTTGGCATCGGTAACACAATGCTGGTAACAAAATCCTGTATTAAAAAGTGCTTTTTTGATGTCAGTTGTTTCAGCTGTTCAGAAAAAACTGATGATATCTGTCCAATGGTTTCATTTGTTTTATCACCCAGTATATTGTAGGGGACAAATGTGCTTTAGTGTGTATTGAATAAATGTAGGATGTAAAAAGATATATAACATGTTGACTGATGCACTAATTTAATCAAGGACAAACTGCATTTCTGGTGGTGACTTGTCAGCTTTGGCACCTCTAGCATCTGCATTTACTGCGTAGGCATATTTCTGGATTGTTCAGGGACTAATTGTTTGTTCACCATTTTTTTTTCTCAACAAGACATTTAATTTGATTCATACTGGCACAGGACCGGAGCAAGTATGGGGACACCCGACTGCAGTGAAGTTGAAACCTTGACTAAGACCAAGTAATAGCAAGTCCATGTGCGTTGTTTGAGATGTAGAAGTTCATATTACTTTACCTGAATGATGGCCTTGACACTGGACAAAGTATAATATACACTGAATTTGACAGGGCTTGCTGTTGTGTCACGAGTCAAATCCAGTGGCCTGAAAAACAGCAGAGTGGAAGTGTGTGAACCCAGTGTTGAGCTCGCAAAATAGCTGAACACAAAAACATGTTTGTCTGCAGAAAGGGGGAGGGAATGGGATTATCATCTACCAAATAAATATGACATAACCTTAACAGTGATATCCAGAAACTGATGTCACCAAATCTCTGATTTTGCTAATGAAATGTGTTGCAGACAAACTCAGACATTTTTTTTTTAAGCATCCAGAAACCATGAGTTGTAAACCCTTTGGCTTGGTACTATGGATATCACAACCCTTCGGCCTTGATTCAATTAAAGGTACCATTAATCTGGGAGAAATGTGGCTTTTCTGCCTACCTCCGGGAGTGAACCCAGACCACAAGGAAGTTCGTCACCCGGCTGCCGCGAAAGTCAGGTTTAACCAACTACGCTAGAGAGCTGGGCACAAACTCAGACATAGGATAGAGTATCTGTCAGGACACTCTGATAAAAAAATATAAGCATTTCATGCTTCTCAGGGGATAGAGTATCTGTCAGGACACTCTGATAATAAAATATAAGATTTTCATGCTTCTCTGGGGATAGAGTATCTGTCAGGACACTCTGGTAATAAAATATAAGCCTTTCTTACTTCTCTGGTCAGTGAGTTTACAGATCAAAAGAGTGTGGTAACCTCTCTTAGCAACCGTTTGTCTGGGGGGCAGGATTGTAGTGGTGGACATGAATAAATACATAAATTACACATGTATATATACACACACACATATATATATTTACACACAACAACCCACCCACACTCCCATGGCACACACACGTGTATTTACACACAACAACCCACCCACACTCCCATGGCACACACACACATACATTTACACACAACCCACCCACACTCACATGGCACACACACATTTATTTACACACAACAACACACCCACACTCCCATGGTACACACACATATATTTACACACAACAACCCACCCACACTCCCATGGCACACACACATACATTTACACACAACAACCCACTCACACTCTCAAGGCACACACACATATATTTACACACAACAACCCACCCACACCCTCATGGCACACACATATATATTTACACACAACAACCCACCCACACGACACACACACACACATATATTTGCACACACACATGAAAAACTATTTTTTTTTTAAAAGGTGATGTGGAATGAATAAGATATAGGTGACATCTTAAATGATAGTGCATTTTAAACTGTTTATCTGTTGTGACTGCTTCTTCCATCGATGATGAACTACAATTCTAGCGGCAGCCTATTGGTGTAGGCCTTTCTGGTGCTCTCTTATGCATTTAATCACGTTGACACTACTGGTTTTGCCGAGACTGCAGTCTGTTTCAACTTGTTTCACAAGAGATAGTGAAAGGAATTCTGTGTAATTTTTTTGTAACTGGCAGAGGAATAGAGCAATTATGGAGTGACCTGTTTGCCAAGAAGCTGGAACTGCTGGTAACTGCTGCCAATCATCTCCTCTCCTCTCTTCTTTATGTTCACCAGCTGTAAACTCCAGCACAAAGTTCTGGTTGTTCATCCACTTGTGGACTTCAGTCTTGTTCCAGAACTTAAGTTTTGCATGCACATCAGTTTTACAGATCTAATTTATTTGTATCCAGACTGTTGTTTCCTTGTCGCTCATTCAGATGCACTATGACTTTGAAGGAGCCTCCTATGACATGCAGTGGGTCTGTTCTTTTTTCTTCAAAGTGGGTCTCCGGAACACACACAAGGAGCCAGTCCACAGAAACCTACCTCTTGCTTGTTAAATAATCTGTCATCCAAACTTTGCCGACATCACTGTTTAGACCAGGGGTTGAGTCACTCATGTTTAACATCTGAAGAAAGCTGTTGAACTCATTTAATGTGGCAGTAAAGTCGGCAGGCTCTGTTAGGTCAATAATGATGGTGTTGTTACCCAGTGCTGCCTTACTTTCCAGCAGCTGTCTGTGAATGTAGCAGTAGTTTATTTAAATTAATAATATCCTGTTCAATCCTTAAGATGTATAAATGGGATACGTGGAGTTTATATATAATAAAAAGAATTAACAATAAATGAAGAAATTGAAAATGCCACAATCTCTGAATAAAGGTAACGTCAGGAGATTTGGACCAGTGTTTCTGCACACGGTTATAAACCATAAGTTTGATACCACCAGTACATACAACTGATAAGAAACTGTCTGCTTGTATCGCCGTCCACATGAAACTCGGTTGCTACAGCGACATTCCTCCATTTACTCCAGAGTATTAACTCTGATACCCATTTCCTAGCGGCTGGGTAAACCCCAGGAACCACCCAGTTTCGAACACAGAAAGTCACAGTTTGGATTTGAAAGCGAGTCTCCTATCCACTGCGCCAACGTGACTCTATAATAAATAGGACAAATAAGAGAATAAATACTGACATTTTAAAAGATCTGATATCAGGGAAGATTGGCTAATAAACAGCAGCTTGTTTCGGAAGCTGAATCACTTTTGGTCATATCAAGCGCCATGATAGATTGGAAAAAATTACAGCAGTGGGCATGATACCAGGAAGGAGGGGCAGGGGCCGACCAATATGAAGACAGCCGCAAGATGTAAGTGACTGCTTGAATATTAAAGTACACAAAATGGAAGAGCTGGCGAAACACCAAGTTTCTTTCAGACAGACTGTGACCAGAGCGACATTCTTCTGCAAAGGACCTGTTACTTGATGATGATAGTTTTTAATCTTTACAGATTTTTGATATTTATGTTCATTTATTACTTTTTTGGCCATTTCTTCTTCTTCACCTTTTAGTTCATCTGCATAATTCAACTACATGTGACTTCATCTGGCATCTGCTTACTGGGTTAGCCTTCTCAGACACTGATGGCCATTTAATATTGTATGTAATATGTGATCATTAAAACATTAAAAGATTATAGAATTTAAGTGCTAAGAATAATACATCTCTTACCCGTGTGGGTTCGGGGGCCCTATTATAGGGAAAACAAGAACAGATCCACTGCCTACCCAAAAGCATGTCGTAAGAGTCGACTAACTGGGAGCTTCCTTTGAAGTCAGAGTGCATCTGCCTGAGAGGCAAGGAACCAGCAGTCTGCATGCCAATGAGTCAGATCTGTAAAAGGGATACACATGCAACACTCAGGTTCTGGAACAGGGCTGCAGTCCAGAAGTGGATGAACAACCAAAACGTGTCCGCCGGAGTTTACAGCTGGTGAACACCAAGAAGAAGAATAATAATAATACATCTTCTCTTTAATCTCAGTGTTCACCGGCTGTAAACTCCTGTGGAAAGTTCCGGCTTTTCATCCATTCTTGGACTTCAGTCTTGTTCCAGAACTTGAGTCCTGCAAGCACATCCGTTTTACAGATCTGACTCACCTATATGCAGACTGTTGGTACCTCTCTTCTCCGACCCCAAGTAGTTGAATTTTATGGCATGTTTGTTAGGGGACAGGGAGTTAATTTCCCCCCCCCCCCCTTACAAGGAGGCCCCAGAACCCATACAGTAAGAGTAGTTTATTATAAGTGTACTTTATGGCATTAAGCGGCAGGACAAGATCACAAATACTGAGGTACTGGAAAGAGCAGGCATTACAACAGTCTTCTCAGTGCTCAGCCTATGAAGGCTCAGGTGGCTGAGTTACACCTGTCCTTAAGGACATGCATTAGAGATGGGTAGAAGATGTCGTGGCCGACCTCTGCTACGATATAAAGATGTGTGCAAACGGGACATGAATGATACAGGTACTGAGGTGGACTCATGGAAACAAAATGTCATGGACCATGTTGTGTGAAGGGGGCACATCAGAAAGGGAGTGATAATGAAGTAAGATATTATTGCAGAAAGGATGAAAGCTGAGCGTCTAAGGAGAACCGGCCAGTCTATTTGCCTGCTAGTTTCCCAACACACTGGCATTACCTGGAGAAAATATCCAAAAGATGCTAACTACCCAGGACCTCTGAAGAGAAGCTTGCCACTATGCACAGAGCATGCCTGTCTCCACCTTTCAAGCATCCTTTGGATATTTTCTCCAGGTGATGCCAGTGTGTTGGAAAATGAGCAGGCAGACAGACTGGCTGGCTCTGCACCACTTGGTGATGAATTAATATATGACAAGTTAGATATTGTGAGGGCCCTTTGGGAACGGATGAACAGTGCGGAGGTGCAGATAGATCATTGAAGTCTGAGGAGAATGGCCCTGCCAGGAGTTACCAGGAGATCTGGCCAACGCTTAAAACTCAGGGGAAGGATAAGACAGATATATAACCAGACAGTTACTAGTACCATCAGAATTGGAACTCTTCGCTTACTGCTGAAGATGGGGTCTGAGCACTTTATGAGAGTCTCCTGAGTGCTGTGATGTCGATACTTAATTCAACATCAACCTTTCAAGTCAGGTTACTCACCGATCTCTTCCTATTCTCGACGTGAGAATGAATATAAAACTGCTCAGAGTGCTACTCAACATATTCATTTCGGTCATCAAAGAGGACACCTTAGATGCAGACATAAGTGGCACAATGTATTTCACGGAGACACTGTTGAAGAGTCTGGTTAATATGGTGCTCATCTGCATGAAGAAATATCAAAGACGGTAAATTATTGTTTTAAGTAAATAAGTAAAGGACAATTTTCATTAACTTTTTTAGTCCTTTGGGTTTCTCCATGGTGAAGTGGTCAAGCCGCCTGCCTCGCGCTCTGAAGGTTGTGGGTTCGTTTCACGGTGGCGCCATTCAGTTCAGGAGTGCAATTTTCACTGAGATTCTTGGGGATCGTCGCCAGAGCTACGGAGGTCATGCTCTGTGTGGCGCTCTCAACAGGCAGCTTGTTGTTCAGGGGAGAGAGACTGAGCTAAATGGGATAAAACCAGGTGCAATGAAGTCGATCCTCTCAACTCTACCTTTTAGTCGCAAACAATGCACTATGTATGAGAAGGATTTACTCATATGCACCAGTTAACATATTATTATTATACTTGTACATTTTTATGTTTAGTCAAAGCTTGCTAAAACACCTAACATCACATTTGTTTCCCATACAGATGAATGCTAGAAATAAAGCCAGTCTTACAGGCAATCAGAGAACAACAAATGAAGTGGTTTGGACACCTTACAAGAATGCCCTGGTACCACAGCCAGCCACACTGAAAAGTTACAACGGGTACCGAGCGAATGGAAGACCTCGGAAAAGACAGAGTGATGGCATTAAGAACAACCTTACAGAAATAAACATCAATTTAAAAAATGCTTTTGACAGAGCTCATCAACGAATGTTACATCTTCACTGAGGTACAAGGTGGAAGAGGAGAAGAAGAAGCAGAAGAAGATATGGGATGTGTATTTGGGTTCTGTGGATGTAGTATACCCATTATTTTGTTGCCTTCACAGTTGACTTACTAGGGCAGAATACTGTGACCTGGTATGGGCCAACTGAAATAATCTTGATGCAACTATGAGCACATCATCATCATGTAGCAGGTCTTTTGCAGAACGTTGCTCTCATCACAGTCTGCCTGAAAGAAACTGGTCTCTCGCCAGCTCTCCTGTACTTTAATTATTCAAGGAGTCACCTATATCCTGTGCCCATCTTCATGTTGGTCAGCCCCTGCCCCTCCTTCCTGGTACCATCTCTTCTGCTATTAATTTTTCAATCCGCCATGGGACTTAATATGACTTAAATATTTTAGCTTCCGAGACAAGATGTTGTTCATTAGCCAATCCATAATGTTCAGAGCTTTTAAAATATCAGTATTTCTTTTCTTTTTTGTCCATGGCATTCTGGGAATCTTTCTATAGCATTTCAGCTGAAAAACCCCTTTCTTTTTGTGAGCACAGGTGACATTAAATCACTGATATACAAATTTATAACAGAGGAATAGTTTTTCAAGATGGACCAAAATCCCAATAGTAGACATTCATACAAGTTATTTAATATTCCTAAAAGACAATGTTAGAGAAGAGGCAAACTTAAAATCGCATGCCTAGAAAACTGCTTAGACCAGTGATTCCCAAACTGTGCGCCGCGGCACCCCAGGGACACCCTTTTTAAGATGTTATGTGTTTCAACGCTACTGTAATTGAGACTTTGTGGTGATACTGCCACAAGAAGCCAAAGAAGAATAAGAAACCGACACAGGACTGGTGCCGGCAGCCGCCGCATGCAGGATTTACTGAGAAAAGAATCCCAGCACTTAGGGACTAAATGGTTTAATGTGTAATGAGGATAATCTGTCGACTAACTAACTGCCGCATTTTTGTCTGGAAAACTGACCTGGATAGACCTTGATTTCATATTTCCAAGAGACACTCTATAGGCGATGGGGTCAACATCACACAGGCTACCCACATGTACACCAAATTCAAGATAGGTGTATCAGCCATGTGCACCTGTGGAAAGGTGCCTAGGACAGCAGAACAATGTACTCTACAACTGTACTGAATCTGATACATTAGGTCAAACCTCCTAAACTCTATGAATCACTGAATGAGCTAAAAATGACAGTAAAATTTACACAAGAGGCAAAACTGCTGATATAGACAGCTTATTTCAGGCGATCAAAAAAAAAGGACACAGGCCACCTTTACTTCCTATTATATTACCTAGCACTCATTTTAGGCTGGGCTGACCCCGGAGCAAATCTAACTCAACATGGATTTGAGTTCCTACATATAACAACAAATTCCCTTTTGTAAATACCAACCTGCATCGTATCTATGTCTGCAGTGTATTGTATACAAGGTACAGTAGCAGCCGAGCTGGATCTTATTAGCTGGGTCAGTTCTTCATAGGCAGCCTTCCAGTGGCGATCAGAACTTGAGTACAAGATGATAACAAAGCTTGCATTCACACGATTTAGAAACGCAACAATTCCTTGCAAGTCGTATGAAAATGAGGGCCTCATTTTTAGCAGAGTTTCCTGATTCTGAAATGTGAGATCTGGGAACAAACAACAAAATATTTAACATGAATTTTAACTCTTTGGTCCCAAGATGTTTGCAGCAGATGCCCGGGGGAGGGAGGGGGGAGAGGGGGAACCACTATAAAACCAGAGAATCTAGACCTAGGAAGCAAGCTCTAAACAAATGTAAAAATCATGAAGACACATCACCTGTTGCTTGGGATTTAAGGAGTTAAAAGTAAATTCAGAGTTTTGTATTTAACATATTGTTGTTAAAAGTAGGATCGTAGAAAGAGACATAACCAACAGTGCATTGGGACTGTCCTTGGAAACAGCACACAGATGATCCTTACATTAAACCCCCCCCCCCTCCCCCCATGAATGCAGGCATGCACACACACTTTGAGGAAGTAACTGCAGGAAGTAATTTGTTTGTTTACAGAGATTTTAATATTCTGATTTTCTTTTGCAGGGATTTTTTTTTTTTAAGCTGCAATTTGTTTCATTTATTATTCATATCAGCTGGATGTAAAATTCTTTTTCCCCTCTTCCCCACCCTTTCCCCCCACATTTCTGCCACGAAAAAGAAAACAAATTGTGCAGTTTGAAAAAAAAAAAAAAAAACTAGCTGCTGCACTGTAACTACCTTCTGCTTCTTTTGTCGTCTTACTCATACTATGCTGTAGACCAGTGTCATGGTTTTCTCTGTTTGTCTTGCTCTTCTCAGGTGATGGATTTGTTAATCTTTTGGCAGGCTTCTGCTACACCACTTATCTATCTTTTTCTTGGTCTTCCTCTAGGCTTTCTCCCAGATGTTCTTCTGTAAAAAGTCTCACATGCAGTTTCTTCATTCGTCAATTTAACCAGACATGGTCTTACTTCAAATTTCTCTCTAATGCTGGTATTCGTAACCCTGTCTCTTCTTGTGTCACTACATAATCACCTGTATCTTTAGGTTTCTTATATCACGTATGATTCTCATATATACTTGTAGCTTTTTTCTACAGTCACAAGTTTAGAATACCACGGACTAAGAAGAAGAAAACCTACATGATCTGAGCATCAAGGAGAATTGGCTCATAAACAGCATCCTGTCCCAAAAGCTGAGGTGCTCTGGCCTTGTTAAACCTCATGGTGGCTGGGAGAGAACGGTGATGGAGGCTAGTTCCTGGAGAATGAGGCAGACCTCCATGAAGGTGGATACAAGACACTGAAGATGCACTGGTTATGAAAGCACACAGGGCTGGAGAATTGGCTAGAGCAGCGTTTCCCGAACTTTTCTTAGTCGAGGCGAATTTTTTCAATTGAAATTCAGCGCCCTAACCTAAGTAAAAGTATGACTTTGTATGTAAGAGATTGAAAAAATAAAATAAAATTTGTGTAGCTTTGAATATTTTGCGGCGCCCCTTTGAAGAGGTCGAGGCTCCCCAGGGCACCGCGGCGTAGTTTGGAAATCACTGGGCTAGAGAAAGAGTCTTTCATGCATGCTTTGATGACAGCGACAATCTGTAAAGCCCTTGGTGATTAATGATGATGATAATCGTAGCCATGTTTAACCGAAAGACAGGCTACATATTTTCATACAACAACAACAGCACAACTTACATGGAGAGTCTGCCACTGGACTGAACATAGTAACTGACAAATCTGCAGCAAGAGCGCCTGCATTTTCAGCATCTGTGTTTGTGTAAGGCCCCACATATGCAACTAGATTCTCCCTCTGCATATTGTCCACATTGATTCTACACTGTGCAAAGTCATACATGTTCTCTATTGTCTGAAAAACACACACGTAAGCCTGGTTACAGAATCTGGCCCAATGTAATGTGCCCATTTAATACAGAAATCTTTTCCTTTCTTCTGCATTCGACCTGAAAATAAAACACAGTTGGCACACTGTTGTGGTTTACAGCTAGGCTGTGCTACCTGTGCATTAGCCCAAGACATTTTGTTTCAGCACATCCTTAACTCAGTGGGTACCAAGGAGCGCATCAGGCGTCAATGTTTAACTAATTTAAGTGTCACATGATAAATAAAGAGTTAATTAGATGCCATTTAGGAGTTGCTTGTTAAGAAGCAGTGAGTTTATTCCAATTCCCACCCCACAGGATAAAATGCAGTTATGACATCACCATCAATTGCCTTTGCCAGCTGGCGTAGGTATTCATGCACCTCCACAGATCTCGGTCTCAGATCAACTGTCTTAAGCCATCAACCATCGTTTCTCTTGGTCTACCTCTGGCTCTTCTACCAGTGGTCTTTCCAGTCAAATTTTCCAGTGCTCCTTTTCTCATCACATGACCAAAGAACTTTGTTTGGCTTCTTCTCATTGTTGTATATAATGTTCTGCTTTCATTAGTCATTTCCAGGCAATCATTGTCAGGTATTCTGGCAGTCCAAGGTCTTCACAAAATTCTTCTTCAGAACTACATCTTAGTTGCCTCCAAACTCTTCTTAATTTGTTTGCTCACATTCTAAGATTCACTATCATACAACAGGCTCGATGTAACATTTCAGTATTTGTTTTCTGATGTTTAAGGAGATACTTTTCATCTTGTGAAATGCTGCCTTTGCCTGGCTGATTTTGTTCTTAATTTCTGTCTGAGATATGACTATTCATTTAAATAAATAGAAGCACATTTTGCAAAAAAATCCAACTGTATCTTTCCTTTTGGAACATACTAATGTAAATCATTAAAATTTCACAATCATGAAAGAAAAAAAATCAAAACTTGTCAACTTTAGTTATTAAAGAAAAATTCTTAAAATGTTAATCTGTTCCTTGTTCATTACAAGATTATCCTCGTTACATGTTAGGTACACCCACAACTGCTCTGATCTGTTCCTTGTTCATTACAAGATTATCCTCGTTACATGTTAGGTACACCCACAACTGCTCTGATCTGTTCCTTGTTCATTACAAGATTATCCTCGTTACATGTTAGGTACACCCACAACTGCTCTGATCTGTTCCTTGTTCATTACAAGATTATCCTCGTTACATGTTAGGTACACCCACAACTGCTCTGATCTGTTCCTTGTTCATTAAAAGATTATACTTGTTACATGTTAGGTACACCCACAACTGCTCTAATCTGTTCCTTGTTCATTACAAGATTATCCTCGTTACATGTTAGGTACACCCACAACTGCTCTGATCTGTTCCTTGTTCATTACAAGATTATCCTTGTTACATGTTAGGTACACCCACAACTGCTCTGATCTGTTCCTTGTTCATTACAAGAATATCCTCGTTACATGTTAGGTACACCCACAACTGCTCTGATCTGTTCCTTGTTCATTACAAGAATATCCTCGTTACATGTTAGGTACACCCACAACTGCTCTGATCTGTTCCTTGTTCATTACAAGATTATTCTTGTTACATGTTAGGTACACCCACAACTGCTCTGATCTGTTCCTTGTTCATTACAAGTATATCCTCGTTACATGTTAGGTACACCCACAACTGATCTGATCTGTTCCTTGTTCATTACAAGATTATCCTCGTTACATGTTAGGTACACCCACAACTGCTCTGATCTGTTCCTTGTTCATTAAAAGATTATCCTTGTTGCATGTTAGGTACACCCACAACTGCTCTGATCTGTTCCTAAGCATGATTCTTAGTGGGTTTACACAGAATGCTCAGCAGGCGTAGGAGTCAAAGGAGCTAACGGCGCCTTCTCCATTACAACCAGCAGCATGATGATGGGTGCTATGGCAGTAACGTAAGCATTCACGTGGCTCAAAACACAAAACTACACCTGTGCATTTGTACTCAGTGATTTCATGAATACAATCCAGAGGGCTCAGGCAGGTTCAGTGTGAAGGCAATGGCTTGAATCATTACAGAAGTCCACTGTGCATGCAGTCATTTTAATTTTGTACCGGGATATGCGGATGTGGATGGAAATGAAAGAGCTGATAAGCTGGCTGGATCCGCTATCACTGCTGCTGGTCAACCTATGGATCATGCTGATATCATTTATGCCCTCCGAAAAATAGGAAGGGTGGAGGACTTTGAGAGCAGTGAATCCATATCACCCGCCAGAATGACAGACTTGGGAGTTAGGATCGGCACAGCAAAAAACGAGATGCACACCAGAGGACTTGTTAATCAACACAGAACTGGTACTATTAGCCACTGGACGCTGGAGTTCATACTCAGGGAAGGATCTGACCACCTATGGACATGTCCGGAGTACAATGATGATAACCCAACTAACTAACTAACTAACTAACCAACTCCTGTTCTGTACTGGTTGATGTGGCAACCGAGAGCTCTTGCAGGGTTATTGCATCCAGCTGCTTCAACTGGTATATCTAGACCGCACCAGAGTCGGACAGAAATCATAATCCTCATTTTTTTAAATATCTGTTTTACGTGTTGTCTCTCATAAAGCAGTAATTATGTTCAATATGTCCATAAAAGGTCCACTTTCTAGGGTGGCACTGCCTGCAAGGTCATGCACCCTCTCAATGCCTTTTATACCAGCATGTCCTGGGACAAAGTTTAAGCGAAAATACTGATCTTCAATTATTTAAATGTCTACAGTTTTTGGACAAATGAAAATATGATGGCAGGCATGGAACAAAAGAGAAAACTTTCACTCAAAACCCACTCCAGTTAAAAAATTCATACACAAAAATGCACTTCACATAAAAAAAAACTGATACTCAAAATACATTAGGGACCCGTATTAGCGCAGTCGATAGGAGACTCGCTTTAAAATCCAGTTGCGACTTGCTGCAGCCCACGGCCAGTGTTCGAAACCAGGCGGTTCCCAGGGTTCACCCAGCCTCTAAGAAATTGGTACCATAGTTAACACACTGGGGTAAATGGAGGAATGTCACTGTAGCTACGGAGTTTTGTGCGGAAGGCGACACAGGCGGACAGTTTCTTATCAGCTGTCTGTACTGGTGGCAGAGCACTTATGGTTTATAACAGTGTGCAATAACGCTGGTTCACATCTCCCGACTTTACCTTTTTTTTTTTCTTTTTTTTTTTAAACATTCTACTCAAAAACACCTAACATACTCAAAACACACTTGACCTTCCCAAGTGGGCTCCGGGCACCATCTTGGCGGGGAAAAGGAACAGACCCACTGCTCTCTAACAAGCATTTAGAAAAAGGCGACTAATTAGGGGTGTTTCGACAAAGTCAGAGTGCATCTGGCTGTGAGGGAAGGAACTAATGGTCTGCATCTAAATAAGTTAGATCTGTAAAACAGATGCAAAACTCAAGTTCTAGAACAAGACCAAAGTCCAGAAGTGGACAAACAACCAGAATTTTCTGCTGGAGTTTACAGCCATTGAACACTAAGAAGGAGACACTTGTCTTTAAAAAAAAACACCCTGAGGTACTCACCTGTTCATATCTCATACAATTGTCAAATGCCACAGCTCCCATGCTCACTTGTCTGTTTCCCAAAACGGAATTAAAATACTTGTTAATTCCCCAGAAAAAAGCCTGAAATTAAAAAAAAAATTAAAAACATTTGCTATATTCTGTTCTCAAACAAATATGTCAGAGACAAAATAAACTAATTTGCAGGACATCAGGAGTCTCTCTTAGCAGTGGTGAAATATCGCTCACTAGCTTGGTTTGGGCACGTGGTGTGACATGGTTTGATTGCAAAGACTGTGTTTAAAGGAACATTGGGGGGTAGTTGAAGAAGAGGAAGGCAAAAAAGAACCTGAAATGACAACATCAAGAAGTGGACAGGACTAAGTTATCACGCACTTAATCATCAAGCAGAAGACAGAAGGCGGGTTTTGTGTCCTAGTACTTCCATCAATACACCTGCATAACCCTAATGAGTCCAGGGTTATGTTATTCTGTGGCTAGCTAAAGAAACAAACAATTTCAACAAAATTAAACAACAAAAGACTCAAAGCAATGATTTACCACTGTAAATTTAAACAAAGAATAAATCAACATATTATATTTGAGCATGGCAGATATTTCTTCTTCCGGCAGCCTTCACAAAGGCCGGTCAGCATATTTTGCAGTTTACAGCTTGGCTGCAATATCTACGCTGTTTGGTCTTTAATTTTCGATACAAGATGCCTCAAAGATACAATATTGACAGCTGTTGCCCTAAACCAAATACTTGTGGATTACTACACACAGAAGCATTGATGAGCATATTTTGACACCGCAGATATCATAAACGCTATCCAGAATGGACTAGTGGATAATGATGAATCTCTGACACTAACACGATTGTTTTGCATGGGAGTAAAGCATGGTGAAGCACGCCTATGCCATCTTAGAGGCAGAGACAGGAGACATTATAACCAACCTCCCATGAAAACAATTAGTATAAGTACCTCAAAGTGGCTGCTGCATCGGAGAACTGAGCACACATGGGGATGCCCAGTGTGCAGTGACGTCAATTGTGATAAGATAACATAACATAACATCTGTGTGGATTTTCGTATGTCCTCAATTAGTAGCCTTTTAAAACAATCTCATCATGAAGCTCTGGGTCTATTATTTTTCCCACTAAAATAACAGAGCCTTGGAACCCACATCAGTACAGTGTGCTTTGTTCTAAACATACTAGCATCACCTTTCCTCTGGAGTAAAAAAAAGCCAGCCATGGAAGGGATTATGATGCACAGGCAACACAGTCTCAACAATACTGTCCATACTGTGCCATAGAAAGAATGAACTTCATTCCCATGCCTCTCAATAGCACAATATAACACTAGTGTCTGGAAGAACTTCATTCCCATGCCTCTCAATAGCACAATATAACACTAGTGTCTGGAAGAAGTTTTTTTGCGTTTAATTCCTAAGTCTTCTCATCCCCATATTCTATGATCGACAGGGGGATTACGTGGTCTAATAGTATGGTGTCCACCTTGAATGCTTGAGATCTCGGGTTCAAGCCCCAGTGAGGGCTTGGATTTTTTCTGTTCATGTGGACTTCTAGTAATTTTCCCTGATCTCTGGGTAATGAGATCGGATGCCTGTGTGTACTGTTGCACACGTAAAAAAATCCCCTGACAGTTGGAAATCAAAAAGAGTAGCCTAACGGCTGAGCCCCGGCAAAATTTTGAGATACAAATCTACCCAAAATATTTCAGGATCTTCGCCGGTGCTACGGAGCCAGTGCACTGTGATGGGCTACTTCAGACTCAGACTTGAGTTACAAGTGGAAGGAGCAGAAGGTTACTACATGTGTGCCATGATGGTGATACGTTGTTCAAACCTTAAACCTCTTATGAATGCCCTTGGCACCCAGGTCAATCTAGCAGTCAAATCTGCTACCGGGACAATAAGTTATAATTAAGGTCAGGGGGGGGGGGGGGGCGATGACCTAATTGCACCAAGTTTTATCCCATAGGGCTCAACTTTTCTCCAAAGAACAGCCAACCAAACTCTAGCAATTGTGCCCAGGGATCCCCAAACAAACTGCACTCGAGAACTAACGACGCACCAGCCAAATGAACTCATGACCTTCACAATATGAGACATTTAATGGCTTGACCACTTCATCAAAGAGAACCCCCTCAAAACAAACACAGCTGATGTGAAGCTGACATCATAATCAATCAAATCCCTAAAGTCTGGACACAGGAAATAAAGAGTGAATGGGCGAAATTTGACCGCAATTTGGAATTATCACATTGAAATCATGGGAATTCTGCTAAGCGCATCAACCTTTGTTTACACTGCAAATGATGGACATCACAGTGAAGACCTTATGTAATATTCCAATTTAATAAAATGGTAATAAATTGTATTCCTTGAAAATATGCATTTCTGCCTATGTGTCCAGACTTTATGGACAAATAGGTTTAAAAACACATGCCTGATGCACCAAAGTTCCCAATGGTTATTTACTTTTACTGCTACTAACTTCATACATTCAACATTCCCTTTTATTCCGCCCCCTCTACATGACTGCTTTTTGAAAGATTAACACCTGATGACCAAAGAGTCACTATTCAGATGACAAGAAAAAAACAAGATAAAAACAAATCCTGGAAACATCATTCAACCGTATAACAGTTATATTAGGGCACTATTAAGTTTGCCCACTTGGAAAGATTACCACCTGATGACCAAAGAGTCACTATTCAGATGACAAGATAAAAACAAGACAAAATCCTGGAAACACCATTCAACCGTATAACAGTTATATTAGGGCACTATTAAGTTTGCCCACTCGGAAAGAATTCCTGGTGATGGCATACCACACAAAGTATACACTCAAAGAAAAGGAAGTAGAACACAAGACAGACCAAGAACAAGATAGAAAAAACGTCAGAGAAACTCTACACAGCATGATGTGTCTTTGGTCACGGTGGCCTGAAGAGCTACAAGCAGAAAATTGCATCTCCCCTCAACACTCAAAGTGGTACAAGAGGAAGTGAAGAAGAAAAAGATATCTTCTTCTTCTTCTTTGCGTTCACCAGCTGTAAACTCTGGTGGAAAGTTCTAGTTGTTCGTTCACTTCTGGACTGCAGTCCTGTTCCAAAACTTGAGTGTTGCATGTGCATCCATTTGACAGATCTGACACATGTGTGTGCAGACGGTTGGTTCCTTGCCCCTCAGGCAGATGTACGACTTCGTAGGAAGCTCCCAATAAGTCGACTCTTGCGACAAACTTTTGGGTAGGCAGTGGGTCTGTTCTTGTTTTCTCTATTATAGGGCTCCGGAACCCACACGGGGGAGAAAAAGATATAGGAGCACCTGTTACATTATGGTTTCTTCTAACTCGACATTCCATTACTTACCACCATGTTTAGAAATCCAACATCATTCACTGTTCTGTTACACTCGTATGCTGTGGCTCCACGTTCATTAACATCAAACATCCCTCCAACAACAAAATACTGGTTGGGATCCTGTTGGTTCGCTGGCCGGGTTGCTGCCATAGTGAAAGGAGGCAATGTAGGACATGTTGTCTGTTGTCCGTTCACAGCGAAGGGCATGGCCCCTAAGAGCATGCAGGCTACGAAAATGAGCCCCATCTGTTGAAACAAATATCTGATACTGTTAAAAATCAAAGGCACAATCTTCAAAACCCACCCACATTGGACAACAGCTTACTTAGTAACAGTTTTGTGGTGCCCCAATTTAAGTTGTTTTTTCTTGTTTCTCTTTTTGACTTCACTATGGTTGGTTGACTATTGTGGCTATTGTTTTTACAGGATGAGGTAGCCAATCTTTTTACAGGATGAGGTAGCCAATCTTTTTACAGGATGAGGTAGCCAATCTTTTTACAGGATGAGGTAGCCAATCTCATGCCTAACCCTAGCCTAAGTCACCTCTTAAGAAATGCCTGGTAGGGTACCGTGTTACTATTCTTTGCTTCCCATGAGAGCCCCAGTGACACATGTAATGTAGATAAAGATAGGGGAAGTGACATAATTATTAAAATACAAATACAAAAGGCAAGTGGAGCTTTCACAGAACTAGGGCATTTGTGGAGGTCAATGGAAATTAAAACTAATACTAAACTAAACTTAAAATGTGTAATTCTAAGGTCAAATCAGTACTATTGTAAGGGGTGCAATAGAGGGAATTAAATTGATAGAATCACGAATTGAGAGCTTTGGGAGAGAACAAGTTCCAGTGGACCGAGAGGGGAAGAAAAGATGCTGGCATTGGATAGGACACATAGTGATAAACCATGAGAACAGTACAACTAGAATATTTTTGCACTGGAACCCACAGGGGCATACAAATAAAAGAAGACCAAAACACACAAGAAGAAGGGAGCTAGAGAATGACGTTAACAAGATGTGGAGGACAGGAGGGAGACCTGCATGCGATAGCAAAGAACTGAACAACTTGACATGAGTTTGTTGGGGGTTTGTTTGTTTTAGTATCCAGAAGCCATGAGTTGTTAACTTTTAGGCTCGGTATTATGGATATCGCAACCTTTCGGCCTTGATGCCATTGTAAATACCGTAAATCTGGGTGAAATGTGGCTTTTCTGCCTACCCCAGGAAGTGAACCCGGACCACAAGGAGTTCGTCACCCGGTCACCGAGCAATCTGGTTTAGCCAACTACTCAAGAGAGCCGGGATTAGAAAGGTAAGAGAAGAAGAATATAACTGTGCGACGTGGGTAAACAGGATTTCAAGGATTTGTGCCCTTCGACTTTCAACCTTGAGATGTTTAATCCAACTGTAATCCTGTAATGCAAAAAAAAAAACTTTTTTTTTTTAAATTTATTAAAAGCAAGCAAGTTATGGTGGGTTACTGGAATTGCTAAGTGCCAGACAGGGAGGGTCTATAATGGAAATTAAAAAAACTGATTTTTGACTATAATTGTTGAACTTGAAGCCAACACTGGTGAATGGTCATAACTGACAAGTTTCTTAAAAAACTGTTTTTTTCTAATGACCAGACAATCATACCACCAACAGAAAAACAACTACAAGAACATATTAACGGTCTCCACTCAGTATGGTATAGCTGTGATATGAAGATCAACACAGACAAAAGAAAAGATGAAATTCATTAGAAACGGAAAAACTACAAACAGCAAAATTAATAAACATCAGTTGAAGCCGGCAAAGAACTTTACAGACCTAGGGAACCTTTTTCAGAAAACTAAAGAGTAAAAAAAAAAAATACAACAATGAAGTCAATCAAGTTATAGGACAAATGACACCATTACTGAAATGCAAGCATGTGAATATGAACACTAAAAGAGCACTGCTCAAAACAATATCCTTACCAACGCTTTGCTATCAGTTTCAAACATGGATACTATAATCAGAAGACAGGAGGAAAATAGGACAGAAATGAAATATTTACGTACTTTGCGAGGTGTGACAAGAAAAGATCGACTTAGTAACAATGATATTAAGAGGAGAGTGGGCTCAGAACCTACTGAACTTTATCAGTAGACAACAGATCAAATGGTTTGGCCATGTCACAATATTGGCATCAGACAGGGCACCACAGGAAGACATTTTATACAGTTACAACATTAACAGAACTATATATAGGTCAACTACACAGAAGATGGACAGCGAAAATATAGGAGATACTGAAAAGTACAACAAGGAAAGCGAACAAAAGGGTCTGTTCCAGAGATCATTCCTTCCCCGATTCTAAGAGGCATTCCGGGAATAGAAAAAAAAAACTGAAAATGTGACAACTGAAAATAATTATGGAAAGAGAGGTAGAGAAAGGCAACTGGGAATAGTTTTTTGACGGTCTTATAGTATGTCATGAAGAGGTATCAGTACAATAACTGATATATGCTGTTAAAGATCGCAAGTTGTGCAGAAGTAAAAACGCCAACACTATTTAACAAGACTTTAGATAATATACATATATTTATATCCCCATGGAATGTTCTAAACACGCCCTAGTTTAAGGCGGCTGTTGATAATGTGTTGCAGGCAATGCCAGTGAAGGTTTCAGTCAGGGCCAAAAAAGGAACAGACCCACTTGCCCAAATATCGTGTCATAAAAGCAGCTCACCATAGGGTTTTGCTGAAAGCGGAGGTGTCTGGTGTAAATTATATGGCACAAATATTTCAGTCTAGCTGTAAACCACAACGTGCCAACGGCCCTTTTAGTGCTAAACGCAGAAACTGCAAATTGAGATAATGCCTAAATATTTATTCTAAAATGATTTAAAAGGGAAAAATACTTTCGATTATACTCATAAAAATGCTGAACATATGTATTACTAAACATCAAAAACATAATATTATTTCAAATATCTGTCACTAATAACGTTAAACATTTTACTACTAATAATAATTAATAATTATCACATCAAAGACGTACAAATCAGGAAGCCTTCGGTACATGCCATAACACAATCGTCATTTCGTGAATACGGTAAAACATATCTACCAAACTCGTCCTTTTAGTAACTGAACAGAATGTTACTCACCTTGTTCTCACACGAAACAGTGCTCTGTCGAAAGTAAGACTCCACTTTTAGACCCTCCTTCTTGTCTTCCTTGTCTCTCCAGACGACAACGAAGGACACGATCGGGAGAGAGAAGCGACTTCAAGACATCACAAAACTAAACACTGGAGTACTTGCCCAGCCCAGTCGTAGAGCAAAGAATTCTAAAAATACCAGGCCTGTTTGGCGATATTCACGAAATATCTCCACTGGGGGAGAATAAAAGAAGAAATATGCCGCCTG
This sequence comes from Candidula unifasciata, assembly GCA_905116865.2. Lineage (NCBI taxonomy): Eukaryota > Metazoa > Mollusca > Gastropoda > Stylommatophora > Geomitridae > Candidula > Candidula unifasciata. The sequence continues at coordinate 4,395 of CAJHNH020002247.1, read as the reverse complement.
GAGCAGGGTAGCCATCCCGTCAAACTGGTTTGACGACTGCGCTATTTTAAGTTGTTCGCGCCTGCAACTTGTCCTCGGTAAACTTCGGTAAAGTTCGTTACCTCTATCTCCCGGTGTGTGTTCCTTCATTCTCCGCTTCTTCTTCTTTTCTTCTTATTCTTATTCTTTTACTACTATTAAAAAGGTGGTTGATACATTATTTTGTGGTTTACAGCTAGGCTGTAGCATGACTGATGTCGAACGCAGAAGAAGAAGAAGAAACAGCTAGGCTGTGAAATCTGCACTTCTCGGCTCCACACATCTGATTTAAGCAATTATGTAGGTAGGTATTTATTTGCACCCCACCAAGACATCACACAAGCGACGAACCCCCGGTGACATAAAAAGCCACCATGCGGATGAGGATTTTTTGTTTGTGCCCGCATTATTAAAAGTCCATGATTGTTAAGGGGCAATCGGTCTACGCTCGGCCCCCCCCCCCCTCCCCCCAACAACCGACAACTCAATGTGGTCCCGGAAACAACAGAGGTGGGGTAGCACCGGTATTAGCAAAAATATCATAAAATGCGGCGCGTCCTTACCCGCATAGGACTTCAGCGACCGGGTCACTCACTGGCTGTAGACAGTGGCACTGGCACTGACAGTAGACTTCTTCTTCTCCTTCTTCTTCTTCTTCTTCTTCTTCTTCTTCTTCTTCTTCTTCTTCTTCTTCTTCTTCTTTTGTGATCATCTATAACAACAATTAATGTAAACTAGGTTTTTGATGATATTATTACTGCAAGAATATTGTAGAACTGTTGCTGGACTGCGTCAGGACTGTGTCTTTCTTATTGCTTTTATGTTGGTGTCAGTTCCAAGTCTAGGTCGTCGAATCGTACCAGGCGCATTAAGTTGAGTCGAATCAAGAATTAACATCACAACACTCGGGGTATTCCCATACGCGCTCCGTCCCCATCTTCAGCAGCCAGTGCAGAGTTCTAATACTGATGGTACCCGTCACAATCTGGCTATATGTCCGTCTTGCCTCTTCTCTAAGTGTAGTGAGCCGGCCAGACCCTCTGGTTACACCCAGATGCCTCATTCTCTCCAGGCCATTATTATCTCCTTATTCCACTGATTCCGTTGCTTGTTCCCAAAGAGCCTTGACCACATCTGCTTTATTATGTATCAATTCCCACCCAGTGGTGCGTATCCAGCCAATCTGTCTGTTTATTACCCACTACGCCGGCATCGCCTGGAGAAAAGATCAAAAGTTTGCTTACTACCCGTGACTTTTCCAGTGAAGCTTGCCACTCTGCTCGAAGCTTCTCTGCCTTTTCTCTGTATACTTTCAATTACGACATGTGTATGCATCTTGTTCTCTAGCCATCGGAGAGCTGCAGTTACCGCCTCAACATCCATTCTCGTGCTAAATGTTGTGATGTAGTTTGCTAGGATGTCTTGCACTAAATATTTTTCATTGGCTTTGGCTACGAACCTCTAGGCATTCATCTCTCCTCTCACCACCCAACTATCTGTATAGATAATCAGATCACCTGGGCGTGAATTGTCATGAATCAACTGTTGGACTTTCACCTCCGTAGCACCCGCTGGCTACTCTCTGCACTCCCGGCCCAAATGTGATGCACCGGGCGCATTATAATGGTCAACGAGTCAACAATGTGATGCACCGGGCGCATTATAATGGTCAACGAAGTAACAATGTATGTCGGCTTAGATTTGCATTGTTATGAGTTATGATTTGGGTTATCTTCACGGCACTCCGGACACGTCCATAGGTGCTCAGATTCCCACTTCAACACATACATCAGCCTCCCACGGTTGATAGTCCCAGTCCTATATTGGTTGACAATACTTATCGTGCGTCCAGTGTGCTTCTCATGCTTGGCTGTGCCGATCTTTACTCCTAGCTCTTGGATTCTTAGCAGTTATGTGGACAAGCTGCTTCCACAATTCTCGAATCGCCCGTTCTTTATAAGGGCATTAACAGTGTCGGCGTGATCCATAGGCTGGCCATCTATAACTAATACAGAACCTATTAATCTATCAGCTTTTTCATTGCTAACAATACCTGCATACCCTGGGACAAATATGAAAGTAACTGCAAGCACAGGAGAGTTGTGCCATGACTTACCTTGCGGTTACCCTGGTGAAACCGTTTGTGAATGTAATTGATTGTGTGTTTCCGAGTTTGAAGGATTCATTGTGTGTGTGTCTGTATTGTGTGTGTGTGTTGTGTATGTGCTGTGTGTGTTGTGTGTGTGCGCGCGCGCTTCATGGCAATCAATTGTTACTGTAGTCTGCGACTAACGAGATACAGCGAAATACGACAGTCATAGTGTTGTCATACAAATTGAAAGTAGATAGTTGGTGTTTCTCGGACTATGAGTAAACTCGAATAGTTAGTTACAACTAGCAAGATTTGTGGAGGTTGGGGAGAGAAGTCAAAGGCGAAGGCACAGAGAGAGACCTCAGAGGGTGGGGGGGGGGGCTTAGCCATTTAAATGGGGCGAGACAAGAACAAAGACCTGGTTCGCGATTCAATTGATTGTTTGGGATGACGAAACATGCCTGTCTACGTTTGTCGGCAAGACACATAGTGATGTTAATGACAGAGCGGCCAAAACAATAACTATAAATAAATTAAGGGAAGCTACTCTTACCTTTTTTTCAGTTCCTCCTACTTTCGATTTCCCTGAAGGTCAAAAACAATGAACACAGTAGCAGCCTGCCAGCAAGTTCTGCTACATAGTAATGATATACCGCTCTCCGGGATAGCATCACAGAAGGATAACTATAACGTCAAAGATTATGACATATTCAAAGATTCGCTGCTGAGATATCTAGGTATGAAAGTAATAGTAATAACTAACTTAATATGCCTTGTCCACTCCGTAATTGCACTGCAGCCAGGGGACTGAACTCCGACTAAGCGGCCGTCGCCGTCCAAGTAGCGACCGTTATTGCAAGGAGAACCCTTAATATTATGTATTACTAGTAGTAGTATTATTATCTTGGTCTGAAACTTGGCGGAGAACAACTAAAAGTAAGTAAAAGAGATGATGAAACCTTATTACAGGTTTTCGAAAACAAAGTCTACGACGAATCTTTGGACCCATCAGAGATTCAAACAGCGGGGAATGGAGAGGGAGAAGCAACAACGAAATTCATAATCTATTTAAATCACCTTTTATCACTGGCATCATGAGAGCTAATACTAAACTGAGCTGTCCTCCGAATAACGGTCCCAAATTATCGAGGCCGAAAATATACCCTAACAAGGCCTCAGTCCCATGTAAATTGCAGACCTTTTTTAGGCGACTACACAGCATACTGCGAAAAAGCTTCCGCCGAGTTAAAGTCACCGCTGAGAGCTATCTCTCGCGCTGCTACGTGCGGTGCGGAGCAGGGCTAAACTAGATGACTGGGACTCACAAGCAGCAGCTACCACATCTCCTGCAGCTTTCTTCATTCTATTTGCTCATGTCCCAGCCCCACTCTCAGCGGTGGTGGTATAGTCGCTGGAAAGAAGTCCGCAATTTACATGTGATTGAGGCCCTGTTAGGGTATATTTTTTCCCCTCGATAATTTGGGACCTTTATTCTGAGGATAGCCATAGACTGAAATGGTTGGGGCATATTGAAAGAATGTCAGATAACATAGAAGTAAAAACTGTACAACGGAGATGAATGGTCGTAGACCATGAGGCAGACCAAGAAGACAATAGAGAGATAATGTCCAGGCAGACCTGCAAACACTTGGTGTTACCAAGTGGAAAGAGAAGGCCAACCAGAGAGATTAGTGGAGGCGGGTGATAACTGCTGCAATGAACCTCAAGGGCTCGGAGTGCTGAAGAGGAAGAAGTATTATTGTCATGCCTTGCACTCCCCTGCATAGGGGATAGAAGGTAGGACTTAGGACTGACTGCTGGTGATTCCTTTATGTCTATCCTAACTGTCAGTTTCTTTAGAGTTTGAACCACGTATCTGGGATCTTCCTTGTTGGTCACTGTCATCCAGTTAGAAATGTCATTATGTTTATTGTAAACGTTTCATTTAGGATGCAGGCAGGAGGGGACAAACTGATCGATCGACATGGGTATTTGCCCTGGTGACTGCTGGGTCTGCCTTCTCCAGCACTGAGACTTTTTTTAACGTCTTGTAGTGTCAAATCAGATCCAGTTGGACCTTTCAGTTGAAAAGGATAAATGGCCCGCACGTAACATTGATGGTGACTGATGCTGAGAACATTATAGTTAGGAAGATAGTGGTGACTGCAGTTGAGATAGTATAGAATAAATATGAATTTCCCTGTGTGGGTTCAGGGGCCCAGTTGTGGGGGAAACAAGAATAGACCCATTGCCTGCCCAAATGCATGTTGTATGAGTTGACTAAT